>CM067218.1:162989-248228 GCA_034190945.1 Octodonta nipae
AAAACAAATTACTGATCTACCCGAACGATCATGGATGATATTTTTCCGAAGAAGATATCAATTCGCATAACAATTCCATCAACACCTTCGCAAGTAAATCAGTTAAAAACCGCAATACTTTATAATCCCCTTGCCATTTGACCCTGAAATAGTCGTACAGTTTTCTGTTTCTACTTATTTACAATCTCAAGATAAATTCCATCTGAATCCACATATTACGTCGAAAACAACTTAGAACTCCCAATCCTTGAAACTTTTTCTTAGTCTTTGCAGACATTAAATAAAAATATGCCAAAACGTCATAACTACACCCCCAGAGGATGAAATACCTCAGATCTTAGAACACTACGATCAAGGCAAAAACAATTTGCATCGCGGAATAATGAAACAGTAAGGCGAATAAAAGAGAAGTATAACTGGACCGGTTTGACAAAAACGTTGAAAATTTCATCAAGTCATGCGAAATTTGTCAAAAGTCAAAATATGCCGAAAAATGTGAGTCCCCTCTAGTCATCCCAGAAACGCCGAAAACATCTTTCGAGCGAGTCAATATCGATATCTTTGAAAATCCCACTCGAAATTATGCTCTAACAATCAGGGACGAGTTAACGAAATTTACACAGGCGTATCCTATAAAGGATAAAACGGGAAAAACTGTCGTTAACACGCTCATCCTTTATTTTCAACACTACGGCACCCCGTTGAGAATTCACTGTGACGACGGTCGTGAGTTCGATAACGTATTAGTGAAAGACCTCTGTGAACTCTAGGAAATAAAGTTAACCTTCTCTAGTGTAAGTCACCCACAATCAAATTGTTCCCTTGAACGCTTCCATGCGACACTATCGGAAATGATCCGGGCAAATATCGCCGAAAATCCAAACGAACATCCGTTTAATGTTCTGCCATACGCAGTCATATGTTATAACAACACCAAAAATAAGACTCATGGTTTCACTCCTTATGAGTGATTTTGGTCACACGTCGAGTAGACCACCGGAAAACGCTTTACAACCAAAGAACCTCATTTCCAAGTACGTTAGAGATCTTAATAACCGTATGGAATATTTTTACAAATTAGCGCGAGCCAAAACCGAACAACAAAAAGGAAAAGCCAAAGCACGTTTCGACCAACACGTACCCGAAAATCGACCCACTTATAACATAGGCGACAAGCTGTATTTATAAGAATCCCAAATTTCAAGTAAGTTCCAAAACAAATTTAATGGCCCTTTCCAGATAACTGAACTTTTCCAAAATTCTGCTACTCTTCTGAACCACGAAACGAATCAATCTACAAAAGTAAATTTTGACAGATTGAAATCGTATTTTGAATAGAAATTACTTTATTTCAGACTACTTGGACTCTTCACAATCGTGACATCCCAATTTTCAATAACTCCCATAAACAACACACTTGGACTCTTCTTTCATGAAGAAGGAACTGTCAAAATATCAAACGATAAATGGACCCTACTTGTCTACAAAGATCTTCACCCTTTCGTTGACGCAATTGCCAACAATGACAACATTTTGACTACTTTAATTGATACTATCCACTCAAACTCCTAACCCATATGACAGTATTTTAAACCTCAAGTACAAATTCATATTAGCCTCCTAAAAAAATATCTGACACAGTAAACATAAAATATCAAGAGATATTCGCAGACACTAAACTTTACAACTCCAAGAGGCAGAAACGAGGACTTATTAATGATATAGGAACAATTTGGAAATCAATAACTGGAACTTTAGACGCTAGTGATGGTGAATACTTTAATGACTGTATCAACAAGTTAACACCTGACGAACAGCAAATCGAAAATCTACTAAAGAACCAAACTTCAGTAATGACTTCCGTAATCAAAAACTTCAATGCAACAGTTCAGAAACTTCAAATAGACGAAGAAACGTTTAATAAGGATATTGCCAAAATCAAACAATCTATCATGTACATTTCAGACGATCTTGCATTTTTCGAAGCATTAGTCAAGACATTAGATCTATGCGAATCATTAATGGAAAGCTATGTCTTTATACAAGACGCTCTAAATGATGTATTGTCAGCAGTATCTTTCGCTCGCATTAAAATGTTACACAGTTCAATAATAACCCCGGCCGATTTAGTCGAATCTCTTCAACTTGTTTCTCAATCTTTGCATAAAAATAATTTACCTCTATCAATTTATGTCCATAATATTAAAGAATATATTGACATTATAGAGTTAGAAGCATTCCAGTTAGATATAAAAATAATTTTCGTTTTGAAAATCCCTTTAGTGAATTCTGAAACTTTTATCCTTTATCGTCTATACCCGATCCCCATTCTGGACGACCGAACAGGATTCCATCATATTTTAACAACCATAACTAAATATATCGCGAAGAATGATGCTTCATTGTTGTATACCACATTTCGGAACCTAGACAACTGCAAGCCCTTAAGCCGAGTTCAATGGATATGTTCACACGTTCTCCCGTATCCTATTGACCGCGATTCCATTTGTGAGGCCCAGCTTTTGAAGCAGTCCACCTTCCTTCCAAAGGTCTGTCAAACTTCGATACTGTATGCCAAAGATTACAATGTTTACGAAATCAATTCAAATGTATGGCTAATTTCTGTTTCCGATCTTCTACCAATCACCATAAAGTGTAGCGACAACAAAGTTGTAACCAAAACCATTGCAAACAATTCAATCCTCCAATTGCAATCAGACTACAATGCATTCATCGGCAATACTCGAATCCATTCAAAAAGGTTAATTGAAGACTCCCAAAATATTACATACAAGAGCCATCCAGTTCAAATACCCTACAACTGCTGTGAATCCATCCCACCAAAGAAGTACGTTCCAGATCTGAAACCCCTCAGATTAAACAAGATCGACGCAGACGACCTCAACATAGCGCAACACATGCTCAACCAATATTCCGACGAATTAGACAAATTAATAAACCAGCCGTTTATTAAAAAACATACATCTTGGTTCCCAATTCTAACCATTACTTCCATCATCGCATTAATACTTTTGTACATTTTCTACAAGTGCAAAAGCAGAAGAAAGTCCAGACTACTAGCCATAGCCACCACAAGTGATGACCCGCCATCACCTCCACCAATGCGAAGTTAAAGCGAAACCAGACGATTCAGATTCTTCCCCAGAAGACGCCCAAGCCTCCAACTCCAAGAACCCATAGAAGAAGATGAACTCAAACCATTGGTCTGAAAAGTTGAAGCATTGCATCAACTTTTTCGGGATAAATTGAGTTATATAGGAATTTAATAGACTCTTTAAAAGTTCTAATATTATATTTTATAATATTGTAATACATAACACATGACACTTTTTTCTCATAATGTAATATTATAGTCTTTATTCAAATTGTCACGTAGTATTTCTTATTTCACACTTTAATCTCTCACATTATATTACTTTCGTCTCGTATAGATAAAATCTACACATCTGCTGTTTTAACTTCACAGAATTTCTTTCCTTTTCATTGTTTAAGTTTATATAGAGTCAGCACATTATTTCTTATAAATTGTTATTCACGACCTTCAGTCCGGCAGATGATTTCTTTTACTTCTAGTGTTAATATTATTCTACTCTACTCAAGTCTATCAAGTATTAAAGTTTGTTATTTAATAAATATTTTTTTAAAAAGTCATTTTGAAAAGAAGTGATATAAAATATATATGAACAAATCTTTACACCATGTGAGAGCACCAGTTGCAGTTTTGGTGTAATATATTGGGAATTAATGGATTTATACTTATACAGGATGGTACAAAAAATGTTACACTGGGTGGCCGATAAGTAGTTGCATATATAAAGTAGTTGAAATCGAGGGTGAAGTAGAATTATAGTTAAACAACCTGCATAAAAATATTTGCAGGATAGAACATTAGCTGTTGTATATAACCAATATCTGAAACATACGGCAAAGTAAAATTATAGTCATACAGTGTAAATAAAACAATGTTAGAAAAAGTTACATATAAGGGGTGGTTGAAATAAGGTGCAGACAAATTATACTTTCCAAGGTGCCATTAGCGGTTGCATAAATAAGGTAATTCAAATACAGAGTTATAGTTAATTGTTTAAAGAAATGTTATATTTGGTGGCCCCTAAGCAGATGCATATACAGGGTTGGTGAAATACTCTGTATGGTAAAATTATGGTTATACAGGATGGTGATAGACAAATAAGTTGGTGGTTGAGTAATTGGCAGCATTATGTATATAGGATGGTTTAAATATATATGAAAGTAGAGAAATACTTAAACAAGACAGTTCAAAAAAATGTTGCATAAAACAGTTGCAGTAAGAAATAGGTTGGAGATTATTGGAAAGTTATGCAGAGTTAAATGTTATATTAGGTCGCCCATCAGTGGTTTTATATTCAAGCGGATTGAAATCGAAGGCAGAGTAGAATTACAGTTTTACAGCGTGAATCAAGAAATGGTAAAAAAAATTGCTATATAGGGTAGTCCATGAACAGCTGCATAATTCTGTATGGAATACCAGAAATATGGGGCGAAGTACAATTATAGTTATACACAGTGTTTATCCTAAAGTTTGAAAAAGTTTCAAATAGAGGGAGGTTAAAGTAAACGGTGGAGAGAAATAGTTTACAAGACTGCTAAAAAATTATCTGAAACGATTGTTATATAGCGTTGACCATATGAACGTACATAGCTGAAATATACGGTGGAGAAGTGTAGTTAGGTGTATAAAAATGTTATATTGGTCGACAAGCAGCATCATATACAGAAGGGTAGCATCTATAGGCTGAAATAGAGTTACAAGGAGATACACGGTTGTTCAAAAAAATCTTTAACAAAACTGGTACATAGGGTTGCCCATAAGAACTTGCAGTTTGGGTGAAATATATTCTTATTTGGTGGTTTTATAGTTATGTAGGGTGGTTCGAAAAAGCTAGATAAAACTGTTATACAGGATAGCCAATATGTCTCATAAGGTATTTCTTTTTGCAAAGACTTGTACATTCCACACGCGGGTGAAACCGCGGCTGGTAATATGAATAAAGCAAGATTTTAAACATTATAATTATCGCGGGTGATACCGCAGCTAGTAAGAGGAATAAAGTAAGATTTTAAACATTACAGTTATTGAAAAATACTTTTTACAGGAATCCAACACCGGAGAGTGATACTCTACTTCAAAATGTAACCTGGTACCGTGCCAATCAAACTAGTAGCTTAGCTTACTTAGATATTGGAGTTAATTTGACTAACAAAGTGAATCCCTTCAATTCTGAAATGCAATTTTGTGAGGGAATATATACAAATTATGGAAAACCACCTTATAAAACGTATGCATTTGTTAATTATAATAACACATCAATAAAAATCTGTTAATAAATATTACTTATTATTGTATTATGATCATAGGTAACATTCATCAATTTTGTTATCCCCAGTTTATCGGGACAATGTGCCAAATAGTCAGTTTCAGTTTGATTCAATTCCTAATGAACTTTAGTGATATCTTCTAACGTGTCCATACCATGTGAGTTTCTCCTCTTCTATAAATGTTAGAACCACATTTTTAACGTCCGTTCTGATTTCGATTTCATGATCATGTATTTGATAGACCCTGACGATATGCGCAGCTTTCTTTCTACCCTGTTTTATCTGTTGCAGTATATTTGGGTTGACACCCGACACGGCAGCGACGAAGCCATATAAAATAAAAAGCTCAGGCAGAGAACCTCTCAGTTCGCCGTAATAACGCATTGAGAATGCCAAGTGAGACCTTGGCGAAACGTCTGCAGGATTCAACCATGAATCAATATAACGAACGAATGTATTCCCTGATAAATATTTCTTCACGTTGTTCCATCCGTGAAACCCTACGACTAGAAATATATATGTTAGTTGTTAATTGTACACACGTGTATGATGCAACGGTATCATATTATGCTGACAGCTTCCTGGTACTTCGATGTTAACGTGGGAACCCATCGTGTGAATATCTTTTCGATGACTTCTGCTTTTGCTAAATCATAAACAAAACCGAAGCGATCCCACCGTCGTCATTATAATATTTTATTCTGTCCAGTTAGTTTTAGTTTCAATTTACATTTAATTATTTTTCAAGTTTAAAAGTGTTAATTTTGATTTTTATGTTTTAAATAAAATATATTTTTTAAAAAGTCTTAAGCGAAATAAAAAATATAAAATTGGCGCAGTCAGTAGGATTGTCCAACACAGTTAGAACACGTGCATACTAACTGACTGTGGAGATTTCCAAATCATCGTGGACAAGACTTACCTGTTTGAGAGGCTTCCGCAGAACAAGTCCTATCCCTGAGGTCATAACGTATACAGAAAAATCTCGTTTTTGATTTAATTATTTATCAATTGAAATGATTTTTATATTTACTTTTATATTATTATTATCAGTTCTCTTGTTTAAAATCCACATATTTTTTATTCCTTTAAACCATATTTCAAGCTATTGAATAATTTTTGAACAGAATTTATTATTATTCTGCATTATTTTACCTCGCTTTATTTCATTTTATGTTCGCAAACTACTGAATTTATTTAATCAATTTACTCATACATAATTTTGAATTTTGATAATTTTTGTGTGACTTTGCTTACATCCATTTTCAGTTTTATTTAATTTTTATTTTTCGTAACACTTGAGTATTTGAAATCGCAACTACAAGACAAGGTGCTGCGACTCCTACTGTAGAGCCGTACAAAATATCCGAAATTTTCGCAATAATTCCGGAATATAACGAAAACTCTATAATCTTAAATATTTTCATCTCTTTATGCCATACTGTGTATAGTCTGGCAACTGACTATCAACAAGTGCAATTAATATTGCACATTAAAAATAAACTTCGCGGCAGAGCAGCCGAACTAATAAATTCCCGCTACTCAATTAACAGAAATTCAGACACTCTTAGAGAACCACTTTGGAGATCCTAGAGATTTCTCAGCCTTGATTCAGGATCTTCAAAGAATGACGCAATTAAATACTGAATCCCCCATAACATTTTCAGCCAGACTACAAACCCTCCAAGCAAAAACGCGTGCTGCAATTAACAAACAGAACTTGATTCAGAAAGAAAAACAGGCACAAATCAACTTAATCGAATCCATGGCCCTAAATAGCTTACTAACAAGATTAGAGCAGAAGATAGGACAACTAGTTGGTGCTAGTGATCCTAAAGTATTCTGACCGCAGTTTCACGCATAAATTGGGAACTCCAACTCCATCATCTAGAATCCCAAAAATTTTCAAATTTTAGAAACCAAGGTCCACCTCCTCGAAAGCCCAAACAGTTTCCAGAACAAAACCAATGTTCATTCTGTAAAAGAATGGGACATGCTGTTAACGAATGTCCCACTAAATAGAGACAAATACAACAAAACCAAAACTATTGACCAAACTTTTCGAACATATGTCCTAACCCATTTTCACAACAACCGGGCCAATCCCAGAATCGGCCACAATTCCAACCCAATACTAAAAATTTCCAGCAGAACGGAAACTTTCAACAACCTCGTCCTTCGACAAGTGCACAACATCAAAGTTCAGGTCATTATAAACCTAATCAAAATTTTTTCCGCCAACCACGAACACATCACTTGAACAATTCTTATAATTATGAATACGACCAACCCAATACTAACTTATACGAAAGTCAGTACCAAAATATTAATTTCGAAAGTTACGACCAAGACTATTGCGATTCCACACAAACTGATTATGACTATTACTCAAAAACAGGTAACGCAAAATGTGACAACTCTATTGAAAACGAATACGAATTTTCCCCCGTAAATTTTCAGAACTTTCCATTCCAAACTGAACCCCCGGAAATCACACAACTTCAGACCCAAATTCAAACACTAAATCTAAACAGTTTCGACCCGAATTTTGACTTCCCCGAAGAGAGCTTTCTATAAAACCGCTTCTGACCATAAATTCTAAAAATTTATACTACATCACAGATTCTTCTAACACATATAAACTCCTAATAGACACCGGTACTGGTCTTTCTTTTTTCAAACCATACACTTGCACACGTTTCAGAGAAAGATTTCAGGAAAACGTAATAATTCAGTGAATTACCAACCAGAAAATCCTTATGAACAGATCGACCCTTGTCCCTTTCAACATAAAAGACCCGCTAGGGTTACATCTGCAACCATGAAATAAAATTAAACGGTTTGTTAGGCTCTGACTTTCTCGAGCACTACAACTGCATTATAGACTTTGACAAAAAACAACTAATAACGAACTTTAAGAGACTTCCGCTGAATAAAGTGACAGGCGATACAATCAATGCCACTGAATCTATACAATGTCCGCCTTCCTATACTTCCATTAATACTGTTACAATTGAACCTCGTACGGAACAAATCTTTAAACTTAGCTGTGAACTAAGTAACACCGAAGCCTTACTAACTGGTATGAAAATTGAAAAACTCCATCTCCCTAACGCTACTGTTACAGTAGACAGCAAAGGTTAATTTTTCACATCTATTCTAAATGCGAATGCCATCCCTAAAAAAGTAAATTTTCAAATCTAAAACTCGTACCGTTAAAAAACTTTTCTGTAAATTTCCTCTCACAAACTACTCCTTTGTACTATAACGAACCCGGAAGACAAGAAGAAATCGTTAAACAACTCCGACGAAGAGCCAGACTTAACCTTACAATTATAACTTGACTTTGCAGACATATCATTTATCATTCACAAACGAAATCAAACAAAGTATTGATACCAACAACGCGAAACCCGTTTATACAAAATCTTACCGTTATCTCCAAGTTCACAAACAAGAAGTTACGTCCCAAGTAGCAAAAAATGCTCGATGAAGAAGAAGTGCCTAAAATCCTTCAATGAATTAAAACGAACCATGACTTCCACCCCTATACTCATTTACCCAAATTTTGACGAACCGTTTGTACTGACTATAGATGCCAGTGCTTTTGCTATCGGCGCCGTATTATCTCAAGGGCCAATAGGTAAGGATTTACCGATTGGATATGCTTCTAGGGCCCATTGTAATGCCGAAACCCGGTACTCCACCCTTGAGCGAGAGCTCTTTGCCATTGTCTGGGCCGTTAAGCATTTTCATCCAATAATCTATAGCCGTAAGTTCCTACTACTTCGATCATCGCCCGTTAACCTGGCTAGTTTCTATAAAAGACCCCGGCAGTAGACTTGCCCGATGGAAACTCAAACTAGAAGAATACGACTATACAATTATTTGCAAGTCTGGTAAAGTGAACAAGAACGCTGATGCTTTATCACGGATTAAAATCAACCATCTTGACAAATGTTCAACATTTCAGACAAAATCGAAACTGACACGCTTCAAAGTCTTACCCCTAAACGACGAATCCGAAGACGATAGTCCTGAATCCGAACAAAACGAAATATCTCTTGAAACTATGTCCGAAGAATTTAAAACTTTCATAGAGCGCTATAAAACCACTTCTTTAATTGACTTCGGCAAAATTGAATTCTACAACTATCAACTACTAGACAAAACAAATAAAAACATTTTAATTTCCCCCAATCATCCAGTCTTTGGGAATTTCATTCCGATATTTTCGAAGATATCTTCGAACAAGTGCCTGATTTCGAAACATTTAAAATTATTGTATTCGCCGGCAAAACCGTAAGCAGAAGGCAATATTTCATAATCCCACTTCCAAATGATCCTGACATTGTAAATGAAGTTCTTTTTCCATCAGTATACAATCATCAAGATACTTTATCTCCATCTAAAACATACTCTGTCGAAAACAATCTCGATCTTCCAATTTTAGAGATGCTCTCTTACATTTTCGCTAAAAAGGAAACCAAATGGAAAATTTGCCAAAACGTTACCAAAACCTTCGAAAAAGACGAAATACCGCTGATAACACGAACGATAACACAACGGGAAAAATAACGTGCACCGCGGCATTAACGAAACCGTCCGCCGCATTAAGGAAATGTACACCTGGCCAAGTTTCACAAAAGACATTGATATTTTCCTTAAGAATTGCGAAATTTGTCAAAAAATTAAATCGTGTCGCAAAAACCTAGACAATCCCGTCGTCATTACGGAAACGCCTGAAAAACCGTTTGAGCGAATTAATATTGACATACTAGAAATACCTAACAGGAACTATATATTATCTGTAAGAGACGAACTGACAAAATACCCACAAGCTTATGCTTTGGCAGACAAATCAGGCAAATCAGTTGTACTTCCAACATTTTGGTACGCCATTGCGTATCCATTGTGACTATGGTAGGGAATTTGACAACGCCATATTCAAAGACTTGTGTAAACTGTACGACATCCGCAAACAAACGGCTCTGTAGAACGATTTCATTCTACTTTGTTAGAAATGATTCGAATTCATAAAGCCGAAAATCCAGATGAACATCCCCTAAATGTACTCCCGTATGCGGTTACTGCTTACAATAACTCGACAAACATAACTCATGGCTTTTCGCCTTACGAACTAGTGTATGGTCATACGTCTAGCAGACCACCTGAAACCACCTACAACCATAAGGAATTGATTAGTAAATATATACGAGACTTGAACAATCGCATTTAGCAAATGCTAAAGAACGTTTTGATAAACACGTATCCGACAAGTTTCATGAATTAAAAATTGGTTACAAAGTTTACGTCAAAGAATCCCAAATTAAAGACAAACTTCATAACAAATTCCAAATTTTAGATATTCATTATAATTCAGCCACACTCTTAAATCTCAAAACAAACCAACGAACGAAAGTTAACTTTGACAGAATGAAACTCTATTCTGAAAACTAACTTTCTTTTGAGGTTACTACTGCTGTTCGGATCAGCGGTCTCACAGTTCAACATAAAACCAATAAACAACACTTGGTATTTACTATCATGACGAAACTATAATTGTCATCTCCAACTATAAATGTACATTACTAGTTCATCGTAACTTGACGATATTTAAAGAGATCTTTGAAAACAACAACAGAATCCTCAAAACATTAGAAAACACTGTCGATCCCATGCCAGGTTTCAAATTTCATGACAGAAGTGCATTCCGAAGTGATGTACAAACGCACAACAGCCTCTTATCCCAAATTTCAGATTCAATCAAAACTAAGTTCTCAGAAATATTCATGGACACTAAAAGATCCAAACGAGGACTAATTAACGGTGTAGGAAGTATCTTTCAACCCATCACTGGAAACCTTGACGCAACCGATGGTGCATTCTTCACAGATAGTATCAACAAACTTAACCAGGTTAGAGAATCTCCTAAAACCTCAAATAAGCATAACTACGTGTATTATCAAAACTTTTAATGAAACCATTCAGAAACTCCAAATTGACGAAGCAACCTTTAACGAAAACATTGACGCAATTAATTTGGCAATACATTCTCTAAACGACATAATAGCCCTTATCCAAGAAAAAGTGTCATTTTTTGGAATATGCGAAAAACTAATGACAAGCTATTTATTTCTTGAGGATAACCTCAATGATATTTTAAATTCCATAACATTTGCTCGCTTAATACTTCATTCCTGAATAATCACACCTGACCATTTGATTAAGTCACTACAGGAAATTTCGCAAAATCTTATCCAAAACAATCTACCGTTACCTGTCAGACATTCAAGAGTCGCCCAATATTTGGAAGTAATCAAATTAGAAGCGTTTCAACTAATTCAGATTTAGTCTTTATTTTGAAAATTCCTCTTGTATAGCAACAACTCTACACTGCCTACCACTGATATCCTATACCAATTTTAGATGAGAGAACTGGTTTTTATCATATTCTTTCATTCACACAAAAATATATTGTGCTAAACGATGATTCTCTAATGTACATACCCATTAAGGACTTGAGTGTATGCAAGCCACTAACCCCACAACCAAAACTGTGATCTGAGTTATATGCCTACCCCATCGACTCCAATGCACCCTGCGATGCTCAACTTCTGAAGAACATCCGTAGTGTACCGGAGAGTTGTCAAAGCTCCGTTGTATTCAGTGAAGAATACAACGTCCAGAGACTAACACGTGGATTGTAATAGTGTCCGAGCCCTTACATGTGACAATTAATTGTGCGGGAATAGATACTAAGACAATAGTTTTAACAAACAATACCATTATTCGCTTACAATCAGACTGCAGTGATTTCGTGGGAATCACAAAAAGACAAGCGGAACCTCAAAAACTTTTAAACATTTCCGACAATTCATACCCTGTATTAATCCCTTACAACTGTTGCAGTTCTCATCCCGAAAAACTAGATATTCCAGAACTCAAGCAACTAATGCTGGATGACTTGAATATGGAAGAACTCTCCAGAGCGAGCCATAAGTTAGATCAACACTCCAGTGACCTGGACGACCTTATCAATCAGCCATTTGTAAACAGAAACATATCCTTTTTTACATACGCTACGATACAACATTCATAATCACCGTTGTTGGATACATTTCAGTTAAAATTGTAAAACACGTCAAGAAGCCACCAAGGGATGAAAACTCCACTTCAGACAACCTAAGGACCTTCCCAAAACCACTGTCCAGACTCGTGTCAAAATTGAGGCATGTGATTCAAGATGGATCCCACATGGATAGCCCAATTTGATTTAAAAGTTGATGTTGTAACATCAACTTTTCTTTATAAGGAGGAGCTGTTAGGTGTTAATTGTACACACGTGTATGATGCAACGGTATCATATTACGCTGACAGCCTCCTGGTACTTCGATGTTAACGTGGGAACGCATCGTTAGAATATCTTTTCGCTGACTTCAGCTTTTATAAAATCATAAATACAACCGAAGCGTTCCCACGGTCGTCATTAAAAGTTTTTATTCTGTCCAGTTAGTTTTAGTTTCAATTTATATTTAATTACTTTTCAAGTTTAAAGTGTTAATCTTGATTTTTATTTATATTTATGTGAATAAAATATATATTTTTTAAAAGTCTAAAGTGAAATCAATAATATATATATATATATAATTTTCTTTGTTGCATCCGATGTACATCCGTGTCTCGGTTCGTGCTCGGAAAAGAACATTTTACCTGACGTTTCGCCAAAATCTCATTTAGCATTTTCAAAGCTGAAAATCTGAAAACAGAATTTAGAGAGTAGCTTTCTATTTATAATTTCATTCGACATCGTATCATATCATACAAGTTACAATACCGTAAAAAATAAAAACTTATTGCCAAATTCGCTACAACACCATCAAAAATTAATTATTAATCCGGGTAACATACTTAGAGGTTAATAGTTCTAACGGTCACACAATATCCCAATCTTAAACAAAAATGTATTTTCCAACACCTCAGGCTTGACCGACCTAATCGCATATCGTTTTTCCTAGTTAGCTGAAGAAAAAGTGTCATTCAATATAAAGTATTACATATTTTCACATATCCCCATAAGAATATGTTTAGTAATCTGTCAACTTGACCTAGAAAAAGTGACAAAATTTAAGATTTGTACAAAAACAGTACAATATAGGCCAGAATAGACGGGCAACTAACAGAGAAGATAGAATCAACTACAAACATAGGTCTTCTTAAACACTTAACTCAGCAATCTCATAATCAGTGAGTTGATAAAGACCGTGACGAACGGAAAGACATATAATATGGGAAACACAGAAATAAAACTCCACTTCAAAGTGGATTACTCCTTTCTTTTTGCGATCAGTAAAGATCACTTGCAAAGTTTAATCCACAAGTTTAACATAGTAACAAAAAGTTCTGTATGGGAACCAGTCCAGAAAACGGAAACACTTGTCAGTAGCTAAAAACCGATTAGAAGGTAAGGATTATATCTTTTAAAGTAAGCGTTTTAAATTTATAAAAAATATACACTTTTATTTTCCATTCGTTGAGTTGTTATTTTATCAGCTACATGATTCGCTTGATTTTTATAAAAATATGTATTTAATTTTCTAATTTAGCCCCCAAAATTAACATTAGAGTTTTATTTTACTAATAATTCGTCATAATAAGACCTTTGAATTGATATATTGCGTGATGCGTTTATATTTTTCATTTAATGATGTAATTTGCACCTTAAAATTAACATTAGGAATTTCTCCTTACTATTCCAGTAAAGTTAAGGTGATGCCATACATCTCTAATTTTTTTCAAATTTTTATGGCTTATAGATTCGGATATAAGACGGGAGGAATGAGTATTTTTTTATATTTTTGTTAATATCTTTTAAATAAATTATTTTAAAAATATGAAAAAAAGAGATATTTGATTTCGACATAATTAGCCCTATCATGTGATATATTTCATGATGAGTTAAAAACAGTTTTAATTTTATATTTTCTATTTAATTCTGTAATTTGCCCCCAAAATTAATTTTCTGGCAAAATTCAGATGAGGCCCTATCGCTCTAATTTGTTTCAAAATTTTATGGCTTATAGTTTTGAAGATAAGGTGGGGGGAACGTTCGTTTTGTCAGTTTTTCGCCCCAGAAGTACCCCTATAATTAAAATTTCTTAATTTACGATCTACACTTCTGATCGGGTCACCAAGTCATAGGCTGATACCAACCTTTTCCCTCAAGTAGTTTAGGAAAAAATTGCTGTGACGTGGTAGAGGGAGAAATCCGGAGAGTGATATTATTAGGGCATCTGTATATTGTATATACGGAACCCTAAAATTGGCAAGAGAAAAATCCCCAGCAGGTAAAACCCCGACAAGATGAAGTGATAATACAATATAAAAAGACCACCCTCTGAAGGGACATCTGACTAAAAAATATAGATGAACAAGTATGAAGTGCAAAAACTGACTCATCAGAATATATTCTTCTATTGGAGAAAATTCTTACCCAATATTTTTATGGTTAGTTTACTTAAATCATTTCTTTGTTTGTGCAGATGTTTTTTTTTATCTGCCGTACATGTTCTAGTATACAAAACTGTTTTTGTATTTTGTCAATTGCTGCTTAGGTTATAGGCGACAATTCAAGTGAATTTTCGTGATAGATGCTATTGACTTCCATTTTGGTTCGTCTGTTATCTCTGTGACCAACCTTGTGTATAACTGTTTTAACGCACTTCCAAAAAAGGAGATTATCTGCAATTTGGTGTGTTTTCTTCTCCAGTCGTGAATGGATTTGAAGAATTATTGCTAAGTTTAACAGAATGTACGTCTGTATTGGTGAAATTTCTAATTTGAGAAAAGTATAGTATTCGTAAAGGGATTGAACACATACGTGCACAGAAATCGACCAATATAACTAATATATTGATGGACTTCTCCAAAACCCACTACAATTTTTTTTAAATCACATTGTATTGGCGGAGGTCCAGAAAACATCTCATATATTTTTCTATGAGTTGTAAAATGCAATTGTTCTAAAAAAGGAAAAATCCAAAATTCTTATCAAAAATGCCAACGAAGTGACATTTTCGCATAAAGAGTTTATTTCCAACGTAATAGTCCGAGAAACATAGGTTGAAAGTTTCGATCGCGAATTCGCAACTATTCTACACAGTCTGCACATAAAGTATGGAACATACCAAATAAAATATATCCAGATAAAAGAAGAAAAAAACCCTCAAACACGTCAACATTAGCTTAATAATGCGCAACTTTGAACATAAGATTTCTCGTTACATTAATGTGTTCTTTATAAGGTCATACACAATTTTTTATGGCAACCGGAATATTTGATATACCGATTTGAAAGATCTAGTAATTCTACATAAAGTACGTCTAAATTTCAATTTGTATACCTAACAAGTTTATCTAGAAAAAAAAAGCAAACAAATTTATTTTATTCACTTAAACCAAAGATAATAAATTGAAAGGTGTAAAGGTAAGAAAAGAATAAGAAACGATAAAAGCAAGTGTTCAAACTAGCCACGAATAACTAGCTAACAATGAGCAATGCGATTTCAAAATTCGTTTGTTAACACTACAGTACGGTTATTTTCTAAAAATATTCTTTATCTGCCTTTATTTCTTTGTTAATTTCGATGTAATGCTAGTTTTTATAAATGTCAAATTTGGTAGTTGATAGACTTGAATTGTAATTTCTATTGTATTGTTACAAAATTTACCCAAAGCCGACATTGTGTCATTTCAGCACGACAACAAACGCTTTAAGATAAAAAATACGATTCTCGAAAAGACTCGGCAGCGGAAGGAGCGATGATGATTTTTACTGGAGAATTCGACGCTGGTGATATCAAATCAGCACACCACGATCGCCAGGAGACATACCGCGACTACTAGCGTATATGAGAATGTATTGTGAATCAGCTGTTTTAAATGTAAATAAAGTTCTAGAAAAGCGAAAGTAAATATTAGTTGTTATAATTTTAAATTGAACCCACGAAGTATATTGCAATTTGGTGTCAGAAGTGAAGGATTAAGTGCAGTTATTATCCTAATTTGATTTATGGAAACCCGTAGTATGGACGAAACTACCAAAAAAATAGTCAAGCAGGTTACAGAGGGACTGGACGAAAAATTTGCACAGATTCTAGAAAAACGTGACAAGAAGGAAAAACAGCATCAAGAAGAAATTCAACAAAGGTTAGTAAAATCTTTTGATGAAAAACGTAAAGTAGAATTAGAAAATTTTGTCACTACAATGGAAGAAAAACAACAAAATCTTGTTTCCACTATGGAAGAAAAACAAGATAATTTAATTGAAGGATTATTCTCGAAATTTGTATAAAAACAAGATCAACTTGAATTAAAACGACAAAATGAATTTAAATTATTTGAAGAAAAACAAGAACAAACTGAATTAAAACGACAAAATGAATTTAAATTATTTGAAGAAAAACAAGGCAAAACGGAAGAAAAAAGACAATTGCAATTTGAACAATTAATGCAAATAGTATCGCAAGTTAATGAAACAGTTAATGAAAGAATGCAAATAAATGAATCAGATATAAAAGAAATAAACGACGACATAAAGATCCTAAAAAGTAATGTGGAGACTCTTGTAATCAAAGTAGATGACATCGATTCCGTCCAGAACCAGGTGAAATTTGAAATAAGTGCTATCCAAAGCCAGGTAAAAGCTGAAATCAGTTCAATTAAAGACGCAGTAGACAGTGAAGTACAAGATAAAGTGGAAACAGCAATTAAAAAATTGCAACAAGATTTGCAGAGAGGAAAATACCAGCACACCGTGAATACCAAAGGTTCCGTTAGAAAACCACCCACATTTGATGGCAGTTCATCTTGGCCCATGTATAAACGGCAATTTGAGGCTGTGGCTACAGCTAATGGATGGGATAACCAAGAAAAATCTACTTCTCTGGTAATTTCGTTAAGAGGTCCGGCCCTAGAACTCCTCCAAAGCATTGCAGTTGATGAACAAGGTAATTTCGACAAGATCATCGCCATCCTAGACAAACGATACGACAATCAATCCTTGAGCCAGGTATATCAAGTACAACTGAGTGGAAAAACGCAAAAATCCGGTGAAAGCCTCCAAGAATTCGAAGTAGAGATTAGACGGTTAGTTCGCTTGTCCTACTCAGACCTGCCAGAGGAAACGAAAGACTAGCTGGCCACACAGAGTTTCATAAACGGCATCAAAGATGTGGAAGTACAGCGAAATCTAAGACTAAGTGGCGTCAAGAAGAGTAATGAAGCTCTACTTCGGGCTTTGGAAGTAGAGGCCGTCATGAACATGTCCAAGCCGAGGGTCCGAGCAGTTTCCTTCAACTAGGAAGAATCAAAGTCACCATTTCAAGCGCTGCTGGCTGGCTGAACAAAATATTAGACCGGTCATCTAGAACTGGCACCAGAGGGGCATGTTACCGCTGCGGACGGACAGGACACTTCCAACGTGATTGTCGAGTGAGTCCACCTGAACGATCCCCGCCCAGGGGTAACCAACAAAACATCCACATGTCCAGGGACCATCAGTCAGTCAGCATAGGGGGGCGAATGCTGACTGTTCCTCCACCAGCCCCCAAAACGTTATCCATCCGGGGATCTTGCCGAGATAGCGGCAGTCTAGTCATCAGAGGCAACATCAATGGGCGAGCAGTTACCATCACCATCGACACCGGCGCCGCTGTGTCCATTGCCAAGTCCAGGGTCTTGAAAGCATCAGAAATTCGGCCAGTTACCACTAACATCCAGCTCAGAACAGTCACCGGCGAGTCCATGTCAATACAGGGTGAGGCAGATGTCGTGCTACAGATAGGGGACAACATGATCCGGCATAGGGTCCTGGTAGCGAATATTGAGGACGATTTTATACTGGGAATGGACCTACTTAGCCAGCATGGATTTATGTTCGACCCGAGATATGATGTTCTTCGGTTCCTAAATGACGAATTTGTATTGACACGGCCCGTCAACACGTCAGTCACTCCCATAAAAATTGTGGCAAAGTCTTCAGCTAGAATTCCCGGTCGAACGGAACAGATTATTCATGTGCAACTAGACAGCAATTCTGGGAGCTGCGTTGGAATGGTGGAGCCCGTGCACTCAGCTCATGACTACTTAGTTGGACGGGCTATAGTTAAAACCGGACGAGATATACCAATCAGATTCCTGAATTTGTCCAACAACGACATCAGAATTGCCAATGGTCAAGAGATAGCTTGTTTCGAGCCAGTAGAGACCATCATCAATTGCGAAGAAGAGTACCAGACGTCGGTGATGGAGACAGGACCCAGTAAAGTGTTCCTACAACAATTTGGTGACCATTTGACACACCTGACTCCAGAGAACCAGAAGAAAGCCAAGCAATTTATCACAAAGCACTGGAAAATTTTTAACAGTCAAGATGGAACCACCGGTCGCACCAACACCATACAGCATCGAATAGATACCGGAAAGGCTCAACCCATCAGAATACCACCTAGACGACTACCATTGGGGCAACAACAGGCAGTCGAGGAGAACATCTAGTCCATGTTACAAAATGGAGTTATTGAGCCATCCATCAGTCCATGGTCTGCTCCCGTCGTGTTTGTTAGAAAGAAGGATGGAACCACCCGATTTTGCGTGGATGACAGAAAGCTGAATGATGTCACGAAGAAAGACAGCTATCCACTACCCCGAATCGATGACACTTTGACCACACTAGCAGGCTCCCGTTGGTTCTCCACACTACACGCAAACGACAGAGAGAAGACAGCGTTCTCCACCAGCAAAGGGCTGTTTCAGTTCACGGTCATGCCCTTTGGGTTATGTAATGCACCCGTTACCTTTGAGAGGCTAATGGAGTATGTACTGAGCGGGTTAACATGGAGGACGTGCTTAGTATACCTCGACGACATTCTAGTCATGGGTCAGACGTTCGACGACCATCTGAAGAAGTATTCTCCAGAATTAATAATGCCAACCTGAGACGTCGTGTCCGAGTCAGGATTCCGCACCAACAAACGTTTCGTTGAGGGGATGTTTCTGATCGGGACGATCAGAATTAAAGGGGGGGCAGTGTTACGAAATTTACCCAAAGCCGACCCTGTGTCATTTCAGCACGACAACAAACGCTTTAAGAAAAAAATACGATTCTCGAAAAGACTCGGCAGCGGAAGGAGCGATGATGATTTTACTGGAGAATTAGACGCTGGTGATATAAAATAAGCACACCACGATCGCCAGGAGACATACCGCGACGACTAGCGTATATGAGAATGTATTGTGAATCAGCTGTTTTAAATGTAAATAAAGTTCTAGAAAAGTGAAAGTAAATATTAGTTGTTATAATTTTAAATTGAACCCACGAAGTATATTGCAGTATTAACAAATAAAGAATGGTTAGTTTAAATGAAAACCAAGCTTAAGTTTTGCGAATTATTTAACAATAAGTATAATTAAGGTTTAGGTCAAAGATAGGAACTTGGGTCATGTAAGAGATCAGTCTCAATCTGGTCGCCCAGCAATATCAGAAGGAAAACAGTGGGATGGTTTATTAATAGTTTTTCTATTTAAAAATCCCTAAAGCAAAACAAATGACATTTATACAAAGTTCATTTGGTACAAGAACTTAATGAAGATGATTTTGACCGAAGAGTTAAATTCTGTGAAACTATGTTGGGGTAATTCCATAACTGCAATTTTGAAGTAGTATATGTTTCTAAGACAAAGCAAGTTTTTATTTAGATGGTTCTGTCAATAGGCAGAACTGTAGATATTGGGCCCCTGAAAACCCACACTGAATGCTGGAATCACATACCCAACACCCTCATGAGATCAATGTATGGGCACGATATTCATAGATCCGGTTTTTATTGAAGGTGCACTAAATGGGGCGAATTATTTGCAACTATTACAGCAAAACATAAGAAATTGCAGGAGTCTTCCTACATGCAAAGCATCCCGGCATGCTTGATAATATTCTATAGTTTCAGCAGAAATGTGCACCGCCGCAATATTCCCAACATGTCCGAAATTAGTTAGATACCATTTTCCCAAAAACATGGATTGGTAGGAGAGGGCCAGTTAAACGACATGCTTAATCTCACAATGTAACTGTGCTCAATTTCTTTTTGTGGGGCTATCTTAAATCAAAGCTTTACGTCGACCAACCAAATAATACTGAAGATATAAAGATAAAAATCAGTCCTCAAGTGTTAACCAACGTTAAAATGAATTTGAAAATTGCATTGCTCATTGTCGGCTAATGAATGGTGGCCAAGTTGGACAATTGTTTTGATTTTTAACCGACTTCCAAAAAGGAAGTTTTTTTTTTCTATGTATGTTACCTGCTTTCTTCTCCTGTGGTGCACCATTTTGAATGAATATGGTCTTGTTTAATAGAGAATATATCCGGATTGGTGAAACTTAAAATTTTGGAAAAGAATTCTGTTGGTAAAGTGATAAAATTTGTGAAGGAACATATGCGTACATGGAAATCGGCCAATAACCTTAATATTTTAGTCGATTTTTCGATAACTCCTTATGGATGTGTATAGTTTTTTAACTTTTAATCTATTAAGGAAGATCCTTAGGTGATCTCATATACTTTTCTGCGACTTGCAACTTGCAGTTTTGCAGAAAATCACCGAAAATTCCAAAATTCTTATCAAAAATTTTATCGAAATGACATAATGGACATTTCCTTATAAATTAATTCCAACGTAATAGTGCGGTAATTTTAGGCACTGGAAGTTATAATTGCGAATTTGAACATTTTTGTGTGTGCATCTCAAGCATATAGGTAGTACAGCATAGTAATTTCGGCTCCTTAAATCAATGAGTACCAAGCTCGTTTTGTTTGTATACCAGGCAAATACCTATTTAAATGCAAATTTTTCCATTTTGCGTAGACGGTTGGTTGTCACATTCTCCCGGCGTAATAGAAAATGCAGTGACAACATATGTCAAACTATCAACTGCTATTTGTTGCGTTTATAGACAGGGTGTTTAGTTATAGCAAACAAAATCACAAAGTAAAGTGATAGAAGGGGTTGCATTTATATGAAGATTGAAATATAGTACGTACTAGAATGATAGTGGTCCGTAGGCAGCCATATATACAGGATGGTTGGAATATAGGGTGGACTGGACGTTTGGTGGTATAAAAAAATTGAAATTAAAATTGTATAGGGTGATTAAAAAACTGTTATATGATGTGGATATAAGCAAATCATATAGAGCATGGTTGAAGTATATGCTGGAGTTGAATTATGTTTATACAGTGTGATGAAAAAATTTCTTTTATAGCCCATAAGAAGTTGCATAAAGTTGGTACATAGGTTGGAGTGGAATTATCTATAGTTATACGGGGTTGTCAAAAAAAGTCTATAAGGCATAAATATATTTTGGGCTTATTAAGTCAACGCGTACTAGTACATTTTGTTCGTAAAGATTTACCTGTCAATTTAAATGAGAAAGTATCATTGTGTAATGTTGAGGCTTTCGATGTTACCTGGTTCTGTCTATTAAGGTTATACATACAAAATAAAAAATAAAGAATGAAAACTACCAGAGTTCAAAAAAACTAAAAAGTTGAAAATAAATTATTAAAAAAAAAATATAACCGACTTCTACCTATAACTATAAAGCTAAACATAATTATAACAAAATACAACTCTAGCAAATAAATAACACATTCAATGTTGTTAGTTACCTACCCAGGAAGTAAAAATTATAAACATTCTGTACAAATTAATTACCTACCAATCTAGTATTATTTTTGAAGTCGGTGCCAAGCAACAATCAAGTTTGATGAATTACTAGATAAGTACGCAATGAAGGATTTTAGATTTGCTTGGCACCGGCTTCAAAATATACTAGATTCGGATGTAATTAATTTGTACAGAATGAGCACGTTTTAATGTTTACATTTTTTACTTCCTGGGTAGGTACCTAACAACATTGAATGTGTTATTTATTTGCTAGAGTTGTATTTTGTTATAATTATTTCTAGCTTTTTAGTTATAGGTAGAAGTCGCTTATGTATTTTTTTTTAATATTTTATTCTTGATGATTTTGTTACATTTATACCTTTCAGTTGATTTTTGTGGTTTAAGTGAATAACTTTTTTTTTTCTAGAAAAACTGTTTATGAGACCGATTTGAAATTTACACGTCCTGTACATATAATTATTTGATATTTCAAATCGATAATATTAGAGTTGCTGTTAAGAAATCTGTTTATGAACAGACGACATTAATGACAAAATCTTTTTATGTTAAAAAAATTGCGCATTAGTAAATTAAGGTTGATGTGTTCTAGGAATTTTTCTTCTTATATCTGAATAGATTTTATTTGATATATTCCAGACCTTACCTTCACACTATATATTTCGCGGGCATATAGGTTATGAATTCGTCCCGGTTTTTTGTATGTATGTTACCTGATTTCTCCTCCTGTGGCGAACCGTTTTAATTGAATATGGTTTTGTTTAATAGAGTATATATCCGGATTAGTGAAACTTCAAATTTGGGAAAAGAATTCTCTTGGAAAAGTGATGAAATTTATGAATAAACACATGCGCGCATGGTCATAACGGACAGTTCCTCATAAATATTTTAATTCCAACGTAATAGTGCGGGAATTGTAGACAATGGAAGTTTTAATCGCCAATTAGAAAATTATCAATGTACACATCTCAAGCATATAGGTAGTAAAGCTTAATATTTTCGGCTCCATAAATCAATGAGAACTAAGCTCGTTTGTTTGTATACCAGGGAAATATCTATTTAAATGAAAATTTTTCTGTTTTGGGAACACACTGCTTTTGGTGTCACATTCTCCCTGGCCTATTAGAAAATTCAGTGACAACATGTCAAACTCTAAACTGCTATTTGGTGCCTTTATATACGGGGCTTTTACTTGTGGCAAACAAAATCACAAAGGAAAGTGATAGAAGGGGTTGCATTTTTTGATGATTGAAATATAGGACTGAGTAGGATAGTGGTCTATAGGCAGCCGTATATACACCATGGTTGGAATATAGGGTGGAGTGGACGTTTGGTGGTATAAAAATGTTGGAAAAAATGTGGTGGCCAACAACTGCGTTCGGGCTAATTCGTTTATTGCCAACATGTTATATCGGAGCTGGTCGGCATAATCGTTGATGTCTTGGGAAGGTCCTTCGGGGGAGCCAAAAGCCAAATCGCAGGGTAATTGCAGCTCTTTTCCGAATAGGAACCTGGCTGGAGTCAGGCCTGTACTGTTATGTAAGGCTGAGAGATATGCCAACAGGAATAGGGGAATATGCTAATCCCAATCAGGCTGGTTATTGCTGACGACCTTGGAGAGGT
Organism: Octodonta nipae; assembly: GCA_034190945.1. Taxonomy (NCBI): domain Eukaryota; kingdom Metazoa; phylum Arthropoda; class Insecta; order Coleoptera; family Chrysomelidae; genus Octodonta; species Octodonta nipae. The sequence continues at coordinate 186,734 of CM067218.1, forward strand.
GTTGTTCCTAAGGATCTGTTGAATCTTCCCACCATTCTGAATGTAGTTCCATCGGGCGAAACCTGCTGAATAGCTGTTATATTAGCACCGTCGTGGTTGGGTATCGCATATGCCTCAGGCCATTTGCTGAAGTAATCCATTGCGACCAGAAACTATTTGTTCCCCCTCTCAGACTCGGGAAACGGACCAGCGACATCGATGGCAATTCTCTCAAATGGGACGCCCACATTGCACTGCTGCATTTTGCCCTTGGTACGGGTCTTCGGGCCCTTATTGACTGCACAGCTCTGATGCCTTCAAAGTAATTTGCCCAGTAGTATCGCTGGCGAACTTGGTCTAGGGTTTTGTTTATGCCCAGATAGCTCCCGATAGTCATGTACTTCGGTCAGGATGGCTGGTACCTTTTTCTTCTCCATCCATATGGCCAGTTGTCCTTCAGGTGTCTTCAGGTCCAGCAGCCATTTGAGAGCGGCATGATCTATTCGGATTACGAAATGACGACCATAGAGGTATTTGTGGAAATGGTCTACAGTCCTCATTATTGCAAGGAGTTCTTTTCTGATGACGCAATAATTTCTTTCCGGTTTCGAGAATCCATGGCTGTAGTACTCGATCACCCTCTCTTCACCATCTTGCACCTGGGATAGGACGGCCCCACCGGCTGGCGTCGGTGTCTAAAATGAACTTGCCGGACTGTGTAGGAAAGGCTAGGATTGGGCTGTAACATAGTGCTCCCTTCTGGCAATATCCACTCTTTAGGTCTAGTATGGAGAACCAACTGGAGGCTGGTAGTGTGGTCAGTGTGTCATCAATTCGGGGGTAGTAGATAGCTGTCTTTCTTGGAGACGTCATTCAGCTTTCGGTAATCCACGCAAAATCGGGTGGTTCCATCCTTCTTTTTGACTAGTACCACGGGAGCAGACCATGGGCTGATGGATGGCTCAATAACTCTATTTTGTAACATGGACTCGATGTTTCCTCGACTCCCTGTTGCTGCCTCAATGGTCGTCGCCTAGGTGGTATTCTGATGGGTTGAGCAACCGGTGGTTCCATCTTCATTGTTAAAAAATTGCCAGTGCATTGTGATAAATTGCTTGGCTTTCTTCTGTTCCTCTGGTGTCAGGTGTGTCAAATGGTCAGCCAACTGTTGCAGGAACTTTTCACTGGGCTCTGTCTCCTTCACCGACCTTTTCTTCGCAGTTGATGATGGTCACGACTAGCTCGAAACAAGCCATCTCTTGACCATTGGCAATTCTGATGTCGTTGTTGGACAAATTCAAGACTCTAATTGGTATATCTCGTCCGGTTTTAACTATAGCCCGTCCAACTAAGAAGTCATGAGCTAAGTGTACCTTCTCCACCATTACAACGCAGCTCCCAGGATTGTTTGCTAGCTGCCCATGCATATTCTGTTCCGTTTGACTGGGTATTCTGGCTGAGGATTTTGCTACAATTTTTATGGATGTAGCTGAACTGTTGACGAGCCGTGTCAATACAAATTCCTCATTTAGGAACTCGACGAACATCATATCTCGGGTCGAACATAAATCCATGCTGGCTGATTAGGTCCATACCCAGAATGAAATCGTCCTCAATATCCGCTACCTGGACCCTATGCCGGATTCGGTTGTCTGCAGTACTATATCTGCTTCACCCTGTATTGACATGGACTCGCCGGTGACTGTTCGGGGCTGGATATTGTTGGTAACTGGCCGGACTTCTGATGCACTCAAAACCCTAGTTTTGGCAATGGAGACAGCGGCGTCGGTGTCGATGGTGACGGTAATTGCTCGGCCATTGATGGTGCCTCTGATGACTAGGCTGCTGCTATCTCGGCAAAATCCCCGGATGGATAACGTTTTAGGGGCTGGTGGAGGGATAGTCAGCATTCGCCCACTTATGCTGACTGGCTGACGGTCCCTGGACATGTGGCTATTCTGTTCGTTACCCTTGGTTGGTGATCGTTCCGGTAGCCTGACTCTGCAGTCACGTTGAAAGTGTCCTGTCCCTCCGCAGCGATAACATGCCTCTCTGCTGCCAGTTCTTTGTGACTGTTATAATAGTTTGTTCAGACCAGCCCTCAGCGGTTTGAATGGTGACTCAGGCTCTTTTTGGTTAACGGAAAATGCTACGACCCTCGGCTTGGAAATGTTCATGACGGCCTCTACTACCAACGCCCAAAGTACAGCTTCATTGCTTTTCTTGACGCCACTTAATCTTATATTTCTTTATACTTCCACATCTCTGATACTTTTTATGAAACTCTGTGTGGCGTATTGATTTTTAAATTCATTTAGCAGGTTTGGGTAGGACAAGTGCACTAAACGTCTAACCTCTGCTTGGAATTCTTAAAGGCTATCTCCGGATTTTTGCATTTTTCCACTTAGTTGCCCCTGGTACACTTGGCTCAAGGACTAATTGTCTTTTGTCCAGGATGGCGATGATCTTGTGAAAAATGCCTTGTTCATCGACTGAAATGTTTTGGAGTAGTTCTAAGGTCGGACCTCTTAAGGAAATTACAAGAAAGGTAGATTTTTCTTGGTTATCCCCTCCATTAGCTGTAGCCATTGCTTCAAATTACCGTTTACACATGTGCCAAGATGACCTGCCATCAAATGTGGGTGGTTTACTGACGGAACCTTTGGTACTCGTGGTGTTCTGGTATTATCCTCGCCGCAAGTCCTGTTGCATTTTTTAAATTTCTGTTTCTACTTTGTTTTGGATAGCACTAATTTCAAATTTCACCTGGTTCTGGATGGAATCGATGTCAACTACTTGGGTTTGAAGAGCCTGCACATTATTTTTTAGGATCTATATATCGTCGTTTATCTCTTTTATATCTGCCTCTATTTGCATTCTTTTATTAACTGTTTCATTAACTTGTGATACTATTTGCATTAATTGTTTAAATTGCAGTTGTCGTTTTCCTTCTAATATTTGAGATTCGTTTTTTTCTGATTAATTCATCTTGCTCTTGTTTTTCTTCATATTTCGAGATAAGCCCTCCATGAAATTTTGTTGTTTTTCTTCCATGGCAGTGACAAGATTTTGCTGTTTTTCTTTCATGGCAGTGACAATATTTTCTAGTTCTATTTTACGTTTTTCATCAAAAGTTTCACAAACCTTTGTTGAATTTGTTCTTGATATTGTTTCTCTTTCTTGTCACGTTTTCCCAGGATCTGAATTTTTTTTTGTCTGGTCCATCCGTAACCTGAATATATTTATGGTAGTCTCATCCAATTTTTCTTTTTCCATACTTCGGATTTCCATAAATCAAATGGCGATTTTAACTTCACTTAATCCTTTACTTGTGATCACCAAATTTGTTATAAACTCCGTGGGATCAATTAAAATTGTAAAAATAATATTCTCTCTCACTTCTTAGAAACTTTTATTTACATCAAATATTCACAACACCTGATTCGGTATCGATATATAAATAATAACACGACATAAGCTCTTCGCCGCCTCACTAACTCCTGCGATGATGGGCCGCTCCTTTTAAAATCAGCATCGAATTCTCTCGTACAATCGAGTGTTAATTTTACAGTTGTCGAGTTATTTCGAGATAAGTTTTTTTTTCATCCGAGCTAGGCTCTTCTTTTTTTCTATCCCAGCGATTGTTGTCTCATCGGAATGAAACCAGGGATGGACTGGATAAGTTTTTATAACAATATTTTTAAATGTTTTATTAATACATATAAAACATTTAGCTATTGATGTCACCGACACCCAGTCCAGACCCAGCCTAATAGAAATTTCAGTGACAACACACTTCGAGCTTTAAACGGCTATTTTGCGGGATTTTACACAGGATATTTAGTATAGCAAACAAAACCATTAAGTAAAGTGCTAAAACCAATAGTAATAATAATTTATTTACTTATATACATTATTAAGTTATTAAGGAAATGTGTATAACAACTGCCAAATAGAATCAACCCGTTTAAAATGATTATCAAAGTAAAAAATGTAAACAATATAAGGCGCTAATTTTGTACAAACTACCTACTTCTCTTGTATATTTTTGAATAACGGCCGCCTGCCAGCGGCCGCGACGTTCGGGGATTCTAACCCCCACGAAATTTGGGACTAAAAATTCAATTTTAAGTAATTATCAACTTTTGTCATATAATTTTTTTTGTTGTACAGTTTCTATATACTGGAAATACTTGGTTAGAAAAATAACTTATGTATTTCTAATTATTTATTTCATCTTCAAAAAGCAAGTTCCCAAGATTCAATTCAATTCAATATGTACAACTAACATTATGAATTTATACAATTTTGCTGTCCCACACTGTGTAACGTGTTATAATACCTTTCTTTCAATTTTAGTAAATGAAAATGATGTCCTCGGTAATACTCTTTACACTATAATTACCATAGATTAGAATAAATTGTTCTTTGATGTGCATTTTTTAACGGAAAATATGTGTCGTAAAATTTGTGTCAATTTTGAAAATATGTAAGGAATTAATACTGTGTATAGACCTTAACACATTTTATAACGCGTATAAATACTGAAACGGAAAAACGAGGACAAAAAATAGAGAGTGTTTGCAATGCCAATACATCTGTTCAAATTTCTTGTACTCTCCTTGATATTTTACGAGTACATACATGGGATAGAAGGCCAGGTAAGATTTTTTCTGATAATCAAGGGAGTGCTGTATAAAATGAATGATTTTGATCTATATGGATACATAGTCATCTGCAGATGACATTTCAGACTATTAAATTTTGGACTGAAGGAAATGTTAAAGGAAATCATTTGGATCGCGAATCCGAAAACCAATTTTGTCAAGACGAAAAAAAAACTATTATCCAGAATATGTAAATGGAGGTTGGAAATGAATCGCTTTTAAGATTATAACTTTGTTCCAAATTCTTTCCAGCAAAATTTTGATTTTTGAATCTCATCTTAAAGACAAGTTTTCTGAGATATCTACAAATCATAAAATATTTTGTAGGGGAAGGTTTGCAAATAATTACAAGTTTTCTAAGCAGCAAAGCGGGTGAATTTTATGACTGTATAAATAAACCTAAAAACCATGAACACAATTCTACAACTTTTAATGAAAAATTAGATTGAAATTGTTTCAAACCCTTAATCCAATTTTAGTAAACTTGAAAATTGCAACTTGACGAAAAATGGTTCAGTAACAAACTACCAATAATAGAGAAGGAATTAAGAGAAAGTGAAGGAACTTATGTAACTATTACAATATTAAAAGTTGTGCATTCTTGTAGATCTGTTCAGAGCTAAACAATGAAAATCTTACATTTAACCCTACACATGAAAATTTGTCAAATTTAATTTCTTTAATAAAAATAGAAGCATTTCGGAGACATGAAATTGTTGTTTTTATTTTTCCCATTCTAAATGTAGACATTCAGAATATGATTTTTGTGATATTTCTTATGTTACCAAGTAACAGTAAAACAAATTTATTTTCCACCCTCATTCCATATTACAGGATGCAGTAGGGAAGACCGGGTTTGGAAGTCACGATATTTTTCATTAGCATTTTTACTACCCATGTTCTAAGTTAAGGAATGAGATTTATAGTCTATATATATATGTTATATCACACTTCCAAAATTTCTCTTTTTAAAAAAGACTTTATTTATACTTGCACAATTAATAAAACTTTTAATAGAAACTTGAATATAAGGAAAATAATAATAAAACTTTATAACAATAAAAAAAGACAAAAATGAGTGTTGAACTAAACTAGACAGACTTTGTAAGTAACAATGAATAATGAAACAAGGCAAATGTATAATTTATAATCTAAGAATGCTGACGAAGCTGCCGCCGCGCTTGCAGTTCTCACGGATGTTCGTCTGCAGGTAACTGGAGACGACACGTGTTATGCTGACTCAGCTTGGGAACTGTTGCTAGGTTGTTTCATATAAGTCGGTTGAATAACTTATATAATAACTCCCATCCATATAAAAAAGTTGATGCTACAGCATCGACTTTTAACGGAGGTTCTGCAATTCCATATCCTCGACAGGACTAAGGAGGCTATGGAGTTTTACCCTGGGTTTGATGGTTGATGGATCTGGTGATGGTGCTAGATCGGCAGAAGAACTGATCGTTGGAGGCTTCTGGAATTTCTTCCTGATGATGCTGATGGAAAGGAGGGCAACCACAATTGTGGTTGTTGCTATTGTGATGATCGTAAACCAGGAGGTGTGTTTCTCCAAGAATGGTTGGTCTAGGAGCTTTTCCAATTCCCTGGAGTATTGGCTAAGCTTATGGTTAGCGATATTCAGGTCTCTGGCATCCAATTCCTGTAGTCTCATGGGTTTCAACTTTGGAAGTTGACTGATAGTTGGCAGGTTGTCGCAACAGTTGTAGGGGATGTTGACTGGTTGACTCTTAAGTGTGATGTTGTCAACGTTGTTGGTGGTCTTTCTGGCATGGACCCTGGTGTTACCGATGAAGGCATTGCAACTGGGTTGGATGGTCAATAGAGAATTTGTCGATATGGATTGGGTAACGACATCTTCTCCCTTGCACTTGATGTTGATGGGCAACTGTCCGGAAATCGAGATTAACCAAAGGTTCAGATCAATCTCTTGAATATTATACTCTTCGGCATATAATATTAAAGACTTGCAAGTTGAAGGAAGGGCTGCTGGCTGTCTAAGAAGCTGTGCTTCGCAGAGGGCTTCTTTGTCTATGGTGTGTGGAATAACTTTGGAACAGATCTTATGTTCTTTAGATAATGGCTTACAGTCACTCAGGTCTTCGAAAGATGCGTACAATAGCGAATCGTCATCTCTCGCCATATATTTTAATTTTGTTGGAAGAATATGGTGAAATCCTGTTCGATAATCCAAAACTGGGATAGGATACAAGCGGTACAGTGTATAAGTTTCAGGATTGACTAAGGGAATTTTTAGTACAAAAAAAATTTTAGTATTGATCTGAAAAGCTTCCAATTCTATTAGATCGATGTATCTAGCAACATATATATAAATATATATATATATATATATATATATATATATATATATATATATATCTGGCATTATTTATTCAGGAAATATTACAGTTTTTGTGAAAAAAGGCATGTTTTTATTAAAGATGAGACATATAGAAAAGTAATTGTAAACAAGAAACGAATGAGAAATATCTTATAATAAAACATTTTTTTTAAAAATATAAACGACTTCTACCTATAACTAAAGAGCTAAAAATAATTATAACAAAATACAACTCTAGCAAATAAATAACACATTCAGTGTTGTTAGGTAACTACCCAGGAAGTAAAAAATGTAAACATTAAAAGGTGCTCATTCTGTATGAATTAATTACCTACCAATCTATAATATTTTGAAGCCGGTGATAAGCAAATCTAAAATCCTTCATTGCGTACTTATCTACTAATTCATCAAACTTGATTGTTGCTTGGCACCGACTTAAAAAATATACTAGATTGGTAGGTAATTAATTTGTACAGAATGAGCACCTTTTAATGTTTACAGTTTTTACTTCCTGGGTAGGTACCTAACAACATTGAATGTGTTATTTATTTGCTAGAGTTGTATTTTGTTATAATTATTTTTAGCTTTTTAGTTATAGGTAGAAATCGGTTATACTTTTTTAAATGTTTGATTTTCAACTTTTAGTTTTTTTGACAACCCTGTATAATATAGATAATTCCACTCCAACCTATGTACCAACCATCCTGTACATACGATTGCCCACTGACAAACATAAATTTGTTAGCTGCCTTCTGTAAACTATAGGACGGAGTAGAATCCATCCCATATTTACGGAGTGAAATCCATCCTATATTTCAACCATAGTATATAACTCCTTGTGGGCTACCCCCTAAATTATTTCATTTTTAACATTTTATATCATCGCCCTTTGTAACATTAATTCCTCTCCACACTTTATGCAACTTCTTATGGGCTATAAAAGAAATAATTTTTTAATGTATAAATATATTAATTAATTAATTTATAAATATAATTCAACTCCAGCATATATTTCAACCATCCTGTATATGATTTGCTTATGTCCACATCATATAACAGTTTTTTAATCACCCTATATAATTTTAATTTCACATTTTTTCCAACATTTTTATACCACCAATCGTCCGGTCCACCCTATATTTCAACCATCCTGTATATACGGCTGCCTACGGACCACTATCATTCTAGTCCGTGCTATATTTCAATCTTCATATAAATGCAACTCCTTCTATCACTTTACTTTGTGATTTTGTTTGCTATAACTAAACACCCTGTTTATAAACGCAGTTTAAAGTTTGACATGTGTTGTAATTGAATTTTCTATTAGGCCGAGAGAATGTGACAACCAAAAACACCGTCTTCGCAAAATGGAAAAATTTGCATTTAAACAGGTATTTGCCAATTAAAACTTCCAGTTCCTAAAATTACCGCACTATTACGTTGAAATTAAAATATTTATGAGGAACTGTCCGTTAGGTCATTTCGATGAAATTTTTGATAAGAATTTTGGAATTTTCAGCGTTTTTCTGCAAAACTGCAAGTTGCACGTCACAGAAAAATATATGAGATCACTTAAGGATCTTCCTTAATAGATTAAAAGTTAAAATATACACATCCATAAGGAGTTATCGAAAATCTAAAATATAAGGGATATTGGTCGATTTCCATGCACGCATGTGTTCATTCACAAATTTTATCACTTTACCAATAGAATTCTTTTCCAAAATTTGAAGTTTTACCAATCCGGATATATACTCTATTAAACAAGACCATATTTATTCAAAATGGTGCAACACAGGAGGAGATATCAGGTAACATACATACAAAAAAAAAGCGAAAAGAAAATACGCGACGAATTGATAACCGGTTAAAAATATATATTGAGCCCAAAACTCGCTTTAAACTCTAATCTACCTGGAGGCAATATTTTTAAAGTAAAAATATCTAATCTAACAAAATTATATTTAGTCAGTCTAAAAAAAATGAGTATCTGTTAGAATTGCTGATTCACATTTCCATCTAACAGTATCACAAAATTTCTTGGACCACTTCGGCCAGGGCTAGTGATTGGCATAGGTGTAGCTTGATCAGGCAGCAATAGTTCTAGCATTGGGCATCATGTCAAATCTTGTTTTGTCGATGCACGCATATTAAGGCAGCGTTTACCTTTTTGAGCCAATAGAGAGTCATCAAGGATAGAGACATGATATGGAGCCATTATAGTTCCCTTGTGGTCAATGTTATGTTCTTCAAGCATTGTACGATTAAGATTAGAGTAATTATTTTGATCCTCTGCGGCATTGTGAGCAATTTTCCTATCAGAAATCGTAGTTAGTGGTTTCTATAAGACAGATTAGGGCATAAGGTTCTGTTCTTGAAATAAATATATCCCTATTAAAAGGACAAATCCCATAGCTTTTAAACCCAATAAGAATATTGGAGGGAGTTGGTGGCAAAGGAAAAGCCTGGTATTTATTATTTTTATAACTAGCTCTAAAACAAATTAAACAAGTGACTACAAGCCGCCGTGAAAGTGTGAGAACCTATCTCACAACATCTTTTAAAAAATAACGTCACAAAATCAGTTTAAATTATTGACTTGATACAAAATATATATAACAGTAACATGAAAACATATATTTAACATAATAAATAACTGAAAAATTAAGTTTAATTGTACACAAACTGATATCTGTTTGTATGTTTATTCTTGCATTATCATATATTACTTAATTGTTATTAATTTTATTTAGGTTTAGTTTTATTAACTTTTATAAACATATTTTATACTTGACTATTATGTTACACGAGTTTTTAATTTTATATAGCTTTAATTTTGTATATTGCATCTCTGATAAAACATTTATACCTACTGAATTTTTATGTTCACAACTGTTCATTTTAAACTTATGTATATTGCAGTACTAAGGATGCAGAAAATTAGATTATAATTTCTACCAAATATTTTAGAATGCCATTGCATTGATTTAATAATTTCGATTCAGTACCCTACATAGTACGTGGTACACCGTACCAAAAAAAATTTATAGCTAAAGTTTTCTTACCTTATCGAATCGCTTGTTAATGTCGGGTTCACCACTAAACAGATGTACGGTAGTTTGGTGTTACGGGTTTTTCCGTGTATTGTATGCCAAACCTGCCTGTCTACAGACATTTTGAGAAGTGACAGCTAAAGTTATAGTTTTCACAGAATTAATTATGTAAATTATTTAAAAATCAATAGTCTACTTGGCCACTGATAACTGCAGGCCGTTAAGGGTCTCCAACTCAGTTTTCACAGAATTGTTTAATTTAATTTATTACTAAAATAGCGGTAAAGTTGGCCACCAATTTTCGAGGCCAACATTTCTTTTTGTTTAATTTTAACCGATTTATTTTATATAAAAAAATGTTACATAAAAAAGTGATGCTCATATATTGGTAAGCAAAATTACAATTTACAAAATAATATTTAAACAATATTAATATCATTGTTTAATTTTGAAATATTTCAGATTTTTTTTTTGATTTGCTCATCTCTGATAACATCAAAACTGTAAGGTTTGCAACTTCGTCTTTAGTAGCTGCTTCCTAGTGACATTGAGAAACACTTTCACCTTCCTACATAATATATTTAAGAGTATGCAGCATATCGTATATTTTAGAATTTTTGATCGTAGTTTAAACCTTATTTAATTTAAATTATACAGTTATGGAGTGTTTTTGGTGTAATACCTTGAGTGGAGTGCCAAAAAGAGCAATAAAGAGAAAATTTACTCGATGAGAAAAACAGTAACGAAAGTGGTGAGGGTAGCACTCAGGAAAGTGAAATTGAAAATGAAGATTATGACGACGATGGCGATGATAAAGATAAATCTGATTATGAATGAATTCGATTTTATATTTTTTACACACTTCCCTATTGTTAATATTTTTGGAATATATGTTTTTTAAATTTTTTTAGAAAGAGAATAGAATTAATTATACTTACAGTTAATGATAACTTCAGAATAATAATAGATTATATAATACAAAGAACGACACGATGCTGTTGCATAAATACTTCAGCAGGAACTAGCCCTGAAACTTGAATTATCACAGTCGGTAAGATTACCATACTATAAATACAAACCAGAATCAGTTTTAGAAAATAACAACTACAAGCTGTACTGGGACCGCACGATACTGACCGATCGGATAGTTGCTCACAATAGACCAGATATAGTTTTGGTAGATAAAGTCTCTCGGAAAACAACTTTAATTGACATAGCAATTCCTAACAAGGATAATATAAATATCAAGCAAGCTGAGAAAATAACCAAATATAGAGATTTGGAATTTCAAATAAAGACTCAGTGGGACATGAACAACACACGAACTGTACCAATTGTTATGTCAACGACAGGACTAGTCCCAAAACATCTATTAAACAATTTAAAATACCTCGGTCTGGACGAACATCTTTAGAACCAAATGCAAAAAGCCGTCCTATTAGGAACGGCTCGGACGGTCAGGAAATTCATGGGAAACTGCCGCCACGACTCCAACCACAGGCCTGAAAACCTGGCAAGGGCTCCCACAGAGCTAAACCTTTTTGATATGTAGGATATCTGGGGTTTAGTGAATTTTCCCCTAAAGGCACTCATAGCATGCCTTAGACGGAATGTGATACCATACATTGTATGGTCAAGTCGGGATATATTTTTCATACATTTAAAAATGTAAAGATAATTTGCCATTTTCATATTATATACATTAAAAGTATTAAATCAAACGAAAATTAAAATTATTAGCTACTAATTTAAAAAAAAATTCGAGTATATTATTTTCCAAGTTTTCCAAATAAATATTTATCAATATAATCACAAAAGATGACTTGTACAAAAAGTTTGCTGTCAATTTAAATAATTTACAAAAATTTTGGGGTTAATTTATAGTAGTAGTAAGTATAAATACAATGAGATATTTATGAAATTTATCGATATATATATATATGTTATATAAGTTATTCCATCGATTTATGTGAAACCACCATCTAGCAACAGTTCCCAAGCTGAGTCAGCATCCACGTGTCGTCTCAGGTTACCTTCGACGACGTACATCCGTGAGAACAGCAAACGCTGCGACAGCTTAATCAGCATTCTTATATTATAAATTGTTCAATTGCCTTATGTCTGTATTCATTATTACTTACAGATTTGTCTAGTTTAGTTTAACACTCATTTTGTCTTTTTAATTGTTATATAAAGTTTTATTATTTTCATTGTTATTTTCAAGTTATTATTTTTATTAAAAGTATTGTGCAACTATAAATAAAATCTTTTTTAAAAAGAGAAATTTTGAAAGTTTGATATAACATATATATATTTTTCTTTCTATCAGTGGACTGCCGAAATGACCCATGTGTTTGAGTGGACAACATTTCGTATCTTCAACAAATATATTTATTAATCATGTCTTTTCATGTCCACCCTTAATTTATCACTTTTCAACATCTCTGTAGAGCAACATGTTGGGGGAGGTGGAGACACTTAACGGCCTGCAATTAACGGTGGCCATATTGACCATTATTTTTTAAATAATTTTATTAAACAATTCTGTGAAAACTAGAACTTTAGCTATCACGTCTCAACATGGCCGTAGAGCTACATATTTAGCATAGAGTACACGAAAAACGCTCTAACGCCAAACTACCGTACACCTGTTTAGCGGTGGACTCGACATTAACAAGCGATTCAATAAGGTAAGAAAACTTTAGCTATTAACTTTTTTTGGCACGGTGTACCACGGACTAGTAGGCATCTTCATACAACTGCTGCGCTAAGACGGCATGAGAAATGGAAAATCTGCAATCTGATATGCATTTCATAATTTCAAGAATAGCATAACTTATAACCGTAAGCTTCTTTTGTGATGACAATTTATTATTATGGTTCAGTGCACATCCATTGTAAAGATTAGTTTATTTAGTTAAATAAATTATAATTTTTTGCTAATAAATCTCACTTATTTCTGACATCACCTTTAAGGAATATCACAATATAAAATTTAAAACTAATTTCACTAGTCGGCCATTTTAACAACCATGTAACAAAAATGAGTTTAATGTTGTAGTGAATATGATTTCAATTTGTTTGTTATCCAAACAAAAATTTTATCTGTAATTCATTTCTATTTTCAGTCTGTACAGTTGTTTTGATTTGACGTTTTTAAAAACAGCTGGATTTTTTAAATTAGTAGTTAATTTAATAAATAACAATTTATGTAACAAAAATAGTTATAACTAATCTAAAGCCGAACACCTTACATTTATTTGCTTCGAAAAAAAAATCGACTTTTTTCTATTTCTTCTTGGATTGTTTTATTTTATTATTAATTTCTGAAATTGTTGCTGCCTTTTTAGTAATTATTCGGTAACTTTGATAGATGCTATTAAATCTTGTCATTTATGTCTATTGACTTGGAAGAATTGTGTAATTTTATTGATTTGGTTTTTCTTCGATTGGTTTTATTCAACGATCTAGAAACTCTTACCTTTTATGACTTTCACTTAAATGAATATTGACTGAAAGTACTGCTTCAACTGAGATGAGGAATGGAAAATCCGTTTCCTAAAAGATTCTGGTAGTAAGAAAAATTGTCTATTATCTCTTTATAATTTCCAAAAGTGACATTAGAATAATGCAAATGAATAAGTAAAGATGCATTTTATCTACCATCATATATATGCTCCTCGGTGGCCTAGTGGGAAAGTCCTTCTGCTCACACAATTGTATAAAAGTTGGAGCTCGATAAGGGGTCTTCACACGGGATTGAATTCCAGTCAAGTCAGTGTTTTTTCTATTAATAAAAACTTTTTTTTTTTTTTTTTATCCGAAGAGGGGGGAAATACATTCCGTACTTAGCTAGCACGTGCTGGCCGTCGTGCGGGACTCCCGATGTAATGACTTCAAAGCAAGAGTAAATCGTTGCATTGAAACCAGTATACCGTATACCCGCTAAAACCCTAACCTCTTTCTCCTACAACCATGGTCCCCTGCGGCACTCTTAGTCAATACTACTTCGCAAGGGTGGTTCATTGCAGATGTTTACTGCTCTCACATTGAAGGTCTCTAAAGCCTACTCCTCGAACGTATTGCGGAGTTCTTTGAGGATAGTCTCCGCGTAATCTGATACCAAGTTCCAGGCTTGGGGGCCCTTCAGCATGGCTTCTACTAATTGTTCTGGAACGATATTAGTCTCCAGAATCCTCTCCACTTCAGCACGTTGATCCTGAAACCGGGGGCAGGAGAAGAACACGTGTTCCGCGTCCTCTATCACGTCCGTACAGTGTGGGCAGTTTGGGGAGTTTGCCCTCCTGAACCTGTGCAGGTATGCTCGAAAGCATCCATGTCCAGTCAGGAGTTGAGTGATGTAGAACCCAACCTCCCCATGCTGGCGGTTGACCCAACGACTGATGTTAGGTATCAATCGATATGTCCACCTTCCTTTAGTAGAGCTGTCCCACCTCTCCTGCCATTGCCTTAGACTCATGGCTCTTTCATCGCTGTTTCCTGTCGGTTGGTCTTTCTCTAACTTTCTGCGATAAAGCCGTCCCCTTTCTGCAGCCAGGATGTCCATTGGTAGGGTAGAGGCAATCACACTCACCGCCTCGTAAGACACAGTGCGGTAGGATGATGCCACTCGAATCGCTGAGAGCCGCTGGACTGATTTCATTTTCCGGCGGTACGATGGTAGCTCGAGCGATTTCTCTCATACCGGTGCCCCGTACAACAAAACAGAAGTAGTTACTGTTGCCAGTAGCTGTCTTCTTATCTGTCTAGGGCCTCCGACATTCGGCATTATTCTAGATAATGCCCCCTGTACCCCAGCTGCTTTCTTGCTGGCCGCGATTATGTGCTCTTTGAAGTTGAGCCGTGTGTCCAGGAACACTCCCAAATAGCTGATGAAGGGCTGCGACTGTATGTAGGAGTCGCCTATTTTGAGGGTGATGGTTTCCCTTGCCTTTCGACTGCTAACAAGAAGTGTTTCGGTCTTTTGTTCTGCTAAACTCAAGTCCGCTGCGAGCATCCAATGCTGAATTGCGGCTATAGCGAATGAGAAGGTTGTTTGTATCTCCTCTATGTGCTTGCGCACTATGATCAATGCCACATCATCGGCGAATGCCACTAGCCTGACGCCCTCAGGCAGACCGAGCAGGAGCAGGTCGTTGTACATTACGTTCCATAAGAGGGGGCCAAGAACAGAGCCCTGAGGTACACCTCCTGTGATCTTATAGTCTACTTGCCTATTTTCAGTTTGGTACAACAAGATGCGGTCCTTGAAATAGGCTGAAACCATTCTGCGCAAGTACTGCGGAACTTCCATCCTGACAAGAGCCTCCAAAATGCGGTCCCAGCGGGCCGAGTTAAAGGCGTTCTTGATATCCAGGGTGGCTATTAGACAGTACTTTTTTCCACCTCTTCTCCATCTCTTTCCCGAGATAGCCTCTCTGGCGATGTTGGTAACGAGTGTCACGGCATCGATGGTTGATCTCCCCTTTCTGAACCCGAATTGGTTGGTGGAAAGTTTCGGCTCAACGTAGGGCTCCAGCCTATCTGCTATTATCCTTTCAAGGAGTTTTCCCGCAGAGTCCAACATATTAATAATATTAATAAAAACTTGTATCACAATTCCGGGGGTATAGTCCTCTATAACATAAATGCTAAAAATCAGGGAAACCGACATTTACCGCCTACCAACACGCACTCTTCAGGTAGAATGACAACGTCCTTGTTGAGGACATTGTCATTCTACCTTCTGATAAAGGAAATGCGATTGTAATTTTCGACACAGCGGATTATTCAAACAAAATTCAAATATTGCTACAAGTTCCAGCATACAAACAAATTACTATTGACCTAACTTATCTGGAGAAAACAAACAAGGTCAAAATCCATGCAACTAGGATCGACAAATATCTCCAACTGCACTCAGCCCTCGTGAAAAGTCATCTAGATGCCCGCAATTCTATGGGTTGTCAAAAGTACACCTTTGAGGCAAATGGTAAGTTCAATTGGATCCCCACACAATAGCTAGCCAAATACCTAACCCAACAACTTCAACCGTTTGCAGAGGGGGCAGACTCATACGTGGAAAATTCGACACACTTCATCGTAATATTTAGCAAAAAGGTCTTACAACCAGAGTAGGCTCTTGTAAGCTTTGACGTAGTGTCCCTTTTCACCAATATCCCTATCGACGAAGCGTTGGATATCATAACAGAACAATACAAATATGCACTATCTGATGAACACTTATTTTGTGTACGAGAACCAGAGATTCAAACAAGTGGAAGGAGCTCCAATGGGATTACCACTCTCCTCAGTAATAGCAAAATTTTTGATGAGGAACTTTGTTTGTTTTAAGGTTGCGATATGTAGATGATACATTTGTGATTTGGCCTTATGGGAGACAACATCTTAACACATTTTCAGATCACCTTAACGGCATCCATCATAAAATAAAGTTTACTATGGAGGTTGAAGCCAATAATCAACTGTCATTCCTTGATGTTCTCATAAATAGGAAGGAAGATGGAACCCTTGGCCAGACAGTTATAGGAAAGCAACTCACACCAACAGATACCTTCAGGCAAATTCTCATCACTACCCCGGCTTGTAAGCCGTCGTCAAGACTTTAGTAACCAGATCACAAAGACTAACTAACGAGGATATCAAGCACGAAATGGACAGTTTATAAACAGCTCTGAGACAAAACGAATTTACAGACCGAAACTTTCAAAGAGCCCTAAAGTCAAAACGAGACCAACAGACGAGGAGCATGAGACACCAATAACGAATGTATATTTGCCGTATGTCAAGGGTACCATGGACAGTATTGCGAGAATTCTATGGAGACCCAATATCGATACTGTTTTCAACCCAGACAGAAAAATAAGCACGGTGTTAAGGACTTCGATGACTAGGATCCCTTTAGAACAACAGGGGGTGTACGAGATTCCATATGCAGACTGTCATAGAACGTATGTGTTGCAAACTAACAGAAGAATTGAAGCTAGCCGTGATGAACACCAGAACGTCATAAGAAAGCAAGAAAAAACAACATTCATTGCGGAACACGCCACTACGACTTTACACCGAATAGACTTTGAGAACACCAGGGTACTGGCAAATATGGAACACTCGACATCGAGATTCTAAAAAAGGCAATTGGCCCGGCCCAATAACGTAAAAACGTTCATTCATGAATTACTTCTATTTTTCAAGAGGCAGCAAAGAACACAAAAATATATTGCAGTGTTATGTATGTTTGTAGTTATAGTTTTAATATTGTGGACAATATTAATGTGTTGAATTATTTCTTGTTATTCAGAGAACCTTGCTTATGTAATGAAGTTAATTTTCGTTTTCCACAAAAATATAGAAACCCCAAGTATTAGTCACAATACTAAATTATATGTCTTCGTATCTTAATAACAAAGGAGACAAAACAAAAACAAACTTGTCTTATCCGAAGTAATGTTTTTAACACCATCATTATCATAGATAAGAATAATTGGTTCTTTATGTTTATGCAATCCTCGACGCCAAAAATTTTTCGCAAAATCTGTTATTTCAAAAATATGTTAGGAATTTTGACTTGTTTGTGATTTTAAAAAACGTTTTAAATATTTCTCAACATTTTTTTGTAAGGCTTATAAATACGGAATAAGTACCATGATATGAGAAAAAATGTTACCAGAGTGTTAACAATGACAACAAAACTATTAAAATTTGTTACACTTAACTTGATATTTTTTACACACACGATTGAATGTCAGGTAAGATGTTTCTCAGTAGAAATTCAAAACTAATTTGGCACACTCATTTAGATATTTTTAGTTTTTCCTATTCGCTCCAGGTTTTAGGCTAATTGCTTATTGAATGCATCTTCCACGGCCTAGCAATAATTATTTTTCGAATAACATCAACAGATGTGTATTGTTACTGTAATTCAGTCTTCTTTTATCCCTTTGATAAGTTCTACATGTATTACTTTGCTATTTGATTATTTGTTCAGCTCTAAATTAGCAATTACATTTTCAGCTAAATTTAATTTCTTGAGTTTGGATATGTTGCTTATCTTTTCATTATTATTTCACGAGGCCCGACTCCAAAGATTGTTAATACATCAGTTGTTTGTTTATTACTCCAAATATCATAGAGTATTTATTTTTTCTAGTTTCATGTTATTACTATATTTGTTTAATGATACCGAGATATCTGAAATTGTTATCTAGCCTAATATTGAGCTGCTGAGGATCTACATCTTCCTCTGGTAATTCGGATTTTCTCTTTATCTATCAAATATCCTTTTTATTAACTGAACTAAACACTTACCTAGAATGAAGGAACTTTGCTTACTATTAACATATGTTGTGAAGATTAAAGTTACGTATACCCTCAAATTGAAATTAGGCTTCATTATTTCATTAAGTCTACATTTATGACATTTAAACCTAGTGCTCTGCTGTTTTTTAATTAGTTTGTGTTATTTCGTTTAAATCAGTTGAAACTAATGTTTCTGTATCTGTTGTCCGAAAGTTATCCCCTTATACCTCCTAAGTCACAATCGAATAATGTTTGTTGTTTGTTTGCTTATTTTATTTTTTATAATACCTTTTATGCAAGAAATTTCCGATAATTGATAATTGCATATACGTTGCTTAGAAATCCGTCTCTTGATGTTCATGTGATTGCTTCATTATTATGAGACTGTTGAAACCCCTTGCAGCTTTCTTAATTTCTTTCTCCAAGAACTTTCTGTTTCTGGTAAGTGTTTTTCATTTCTTTATTTGCTACCTTTTTCTTGATGTTTTTTATGTTTTTTCACTCAGCCTCAATCTCTCTTCCTGCGCTGATTGATAATATATCTTGAATCACTCTCCTTGAATGTAAATAGGTGATACGTGCACAGTTTGGTGTGGCTCA
This sequence comes from Octodonta nipae, assembly GCA_034190945.1. NCBI lineage: Eukaryota > Metazoa > Arthropoda > Insecta > Coleoptera > Chrysomelidae > Octodonta > Octodonta nipae. Next base: position 205,708 of record CM067218.1, read on the forward strand.
TGTTAATTTCGATCGTCCATGATAGGACGCTAGTCAGTCTAAACGGACCACCTACATGTCTCGTCCACCACTTCGAATGTACCATCCTAAACGAGCGAGAGATTTGGAGACATGTCTATGCTTATCTAGGGCTTGTATAACGAGACTTTATCTCTTTGGTGGAATCCCAGAGAATATAACTTTAAATCGTAACGTAAATAGGACTTACCTGGTCACATAATCCGTTATTTCTTTGGGCAACTTCTCTGGTGACTCCAGGGCCAAATCACACGGCAGCCTTAACACCTTTCCGCCCAGAATTCTGACTGGCTTAGCGACCGGCTAACCTGAATAAGTGTATCTATCCCAATTACGCTGTTTGTTCCCAAAGACCTTGCATAAATGTGTTCTGTTCTGAAATACGTTTGGCTTTCAGTTCCTCTCTGAGTCCGAATGCAACTCCAAACGTGCTAAGTAGATGTTCCACCATCACCGTTGCTAGCGTGGTAGACTTTTGATTGGATTTGATTTATGCTTCAGATCATTCAGTAAAATAATCCATAGCGACTGTACTTGTTACTCGCGGATTAGCCTGGCAACATACATAGCAATTCTTTCAGGCCAAACACCCAGATTGTACTGTTGTATGCTGCCGTTAGTAAAAGCCTTTAGTTTCTTAAGGGCTGCGCAAATTTTCACTTTTCCGAACTATGGTCTGATGTTCTCCAATTAACTTACCACGTCTTACGCATGCTCCTATTATGACATCCTTTAATCCAATTGTGTACTTCAGTCAGGACGGCCCGTACTAGTTTCGCTGCCAAGAGTGCTTTCCCCATCTTTGCTTTCAGAGGATATTAGGCGCAGAATGACTTCAGGACACCCGGGTGGCAAGCTATCTTGTCCCATCGAGACCTATGTGCTGCTTTCCTCTTAGTAAACAGGTTACTTCAGTATTCGGGTCTGCGATTTGATTTTTTATAAATTGTTCGTTTGTCCAGTCCTGATTCACCTGCACTCGAATCTGTCGAGTGGAGATACACAGTCATTGTTTCATTTTCGTCTTGTTGGTGTTTCACCTAAAGTCGTATTGATGTAATTTCTTCACCCACCTAGCCTGCCTATGATCTTTCCAGATTAAGAAATGACGGCCATAAAAATATTAGCGAAAATGGTCTACACCCCTGATTACTGCTAGTAGGTAGTTATTTTCTGGAGACCTACACTAATTCTTTTCGAGTTCGAGAATACAAGACTGTAGTACTCGATGACCTATTTGTTGTTGTCGGTGACTAGAACCAACTTTCCTTTCTGTATAGAAAATGGTAGATGCGACGTAATAACGTCACATGAAAGTTATGAAAATTGCGCTTACTCCTATTGTTAACACTAAAGAGAAAAAGGGCACAGGATTGGACGACATAGACGTAGAGAGGACGCTGGCGGCTGTGTGCAGGCATTCATGGAAGTCGTCGTAGTTGATCCTGGCGATGGCGCAGTAGTGACGTTGGTGGCAGGAGGAGTCACATCTTGTAGAAGATTGGCTGTTAACGCGTACCGCATTGGCTCTGTAATATTTTTTAAAGTTTGGTGGTTGTGATATCTACTCTGCCAATTGATGTAGACTAAATGGAGTAATTTCATTGATGGCATAATAGGTACTGAAGTTGTACTCTAACCTCCACTCAGGTTCGCGATCTGAATCTGTTGTTATTGCAGACAGGTCAAAGTAGTATTGAGAGTAGTCAAGAATTTGTCCAGTGTCCTGATCAAATTTGTACAACCGCAATCCGGGATTATTCGGGCCATCGATTGTCCTTTTGGGTGTCAGCGAAGCCGCCAATAATGCGAAGGAAATTTATAAATTTTCTATTTCATGTATATACTTTCTATCCCTTAACATTAAATAATATTTTTGATAATTTGTTATTTAAAACTAATTCTAATATTTTTTCGAGACAAAATTTTAGGTATTTTCCAATTTTACAACATGTGTAAAAGAAATAAAATTACAAATTATTGCTTTTTCTGAATGTTTATTAGTTGATTTAATAACATTAATATAGTTACTAAGGAATTTTTTGACAACGGTAGTGCAAAGGCCCAGGTTTCGTTGATGTATCTGCTGATGAGTTATCTGAAATAGGACTATACGATGAGTTTGGGATAGAGGAATCAATGGTATATTTTCAATTTCCAAAGTAAACCTTATATTTGAATAAATATTATTTAAAAGGGATAAAGACTGCTTAGTTTTGTATTCGTGGGTACCCGTTTAATACGACAGAATGTAATCAGCATGTACCGTAAATTAATTAAGTATCTCTTAAATTAAAGAAGAAAATATTTGCCAATAACCATATAAAAGGAGTTTTCATTTTTAATCCAATCTTATATACATAAAATTTATTTAATATGCAAAAATTTTGACAAACTTCTTGAGATAAAAAAAAATCATTAACACCAAATATAAGTCAATTTTATTTACTAAACTAGCTACTAATATACTTGTACTAAATAAATTTGATATCGGTCACCCTGCAGTTTCAACCCCCAAGCGGGTGTTAATATCACTTCTAGAAGTTTAAACACCAAGGGGTATCATGTGATACCTCTTTTTAAAGGTCTTTGTTGTGCCAATCTTTTGACACATCATTTTTATAAATCAGATTATTTTTTTCAGATTAATGACCTAGGAAGCGAAAAAAAATTTGAAAATGATTGCTAGTTACACGATAATTATGAGTCCGGGATTTACCAAATTCACGAAGTCGGACAAAATTTTCGTATCGTGCGTTATTTTCATCGATCATATTGGATCCTCCATCTTCAATTTTATCTATCAGATTTGTGATCAGTGAACCCAAAAATCCCCTTATAAGAAGGTTGGTGCAAAAAGGCTGATTTTTTAATTTTTCATTCGCCATCTTGGAGCCACCCTAAACCGATTTTGCTGTAATTAGCAATCAATTTGTAAAATTTAATTTCTTACGGTTTCTAGGTCATTAGTCTGTAAAAAAACTGATTTATAAAAGTTATGTGTCAAAAGATTGGCAAAACAGAGACGTTTAAATAGAGATATCACATGATACCACTTTATATTTAATCAGTGTGACCGATAAGTGTAAAATGTGTTGCCTCGTAAATATAACTTAACGGTTTCTGTTTGTCTAAGGAAGGTTAAATGGACTCCACTCGCATTGTGGTAAGTTATCGTATTTCTGAAGCAATACTACTTATACAGCAAATTACTAGTAATAAGAAATAATAATATGCCCCAAAAGAAGTCGCTTTAATCGCATTTTTGCTTCTGGGTGTAGTTCAATACGGTTTTCACTATATTTACAAAGTTTTCTTAGCAAAGTTTACATAAAATACATGCATGATATATCCACACAAAGTCCTAAAAAAAGTTTTCTATTGCTATTGTTGGACAAAATTGATAAATGTGCTATGGATTCTGGCACAGCCTACAGACAATTCCGCGATAGTGCAAGTAATAGCATCATTTTAACCACTGTTTATAACCATAATAAACTGATTTTAGAATAACGAAAACCCAGTGCTCACTATAGAGGATGGAGCCATCAGAGGAAAAAGAGGATATACAGTGGGAGAGGGTCAGGTGTATTATTCTTTCCGGGGAATACCATTTGCTGTGCCGCCTACAGGGGATCTAAGATTTAAGGTAATTAATAATTCTATTGTTTAAATACCTAAACAAGATTCTTGTTGATGGACACTAGATAAATATCCTTAAAATAAAATCACATTTAATTATTTCGCTTTTTGGGTTTGTTAAGATCCTGTACAATAAATGAACAAAAATATTTTTTTATTATTTACATCAGTTTATAGAGCAAAACTGAACTCATTTACGAACATAAAATTCAACAGCAACTCGCTTATACCATCACGTCAGTAACAGTTTATATAGAATAACTGCCAAAATTTTAACATCAAACTCATAGAAATAAAATATTTAAGTAATAAAAACTCGCAATAATACCAATTTGTTTTGTTTTTTGCTTATATAATGAAAAGTAATGAAGTAATCGTAATGACGTCTACAGAAAAGTTGTAGAGAATCAGAAATTCTTCCTAATGAGCTTTTTTATCGAATACACTCTGGTCAAAAGTGGATTATTTTTCAAAAATTGATAACTTTCTCGTAACTAACATTGTTTATAGTTTATGATGTAAAGTTTATATGCACTCACGATGGATACTGCTGAATAAGTATTTTTCTAAGAATTGGAGTTTAAATAATTTAGGGAAATAGTTTGCACATCCCATCGTATTAACATGAATAGTTGGATCGGGATAAACTCAAGATTTTCGCTATAATGCCGAGAAATTGCCGAGAAATTGTTTTAAAATAATAGTAAATTATCGTAAATTGCATTATTATATGTTTTTTTTTGGCAACAGTTTACTAAGTGTTTATTTCCATAACTATTACCTGCCCATATAAGTCTAGGTCTCTTATTTCATGAGTTTATTAAGTCAATGGTTACCTGTATACTGTTTACTTTTATTAATTAAATTACTTTCTTCCACTCACTGGATCCGCCACTTGTCAAGGTATCTGAGGAGAAGTAAGGATCGGTCGTTTAAGCAAAATATCACATTATTAATACATTTTACGGCACTATAACAAACATCCAAGATATACAAAGGGAAGTGCATTTTATAAGCTTTCTAGTTGAGGGTCAATATCTATATTCTGCCTTGTTAATCTTAACGTTATAACCTATCGATAGGAGATTTAAGTTTCCAGCTGTTATTACAAACAAGTAATGATTTTTTTTTAAAACTTTCACTTTATACCAGTTTATAGCTTTTCGTTAAGGAAAATGCGGCGACCAAAATCGATAAACACTTATTTTGAATATTTTCTGATTCCTTATAATATTTCTGTTGACGGCATTATGAATAGATCATTACTTTTTACACTATAAGCAAAAAAACAAAACATGACATATTTTTGAGGCTTTTTAAGGCTAAAATAATTTACTTTTATAAGTTTGCTGTTAAAATTATGTCAGTTATGTGATGGAGTATGCGGTTGACTGGTGTAGTTGTTTCATACAATAATCCGTTTTCAAGTAATCGCTTTTTTACGCAATGACGTTAAATATTTTTTTTATCTATATTACGAATGGACTCCTTCCACTAGTACGGTTTTTCTTGTTCTAAAAATAAAGGGTTCTCAACAATCTTGCAATATTTGCACATATTTCGTAACAAAGCAAAGTTCTCTTTGACAGATGTTGCCCAATGACGATAGGGCTTTTCATATTCGAAAATTTTTAGAGGGCATGCGTCAACTTCTGTTATTTTTTAGGACAAAAAAATATTGTATTTACATGCCAATAGTGTAAAAACTGCTCGAAAAAAAAATGACGCACGGGAACAAAAATCTTTGAATATGAAAACGCCTATTGGATTGGCATGCTGTGGCAATGTGTTGAAATACCTATACAGAAAAATTCCAAGTGATTTTATGATTTCTTGGCAAAAACACCACAATTGCTGGAAAGTCTGTATATTTCGAGCAGTGGTAGTGTTATTCCAAAGAAATCATAAAATAGCTAACTAAAAATGTTGATAGAGAGTGCGCGCTCCATATCTTCCGATTACTGATATCGGAAATATTCTCGAAATGTTTTCTTGTCATGAATTCTTCAATATGGAGTTCGATCCTTACAAAACCTGCTGGATTCCAAACAATTCTCCATGCCAGCAATAAAATTAAATTCTACAGTAATAAATAAATTAATAATAAGGGGATTTTCAAAAAACTCAATATCAAACTGAAATACAATTGCTAATAAAATTTTATTTAAACTTGCATCAGGCTCAAAACCACGACTTTTCAGGGGCCGAAACTTTGGTGGTGCCTCTCTTCTCCGATTGTTGAGATAAATTATATATGAGTTAGCTAGTCCGCCCCGATTTCGCACGGTTTAGACCAATTGGTGTTTTAGATTAAAGTAAATGTTTTTTTTTAATTCCCCACTGGTTAAATTATAAATTTACACACTCAAACACACCAAAAGTGTTGGCCAAAGAATTTTAGGTAGGCCAGTTTGTAGATATGCTATGGCTCCCACTCTCTCGGACGTCATACGGGCTACCTGGCAGGCTGTAGTGGTTGCGTTCATCAGTGCGCATCCTACCTATGCAGGTAAAATATCAATTCTTTTAATAATTTTAACAAGGTTTGTTTTTTTATAATTGAACTATTTGCCACATAAATCTATTATTGGCAGATATTTTCAATGTAGTTTAAACGTTTAAACTATGTCAACCGCTAATTTTGAATTATATATATATATATATATATATATATATATAAACTTTTTACTACATCTCATGTTATTTAATAAACCTGCAGCCATACCGATCCAAAAGAGAGTAGTAATATTTGACACAAACCTGGTATCTTAAATTTGGAAAAATCTAAAATCAACATGAAACCTACCTTGATTTGTCCACATGTGCTAGCGGCTGCTGTTCATCGGAGAACATAGGGTAGTGGGTAAAAGATAGTAAAACACAAAATTTAAATTTATTTATTATTTCTTTTTAGGGCGCCATTTGGTTGAAAACCTTTAAGTGAACATACCTTGAAAACCAAAAAATATTATGCGGTTATGATGTAATCACATCGGTTATAGTGATGTCGTATGTTACTTATAATAAACAACTGCTAATAATCTGATTCTGTTAAAAAATATATGTATTCAATACTTTCAATGGTGCTTCCAAAAATTCTTTCACAATCGATAGGTTAGGTGTATAAAAAAATATGCTAAATGTAAATAGAGAGAGTTTAATAAAAAATCAAAAAAAATATTATAGTACAAAAAAATGGCAATAAAAAGTTTGTTTCGAAATAAATTAGGAAATTGGAATAGCGGTAATTAAAGAGTAAAATCTGAAATTTACATAACGGAACAGTCAAGAATCTGATTTAAAACTACAATGAAAATTTAGATGTTTATGCAAAAAAAATCTGAAATCTAGGAAAAATGTACAATAATCACCTAATTAAAATGATTTTATCAAAAAGGATAATAGTATAATCCGTCGACAGAAAATAAACCTCACCTTAACAAAACGATCTGAATTTGCTATTGTCACAAATTTACTGTAATGTCTATTTATACTGTACTCTTGAATCTAGAAACTCAAAGCCAACTCTCTCCAACTAATTCATTACCGACTGGACGTAAGTTACATTCCATTTAAACGGTTAAATCGGTTCCATACCAAATAGTAACTTCAAAATCCCATCTCAAAAGTAACAGCTCCAAAACGTAGAAAATTATAACTTTAAAAATTCTTAGTTAAAACATGGCTCCAAACGTAGGACAACATTCAAAAGAAACCACAGGAAACAGGTTCCACTGTAAAACGAATATACCATAAAACAGGATTTAGAATGTGGAACAATCCACCGTAACTCAAAATTCTCCATAAGTATTCTCCATAAGAATGTACCATAATAATGTACCGTAATGTACCATAAGAATGCACCATAATAATGCACCGTAATAATGCAACATACCAATGCACCCTAACAATGCACCCTAACAATGTAACGTAACCATGCACCGTAACAATTCACCATAACAACACAACAATGCAATGTAACAATGCACCGTAACACTCTTTTTCAACAAGGGTTTAATCCATAAATATTTTAGCCATCATCGTCTCTTTTTAAACGCAATCTTCGCCATCAAAAAATGCCATTCAGCCCTCATCTTCTGACTACAGAAAACTTTCATACGTCAACTTCATGGAACGCCATTTCAATTGCCTCTTAATCTGCAAACGCAAGGCCCATGCATTCAATCTGCTTCAAGCGAAAAGAAGACTGTCCTCCCAGTTTGCGTTCTCGAGTCTCAAAATCTCCCCACTCAAACGAACCAAACATGTGTAAATGTCTATACAGAACAGAAGCGGCTTCAGATAAATTACGAATTTAAGATTACTCAATAAGGCTTCAATTTTTTACACGTTACAATGTGGTATTTTACCTTTAAAGCAGTAAAACTGCAGTAACAATTTCTGTGATTTCCATCAGTGGATTAACTTGCTCTGATAACTGTACACTATCATATTTAAGTTTAAAATTTAAACGTACTTGTAAAACTTTTTTACACTTTTTAAATTTATCTTCTACAAAAGTTATTATTTTTCCATTTCTATGATTACAAAAAATACATTTTAATTTGTCACTATTGTAATAAAATTTGGTTAAAAACATTACAAATAACATCAACGAATACACGGGTTTGACTAAACATGCCCATTCAGTTTTCACATTTAGATCGACCTAGATGAAGGATTAACAACTGAACTATTGTTTGACATATTAAGTTTGGCTTTTTAGATGCTTAAATAACATCAAATAAAAATCACACTAAAACATTTTGAAAAAAAATTGTAATCCAAGTTAGTGCTTAGCATAGTTTAAGCAACAACAAGAATAACTTGGAATAACAGATTTATGTGCCAAAAAGTATAATTAAAATGTTAATAATAAATGAAACCTTAAAATTATTTTAAAAATTAATATTTTACCTCTACAGGTACGATGCGCACAGTTGAATGCAACCCATTCTGCCAGCCAAGAGAGTGAGAGAGATAGTATATCTAATAATTGGCCTACCTGAAATTCTCTCTGTTAAACAAATATAAGTTAAAACAAATTACAACAGCCTGGTTGCAGCGCCCCTACTGGGTGAAGTTATGAATCTAACTTATTCCAATACAGACAAAAGGTTTGATCAAAATCGGCCCAACCTTTAAGATATAAAGGAATAGTCCTTGTTTTCTGAAATTTTACGATTTTCTTGGCGTTTTTATTAATTTTCCTTTTTTTTAAAGCATTTTCAGAGTATTAGAAAACAAGAAAAAAGATGAAATCCGACAGTACGTTCTCAGCTTTAGACGTGTCCAAGAGAAATAGGAGTTGATTTTAGTAGATATTAAAATTTTTGGCCCACTGAAAACCCCACCCGGGCGTATTTTGTGAGCCTGTATCTCCCTAGTGTGGGTCAGTATAACGAAAAATAATATGAACTTGGGGTTTTAAATTCATAGTTTACATTTCGCATTTTATGGTTGTAAATACTTTGAATCCTTACATTTTAGGTGCGCTTATTTGGTTCCAATTCGATATACTATGAATCTCGTAATTGTTTGTTCTAGAGTCCAGTTAGGAATTCAAAGTGGAATGGCACACTAAATGCCATGGAAGACAAGAGTGTGTGTATCCAAGGATACTCTCCAGTGGTCGGATCTGAAGACTGCCTCTATATTAATGTATACACCCCAGCTGTAAGTACCATTTTTTAATTAATTGCGGAGTAAAACAATAGTATTAACAACAAATCTTCTCTCGTGCTTTACTGTATAGCGAAGAGAAAGGGTATGAAGGCCCTCAGTCGAGATACTCTGCATAAAACCTAGCCTCATGAATTGAATCGAAACGGGCTTAGGTCTCAAGCCAAGGCGTTTTACAGCCTTATTCGTAATGAATGATGGCACTCTAACCGTATCTAGCAGACATCACTAAGTGATATGAAACGGGCTTATATTAAACTTCATTAAAACACATCTGACTTGTATGAAAAAAGTGACCAGGGGCAAGTAGTGAGCGGTAGAGAAGCTTCGGAATTTGCAAAATGATTAGCGGCACTGGACACTTTAGAAGCAGAAGTCAGATTTAACTAGCGGGGACAGATTTAGATTTAGTTCGTTTGCCTAAGCCATAGCGATTTTCAAATGAAGCAAACTATTATAGCGTTGCTTACAGTTCCGACTAGATTCTATTCAACCAATGAGAATCGTTTTGTTTTGAGGGAAATTTCAAAAACATCCCAATGTGTTGACAAAAGTCAACAAGTTTGGTTGCCAAATTTTTTGGACCTTGTTTCAATATCATCAGAACAGAACAAAATCCTTTTGAAGGCATCCAGTAACTTTCGAACATCTAAAGGGTTTTATGAAATTGTCCAATGAAATTCCGCCTTTAACGAATTCGCCTGAATTTTTGAATTATTGTTTTAAAATAATTGCCTCAAAATCAGGTCCTTTTAAAACTAACTTCAAATATTTGAACTTCTGCAAAGCGCTGGGAATATCATTAAACAGATTACTGAATCAAACAAATCACTGAAGCTCTCAGACTTCAAAACATATCCACAAACTGAAGGTGTATATCATCTACACTATTGGTATCATATCCTTCATCGGAAATCAAACCGATAATCATACTGTTACAACATTTAATTTAACAATCCTCTAGAAATTAATCATTTACAACAAAAACCATTTGTCCCAATAAACTACCAAATGGCAAAAACCAATTCTCTGATTGAGAACAAAAAAGTACCGAAAATTCTATTAGTAGTCGTGAAATTTTTAATTGAATTACCGATAAGATGGTCGAGATACTAAGTAAGATTCTGGAAAAATGAGATATAAAAAATGCCCAAATTCCATAGAAAATGAAGAGAAATTAGTAGCAATTTTTGTTGAGAAAATTGAAACTCCTTTAGCCACTATGAATGCTAAACAACAAAATATGATTACCGCCATGAAAGGCAAACAATAATCTTGTAACCACCATGAGAATTAAATAACAAGGGCATGCCATGCCACTACCTTGAAACAAAACTAAATGCAAGATTTTTTTTCCACTATAGAAGAAAATGTACAGGCTGGAGAATAGGGTTCATTCTTATTATAGTGCCGCTCACAGTTCGTTCCTGGTCCGTTCTAGGTGTGGTAAAATATTATTAAATATGAAAACAATGTGTGTGCAAACATAGTGCCGGTCACGATTTGTTCTCGGTCTGTTCCAGGTCTGGTAAAATGTTTCCAAATGAGAAACAGTGTTTGTATTCACACTTCCATGCCAGTCAAGGTTTCCTCGAGTCCCGGTCCCCTAAAAATATATTTCAAAAATATTCTGAACGAACCTACTGTTATGGGTATGAAAAGAAACATATTTATTTCTTTGATTACTGAACTTTAAGGAAGGATATCTTTATCTATATATCTATACATTTATAAAATTGTAGTTTGTTTATTTGTCTGTTTGTTCGGGCATGACGTAAGAACTACTCAACTGAGTTTGCTGAATCTTTTTTGTTGCGAATTGCGAAGCCTATGGTTTAACTTAAAATCTGGTATAAATATTTCCATACATTGATAAAAACGGTAGATATAGCGGGAAGACTACTTCTCTGTTCGGCAACACATAATTAGTCAGTTTTTTCCACCTCATGCACCTAATATAGATACTTGCATCAGCTTAGCTGTTATTCAAAATTTGAAATATGGCAATGTAACGTTTCGATTTTAAAAACTTTCAACCGATATATCAAGTGTAATTTTAGGGGGTGTTCCATATATATGATTAATGAAAGTTAGAGCGGAGTAGAATTAAATGTATTTAAAAAATCTTGAAAAAAAAAGTATATTGGTGGCCCGTAAGAAGCTGTATATTTACAATGTGGTTGAAATGAGGGGGAAGTTATACGGGGTGGTTCAAAAAAGGTATATTGAGTTGATCGTAAATAGTTGCAAATAACAGGTGGTTGAAAAACGGGTGGAGTTGTATTATATTTATTCAGGATACAGGGTGGATAACAAAATGTTATATTGTTAGGCTCACAAGTAGTTTCATATACAATGTGTTTGAAGTAAGGTTAGAATAGAATTATATTTCTACAGCGTGGATAAAAAAATGTATTATGCAAGCAGTTAGGACATTGGAATTATTTACTTGAGCTATTATTATAGTAATGTAATGGGTTGAAAAAAATGTTAGAAGCAGTTGTTTATACACGCTGGGTGAACTATAAAATGGAGTGGAATTATAGTCTATAGGGGGCTAATAGTTTTTTTATATTCACAAGTAGTCCACAAGTAGCATATATAGGATGACCGAAATATGTAGCAGAGTATAATTAGAGCTATACAGGTCATTTGAAAAAATATTATGAAATGTTATGATACACAAGTTGTTCCATATGCAGGATAGATGAAATATAGGCTGGACTAGAATTCTAAATATACAGAGTGGTCAAAAATTTGATATTGGGAGACCCATAAGTAGTTGCACACACAAGGTGGTTGAAATATAGGGTAGAGTAGAGTGATAATTATATTTGATATATAAGGTAGAGCATGAGCAGAGCATAAATGGAGTACTGAAATATGGTAATAGTTACACAGTGTGATTCAAACAAGGTTAGGAAAAGTTACAAATAAAGTGTGATTTAAATGAAGTGTGGAGACAAATTATATTTTATACTGAGGTTCAAAAAATATCAGGCAAAAGGGGGAGTAGAGTTAAGTAGTTAAGTAATTATGAATAGTAACATAGGGTGCCCCATAAGCAGTTGCAGTTTTGGTAAAATTTATTGCGATTTGATGGATTTAAAATTATACAGGATGGTACAAAAATGGTATACTGTGTCTCCGTTAAGTAGTTGCACAGACAAGGTGGTTGAACTAGAGAGTGGAGTAAAATTATAGTTAAACAGTGTAGTTAAAAAATTGTTCGAAAAATTTTTTACGATACAACATGAACTGCTGCATATACGCAGTGTCTGAAACATGATGCAAAGATAATTATAGTTATATAGTCTGATAAAAACGATGTTAGAAAAAGTACCATATAAGCGAAGGTTGAAATATAAGGTGGAGACAAATTAGACTTTCCAAAGTGTTTCAAAAATATCAGAAATTTTATTTATATAGTGTAGTTTATAAGCAGTTGCATAGATAAGATAGTTGGAATATAGTTAAAATATAGTGTTTAAAAAATGTTATATTTGATGGCCCCTAAGCAGATGCACATACTTGGTGGTTGAAATATTGTATCCAGTAAAATTATGGTTATACAGGATGCTTCAAAAACAGATAGACAAATAAATTATAATGATTGACTAATTGGCAGCAGTATATACAGGATGGTTTAAATATAGATGGAAGTAGAGTTATACAAGACAGTTCACAAAAAGTTGAATAAAATTGTCATTTACGGGGCCAATTATCATTTGAAGTTTGGGTGAAATATGTTGGGGATTATTGGATTTATGTTATACAGAGTGGTTCAAACAATGTTGTATACGGTAGCCCATAAGTAGTTGTATATGCAAGGTTGTTGAAATTGAGAGCGCAGTAGAATCAAAGTTTTCCAGGAGCATCAAAAAATGCTAAAGTTTTTATATAGGGTAGACCATGAACAGCTGCATCCTACTATACTACCTGAAATATGGGGCGAAACAAAATTTTAGTTGTACAGTGTGTTTAACACAATGTTAAAAAAAGTTGCAGGTGGAGGAGAAATTATAGTTTACAAGATTGCTCAAAAATTATCAGAAATAATTATTATATAGCGTAAGTAGTTGCACCGCTGATATATAGTGCGAAGTAGAGTTATACTTAGGTGTTCAAAAAGGTTTATTGGGTGTCAAATAAATATCAGATATACAGGATGATTGCGCTATAGAGTTACAGTTATGTGGGTTAAAAAATGTTAAATTAAATTGTTATAGAGGGTGATCCAAAAGCACTGCAGTTTGGGTGAAATATATTCGGGTTTCAAAAAGTTGTCATATATTTTATAAGCTATTTCTTTTTCCAAAGAATAATACATTTAATACGCGGGTGAAATCGCAGGTAACGGCTAGTATTACTGAAATCCTTCACAATGTAATTTATACCCGCATCACTCCTTTTCACAGTTTTCGGACATAACTTGTTTGATGTAATAAAATTATAATTTAGGAATTCCCAAATACTGATCTCAAATATCTGAATATCTGTTTGGGATTAGCGTCAGAATTACATGTAATTTGAATACCATAACCCTAATAATAGCTGGAAATTCTTGAATCGTCGTTTATTGTCCTTTAATTATATGGCCCTTTCATTAATGATAAACAATATATTTGTATTCGTCATCATAAGCCCTTTGAGTTGATATATTACATGATGAGTTAGAAACAATTTTAATTTTATATTTTCCATTTAATTCTTTAATGTGCTCCCAAAAAAATAAGATTAGCGGTTCGTCCTTATATATCCTGTAAAGTTCAGGAGAGGCCTTATGTCTCTATTTTTTTTTTTCAATTTTACGTCTTATATTTTCGGAGACAAGAGGGATGGGTAATTATTTGAATATTTTTGTTAATATCTTTAAAACTATTGATTTTTAAAATATATAAAATATTTATTTGTTTTCCTCAGAATGAGCCCTTTCATTTGATGCATTATGCGATGAGTTTGAAACTTTTTTAATTTTTCATTTAAGTCTATAATTGGCCCCTAAAATTAAAATTAGGGGTTTCTTTTAATTATTTTTCCTGTAAACATTAACCTTCCCTTTTTACAAAATTGTAGGCTCAATAGTGTCGGGGATAAAAGGGAAGTGATGTATTTTTTTAAATTTTTTCCCCAAAGTGCCCCTAAATTTAAAATTTCTTGGTTTACGATGTTTACTCCTGGTGGAGTCAGCAAACTTTACATTGATACCAAATTTTAACCTTTCCCTTCAAGTAGTTTCGGAGAAAATTGCTGTGATGTGAAAGACGGAAAAATCAGGAGTGATATATATACGGAATCCTAAACAGTGGTATACCTAAATATTGTGTAATTCCAGTAAAACTGAAATCTGTAATATAAAAGCCCTTTGGACCCATGATAATCTCTTTAGGGTTTAAACAAATTTCATTTGTTAAGATATTGAATGCAGGAAGTTCTAGGTCCAGTTATATGACGTATATTAAGGATAACGCTGAGCATTAGTCGCCCCTTTTTGGGTACCTGTAATTTTGGCAAAATTGTATTAGCTCCCAGTTCCAGGTTAAACCGTTTAAGGATATTTTACTTAAATTTTCTATTTGTCTAAATATTTGAATATACCTGTTTTAGTAATTGTTTTGTTAACGCTCATAACTAAAATTCTGTTTTGTGATTTGGTGCACCCCTTTCTTGTGAATTGTCAATAGAAGAATATTTTTTTATTATATAGATTTTGGTAGAAATATAGAGTTATTTGTGAAGCGGTCTACAGCTTTGGCATTTTGATTTTACAGAGTATTTATTGCCTACCAGTCATTTATTATCAGTGAAATAAATCAGATACTTGAAATCCCCAGTTGATAGTATTGTATATATTTAACATAACTAAATTATCCTTTGTATAAAAGGCGGCTCCAAATTCGTCGAAAAAAGTATAAATTGAAATACAGTTTTACAAAAGAAATAACTGACCTATTTTATTGTTGTATATGATGTTAAGTGAAATGAAATGTATTTTCTTTTTGTACTTTTGACGTAATTTTCCTTAAAATTATTTCGAATCTACCTAGATCTACTCGAAAGTATTGAAAAATTTTTCCCCTTCTTTAATTAAATGAACATAGAAAGTGTGCTTTTCTCCCTCCTCGTTGCAATAAACCCGGATGCACCCGCATTCTTCTCATTGGATCATTTTCTCTTCGTGTGTTGCTACAATTATCTTCATCATCAAGTACCAGGGCTATAATAGATAATTCTTCAATTGAACAATTCAATGACATTTTTCGACCGTAAATATTAAAAGTAATAAAATATTTTACTTGGATTAATTTTATTATCATTTACGAGGAACACACATCCACTTCGACTATTGAAAGTTTCAGTTGTCAGGATGACAGAAAACGAACTTTGACTAGCCTGAATCGACTAGACCGAGAACAGACCGGGAACGAACTGTGACCGGCACTATAATGTGGATCAAGCCTAAAAAATTCAAAATGATTCAAACATGTATTAGGAACAATTCGAACGACTAATGCAATTTATAATTCACGGTAATGAAGTGGTTAATCAGAAGATGCAGATTGTGCAATCAGATATAAAGGAGATAAACGATGAATCAAGGCACTAAAAATTTCGGTGTATACTATTGAAAATAAAGAATTTCACATTGATTTTATTTAAAGTACAGAACAAAGTCCTATTCAAAGTGTTTGATTAAAAATTTAAAAAATACAACTACAGATGGAGAAGTATTTGGACACCAAAGGTTCTTTGATTAAACCAGCTACCTTTGATGGTAGTTCTTGACCTCTGTAAAAACAAGATTTTGTAGAAAAACTAAAACTCATAATTTCCATGAGTAGACCTGCATTAGAATTCCTTAGGAGCATTCCTGTGGATGAAAAGTGACTACGATATGTCAGAGCACACTATAAGAATCTATCTCAAGACAGGACGAGGCAGATATAAAGCAGGTGATATTGAGAATGATTTAATTATGAGTATGGACCTAATGGGTTCATGTTCTACCCAGGATACGACGTCGTGAGATTTTTAACTGAAGAATTTGTATTGACACGGCCTGTCAACAACTCGTCAATTTCTCATAATGATTTTTGGCGTTAGTCTCAACCAAAATTCCATAACGGAAAAAACATTCATGGGCAACTAGAAAGAATTCATATTGGCTGCGTTAGAATGGTGGAGTTCGAACAGTTAGTACATGATTACTTGGATTTACGGGATATTATTAAAACTGGGATGAGACATACCAATTAGAATACTGAATTTGTCCAACGCACATATGAAGAAATAGCTTGTTTCGAACCAGTAGAGGCCTTTATCAATTGCGAAAAAGTTTAGAAGGCCTCGGCGAGGGTGACACGTCCCTGTCTTGAGTTTATAAATCAGTTTGCAGACCACTTGACACACCTTACACCAGAGGAAAACCAGAAAACCACACAATTTAACTTAAACCACTGGTAACTTTTCAATAGTCCAGATGCTGCTACCAATCGTACAAACATCATCCAGCTCAGAATAAGTACTGAAAAGGTTCAGCCAATAAGAATTCTTCGTAGGCGACTACCATTTGGGTAAAAACAAGCAGTCGAGGAGAATATCGGGACCATGTTACAAACCAGAGTTATTGAGCCAGTCATCAGTCCAAGGTCTGTCGCTCTAGTGAAAAAAAATTATAGAAAAGTTAACGAAGTAACGACCATAAACAGCTAACCACTCCCTCGAATTGAAGACACTCTGACCATCGTCGCAACGTTCAATACATACTAGACCTGAAGAGTGGATATTGTCAAACTCGGCATCACGAATACGATAGATAAAAGATAGTACCAAATATTGATTATTGAGCGAATTAACATGCCTTCGTATACCCCGAAGATATTCTGGTGACCATCTAAAGAACCTTGGTAAAGAATTCCTAAGTACTAAGAATACTAATTGAAACTCAACCCTAAGTACCACTGTCGCACCTCTACATCGACAGACCACTCAAAAAGAGACCTTCCGTTGGAATCAGGATTCTGAAACAACAATTTGGAGATTGAATGCAGCATTGTGTTTCATTCTAATCCTAGAGTTTTATACACACTACGGCAAATTCTTCTCAGACCCCAACGGCTAACCCCATCTCTTGTTGTGAAACCCACTATAATATGCTAACAAAAAAATCTTTCAGCTCAACCAAACTGGTTACAGTGTAATGGTATGGATTTATGGTGGCGGTTTTATAAACGGAGACTCTACTTATGAACGCTATGGGCCTGATTATCTTTTAGAACAAGGTGTTATCTATGTTTCGTTTAATTACCGTTTAGGACCATTTGGATTTCTAAGCACTGCAGATATGTCCTGTCCTGGCAACATGGGATTAAAAGATCAAGTTTTGGCTTTAAAATGGGTTCAAAGGAACATTGGTTATTTTGGAGGTAATTCAAGTCGCGTAACCATCTTCGGGCAAAGTGCTGGATCCGCTTCAGTTTCATATCTCCTGCAATCGAACTCTTCGAAAGGTAAAAATAGTATATAGCAAAATTTTACATTCATTTCCACTTTTCAAATGATGGTTCATGTTGGTAGGAGTTGGGTTTTTAAAAGATTACACTTGATTTCATCTTAGGATATGAGATGTAAATATTTTAACATATACAATACATTATTGGGCATTTCCAAATAGTCATCGCACCAGGCGTCGAAGAGAGTTTGACGAAGTTCCTCTCCTTGTGCAGACACGTTTGGTTTGGATAATACTGCATAGTTTGCTATGCTAAATTTAATAGGGCCATCTCCCAAAAATATCGGGAGAATTGGCTATAAAGTTTTTCGTCCTCCGCTATCGATATAGGCAGATATTCTTTTAGGTCCCTTTTAGGTATTGCTGCTTTTGCAACATTATTGTCCCTGTTATTCCCCGTAGTTGACGTTTTTTGTGAAATCCAGCCTAAGAATTTGTCAAGGTTAGCAGAGCGGTCAGCTTTCCTTCTGGGGCATTAAAACAATCTGTCATTTAGAAAGCTAGTGTCGATTTTGATCAGAACATGGAATGAAAACAGAACTGGGAAGTTAGGAGGGGCACTTTTCGATATTGGTGGAATTACGCATTTATAGTTAGTTATGACAAAACAAAGGTGAGAGTTATATTCTCTCTTCCTCGCTGCACATTTGAAGGTCTCTGTTTTCGGCTTCGATTTAGAGTTAGATACCATGTGCTACTGCCATTCCAAAATGGGTATGCGACTGTAGGAATTGTCGATAGTTGGACAGCTCATGGTCGTTTTGAATCCCCTACGTATATGGCTCGATGTTCGTAGAGATCAAGCTCATTGGCAGGACAAGCAGATGGTTTGTAATTAAGAGCTATTGTTATGTCGCGTATTTTTACAGAACAATTAATCGATGCTGTCTTGGTGGAAGTGGTGAGCGTTGTCATCGGCCATGTCGTAGATAGCACCAATAGATACGAGCTTGAGATTTTTCTTTATAAGCTCATTTGAACTTCATCTTCAGTGTGCATTTTCTGATCTGTAATGGCAAACTCATATGCTACATCTGATCTCCATAGTCTATTGAGACTAATAGGATCCGTTGATTTGTAGTGACATTTTTTGAATTATTGAAGTGATTTATCATTTCACGCCAGTGTGTCCCTAGCCCATAAACACTTTTTTCACTATAGAATTTATGTCGCTTTTTCTGTTATTTTATTTATATTTATGCGTTTGATAATATAAGGTTTGGAGTGCAAAAATTTGCCATATCAGAGCTAACCAGCAATTATTCCTTGCATTTTCTGAATTCGTATGTAGTAATTGAAACTATTTAAGCAGTCGGCCACTAGAATTTGTTTCCGTTAGAAAAATATATCCTGTAGTTAGTAATTATATTATTGTTGCAATGTCAACACATTTTTTAATTGAGAACTTAATCCAGTTTCTATAATATTTCGTTTCTGTATTGAATTATGCGTATTTTTCTTCATTATATCCTAAACCAAGTATTAACTATTTTGAACGTTGAACGTTCTTTTTTAATTAACACGATTTAGATGTTACTGCGGAACAGAGGGTTATAATTGAATTTCAGTGTATTCCAAAATTTACTTTAATTTGTAGATCACAAAAAATTAACATCAGAGCAGACTCATGTTAATACATTATATATTTTAATGTGATGTTCACTACTGTTTTTAGGTTTATTCAGAGCAGCCATTATGGAAAGCGGAACTTCTGTATGCTTGTGGTCCCTTAATAGAAGAGCAAGAAGAACTGCTTTTGCAATAGGAGCTAACTTGGGAATACTAACTTTGAATTCCGCCCAGCTAATAGAAAGGTTACGCAATGTTAATTCAACACAGCTTCAGCAATCAGCTACATCTATTTCAACAGCGGTAAGACTATTTACACACAAATATATGCATTGTTTGGTTTCCGGTGGTCTACTTACGTAGCGGTAACTGTGTTTCCTAGAATTTTTGTATCTTCAGAGTTATATTGGGTACATTCAGAGTGCATTCAGATTTTGCTTTCCGTGAATGTAGATTTTTGTTAGTAGTTATATTCAATATTTATGATTCTGATTATGATTCTTGCATATATCAACACAGATTTTGACATTTGTTTTAATTGTAAGTGGTAAAGCAGAGAGTTTTTATGCTTTACTGCTTTATTAAATCGCTGCAGCGCTGTGACTAGGGCAGACACTATTTAGTTCACTGTTTTAACAAAGCCCTTCATCGCTACGATGACATGAATTTTATAATTCTGGCTTTTCTATTGGCTACAAGAAAATAAATTATAGCAACTGCAGATAAGCTGTTAACGATTCTGTTTATTAAACAATGATCTTCACAGAACTTTAAATATCAGGAGATATGCAACTAGAGATATCAGTAAGCAAAGCCTTTCCGCCGTATGATAAACGCGCTAATGAAATATCATAACTCTGCGTTTGTCTTCCAGAACAAAAAAAAGTTGTAATAACGACAGTCGGAAGTTTTTTCGTTCTTAGATGAATTTAGAAATTATTAATTATTATCATATAATAAAAAAATTGTAGCTTTCACAAATTTTAATATGGAAAATGTAAAACAGAAACAGTAGACGAAAATATTTTTAATATAGCCCAGTAAAGACAGCTTGTTGAATCTGGGAAAATCATGTTTCAGACAATCAAAAAACAATTAATAATCTTATAATAAACACCAACACGGTGTTGGAAATATGCAAAAATTTGGACATAAAAACTAAAAATTGTTTACGTATTTCCTGAAGCCTTGTACATGTTAATGGAGTGCGTAAGCCGTATGTTGGAACCACAAAGAAAGCTTGAATATTTAGTGTCAACACGGAGAATATATACAATATGAATGTGTTTCAATAGAGAACAAAGATTTTAAATACCTTGTAACATTTTGCCTAATAATCATTATATTTATATGGAATCATATTTCCCAAATGCTTCATCCGAGTTCAGTATTTATTGTACAGAGCTTGACTGCAAAATTTCCTTAATGGGATCAAGCATTCATTAACATATACTTTTGTACTTACAAAAGTAACACAAATATAATACATTTTATATACTGAAGATTAAAAAATGCCCTAATTGCAATTCATGTTTACAGATTACCTTAGAAAATCCGTTATCTGGAATAATGTTTGGACCTGTCATCGAACCAAGCAATAACGAGTCTTTTTTCACTGGTTACAGCGACGAGCTATTTCGTCAAGGTAACTTTCACAGAGTCCCACTCCTAGCTGGATTTACCTCAAACGAAGGAGCTGGCATAGGGGAGCTAACAGGTATATAGTTAGTAACACTCTAAATTTCCATTACGAAAATATGTCTAGGCAGTTCGTAGAGTAATTTTCAAAGTGTAATTCAATGGTTAACTTAAATATGACCTTGAAGCTGACCTGTAGGGTTATTTGAAGGTGAACTTGTTTTTAAAACGGGAACCACACTTTTTGACACTGGCTTTCAGCGAGCCTCAATTGAAACCCTGAATTTGACCTTAAGCTTAAGGTTCATTCAAGATCAACTATCTGCTTTTTGTAAGGAATAACAAAGCGGACGTAGTTGAATATGTTTCCTTTATGGTGCTAGATTCACTTAAGTTCACTCTAAATTCACTTTGGTTCACCCTAGGTCCACGTTTCGAGGTACTTGATTTGCTTGAGTTCCTTCGCCTCTCCAATTCGATCATTAGCATAATAAGTGCAATATCTTTATTTAAAGTACTCTAACTGATCTCCATTTATCTCTTAACAGTAAGCTATCCCAAGGCAATGTTACAATTATGAGGTGATGCAACCACCTACTTTAACTGGTAGGTCAAATGCTAACGAAATTATACATTTTGAATGACCTTCAGTTGTGTTTAAGGGTACATATTTGTATGAAAAATTTCCTTCTCTTTCCATTGCCTGTGTCAAAAAGAGGTTTCCTTTAAAAACACAAATTTATGCTTGAAATGACCCCTGAATGTAATATTAAGGTTAACTTAAAGAAACAAAGAAGGAGCAATTTAACCGAAAATATGATGAGTCTCATTTGTCAATACGAGATTGTATATTAGCGAAACACACCATTTTATGACTTCCGATTGGAAATACTATTAGGTTGCCTGCCTCAAGGAATACTTCGGTCACAGAACTGTTTAAGCGAGAACCATAAAGGGTTAGAACACATCCTTAGTGACTGAGAAGAAAACTTTTGAAGTTCCTTAACAATTTGTAACGTGGATGATAATTTATTTTTGAATACTCAAGAAATTGATTTTAATTTATGCTGCAGTGAAAAAATTCTTATTATTACGTTTAAAACACTATGGAATATTTGACTTAGTAAAGCAAATGGGGTTTTTGCGAAAGGGATATCCGGATCAGACCGAGAATTCAGCACGATAAAACAAATCAGCGAATAAAATATATCAAAGTAATCCATTTAATCTTCAAAAGCCTATACAATAACATAACCGTTAACAAGATGACGATTTGGCCCTGCATTATATGTCATTTAAAATCTATCAAATAATCGAAATATGGAGATATTATTGTAACAATACAAAAATCCAATGCGAAAGGATGGATCAAACTGCTTAGTTCACTTTCAGGCATTGAGGAACTGGTGTTTATTTTGAAAAAATCTGAATTGCCAAAATTGAATTAGAACTAGAACGAAAACTGCAAGTACTCGAAGGTCCGGTTAGATTCTATTATACATACCTTATGGTTGTTATATAGCATATATATTTAAAATATTGTTGATTGCTCTAGCAGCACCAATCAAAGTAAAGATTTTCTAACTATACACATCTACCCAGGAAAGCCTCAAGCTCTCATCAATGGTTGCATTTGCTATGACGGTTTAAGATTTTTTACACTTTTCTTAAAAAAAATTATACAACTGTTCTTATTGGTGCTAGTTGTCAAATCGCACGCAC
The DNA here is from genome assembly GCA_034190945.1 of Octodonta nipae. NCBI lineage: Eukaryota > Metazoa > Arthropoda > Insecta > Coleoptera > Chrysomelidae > Octodonta > Octodonta nipae. The sequence goes on from CM067218.1 coordinate 228,491, forward strand.
ATCAGTAAAGTTCCAAAGCTTTCTAAGACAAAGTTATCCATAAGCTTTTTACATTCATTCAGTATAAATACCAAATTTGTGTAATGCTCAACCGGCTACTTTTTACAGTAATCGCTAAATACAGTATACCAAATAATTTGAGGAACTGTATGCCACACTGGTACGTATGTACCTACAGATTAGTATACTCGGTATAATTTTATAAGAAAAAATTAACTACCAACATTCTTGTCCAATCTTAGCAGTTTTGGCATAAATCGTTTGTTATAGCAGGTAGCCGAACAATGATATGTTCATCTCCTGTCCTCCTGCATTTTTTCTTATCTCAACCCGACTTGACCATACAGTGTATGGCAGCACACTCCCTCTAAGGCACGCATAACGTGCCTTTAGGGGAAAATTCACTAACCCCAGATATTCTAGATATCAAAAGGGTTTAGCTCTATGGCAGCCCTTACCAGGTTATCAGGCCCGTGGTTGGAGTCGTGGCAGCTTCCCATGAATTTTCCGACTGTCCGGGGTGTTCCTAACAGAAAGGCTTTTGCATTAGTTGGTAAAGTTGTTCGTCCAGACCAAGGTATTTTAAATTATTTAGTCGAAGTTTTGGTACTACTCCTGTTGTTCACATAACAATTGGTACAGTTCGTGTGTTGTTCATGTCCCACTGTGTCTTTATTTTAAATTCCAAATCCCTATGGTAAGCAACAGTACGATCGGTCAGAATCGTGCCGTCCCAGTACAGCTTGTAGTTGTTATTTGTAGATTCTGGTTTGTATATATAGTAAGGTGTCCTACCGACTGTGATAGCTCAAGTTTCAGCGCTAGTTCCTTGTGCAGTATTTTTGCCACCGCATCGTGTCGTTCTTTGTATTCAGTTGCAGCGAACGCTGCGAACGCTTGGCAACCTACTGTAATATGCTGGATAGATTCTGATGTTTGGCAACCAAATCTGCATTTGTCGTTGTTGATAGAAGAGTTTTTGGCGATGTACTTTAGATAGTTCTTAGTTGGAATTACTTGATCTTGGATTGCCAATATAAAGCTTTCTGTTTCATGAAACATATGACCAGAGATCAACCAGTAGTTCGACGCTGAACTGTCGACATAATCTTGGTTGACGTCATTTATATGTATTCCATGAAGGGGCTTTTTCCATTTGAGCAGTTTCTGATCAGTTGTCTGGTGGTATACTTGAAGTTGTTGTTATGTCAGTCGCTGAGCTGTTGAGCCATCAACCTGACGTATGACTCTGTGTACATCAGAAAATTTTGGGAGTTTCTGGAAATGATTACGCAAATTAGAAATTTGTTGATCACGTACGTTCCCTATTTCTGCCAATCATCTTCCTCCTTCACACCGGGGCAATATTGTACGTTCGACACAGCTCTTTGGACGGTGATTTTGAGCTTTTGTTAGTAGTACTCGAACTTACCGTTGTAATTGTACAATGTCGGTCTTGCACCAGTTAACTATACCGAAAGAGTAACTAAGCACTGATCACGCGTAGGTGTTAATAACCTGAAACAAACTTTTACGGTTAACTTTGGTCTTCAGCAGTCTTCTTTTCCTTCTATAAAACTCTGTTGTAAGGTCCAATTTTATGGTGGTGTGATCAATTCGTTGAGCCTGCTTTATTCCAAGGTATTTGTAAGTATGGCATTCCTCCATTGATTCAATTGAGGTGCCATCTCCCATTTTGTTGGGCCCCTGCTGTATTTTGCCTTTACCTGTATTAATAATTCTGCACTTGTTCAGACCAAATTGCATATGGATGTCACTAGATAACCCTTTTACTATTTTAAGCATATCATGCAGCTGATGTTTCGTAGCTGTCATCAACTTTAAGTCGTCAATGTATAACAAATGGTTTATCTTCAATGCTTGTACGTTGTTGTGCCAAAGTTAGTCGAGTTCAGTTTGTGTGAGAGTGGGTTCATGGTAAGGCAGAACCACAGTGGGCTAAGGGAGTCTCCCTGGATTGGGATAGAGTCGGTTTGTATTGAACAGTCGGCTTTATTCAGAAAGATTTTGGTTTGCCAAGTAGTCATGACATATTCTAAAAAGTTAATGATACAATTATTTACTTTTTAGAGGTTCAACACCTTAATGAGCCAATCGTGTGGAACTGAATCAAAGGCATTTTTGTAGTCCACATATGCCTTGTAGAGATTTCGTCGTTTAGCGTGGGCTTGATTGCAGTCAACGGAATCAATTATTAGTTGTTCTTTGCACACCATCGAGTTTTTCGCGCATCCCTTTTTTTGTTCGGCAATTATGTTGTTCAGCTCATAATCTCTGAATAGGTGATGATTAATGCACGACGTTATAAGTCTGTATAAGGTTGGGAGGCAAGTGGTTGATCAGTGCATTGCTGGATCCTGTGTACATAGGTTATCCTTTTGGTAAGAGGTACGTAGCACCATGCGTAAGGAAACTAGGCATCTTACGTGGATGGATAATTATATCATTAATAAGTTCTGCTAATTTCTCGTGGGTGACGTAAAGTTTCTTTATCCAGTAATTCTGCACACCATCTGGTCCTGGTGCTTTCCAGTTATGGAGGTGTTTCATTATGTTGGAGATGTCTTCCGTTGTAAATGGTTGGTACTGCATATTATCACAATTCTGAAGTGCAGCCTCCTCCTCCTTAATCCAGTTTGCTCTGGAGCTATGGGAAACTGTTGTGGAAAGTTGTGTTTTCCAGAACTGCTCGATCGCCGTTTTACTGGGATAACTAGGAGTTTCATTATTATTGGTGTTGTTGAGTTTTCTATAAAACCCTTTTTCTGATTTTCGGAATAATCCGCTGTCTTATTTTCTGTTGGTTACTCGTTTTGTACCTCAATCGACTTGTGTAGACGGAGAGCTTTTCTCGTAAACTGTCCATACACTGCTGAGATTTGAAATTTTATCCATCCCACTGGGAGTGTATTCGGTTATTGTCCATGATAGTCTTGACAAATCTTTCTATTCTGTTGTTCCTGATTTCGCGTTGGCACTCGGTCAGTCTTCCAATGTCTTTCCGATGAGAATTAATTTTCCCTTCTAGCGTTCTTTGCCAAAGTGGTATTCGAGATGTTTGTTTAAATTGGGAAAGGTCTTGCTTTGGTCTTATTCCGACCCCTATTGTTCTGCAGATAGAAATTGCAGCACAGTAGATGATTGTGTGTAGCGACTCTAATGTATTAGCACCTAAAACATAGTTTGCCAAGATAAATTTGTTCATTGCCTGCAAGACGATACCCAGTTTCTGAGAAGATCTTAGTTTGGGAAGAGTTGATCTATTCAATGGATCTGTTCCACTATACTCTAGGATTTTCTCAAGCAGGTAATCGTTGGCTGGCTGTTCTTGTTGAAGTTCTTGAGTCTCGTCCACTCTTTGCGCCAAAGGTGTTTCAGGCTCTGGATCTGTTGTATTTCGACAAAATATTTCGCGCTCAACTTCGCTCTTTATTGTGTCAAGTTGATCAGGCGAAATAAGTCCATTTCTCAAGATGACACGACATTGATCTGCAACTCCCTGTTCGGTAACTTGAAGCTCTGCGTACTCACGACAGAATTCTTGATGGAATATTTGGCAATATCCAGTTTTATCCTGGCCAAGGTTCGTAATTCTGTAAAACGTGCGCATTATAAATTCATTCTTTGCGCTAGTCCATTTCATGCGGTGTCTTTTCAGTCTCGCTTGAGTGAGCGCTAGCTATTGATCCTTCGCAACACATTCTGCGGGTGGAGTTCTCGTTCTCGTCTGATTTCGTTGGTAATGGTCACGTTAATGCTATAACCGTGTTGGTGAGTGTTGTGGTGGTCCTTTGGGTTCTTGGGATGCAGCTCTTTGAACGACAGGGGCCCGCCTCCTCAGCACCTGCCACCGACGTCTGCATGCTCTCATGTCCAGCGCCGGTTCCAGACATGCCCTGGCTATCCCCAGGCAGCGGCTCTTTTCGGAGGCATCTACTGCGTAGCTCCATTTTCATGAGTGGTGTCACCAATTGACCCTGGTGACCCGGGTAACTCGGAACCGTGGGGTTGTCACTTCCCGGATGAACTGATTTAAACCAGATCATCCCGTGTGGGTTTTGGGGAAAGGAAGAAGGCTAGGTAGTAGGTCAGCGGACAGCCGCACCTTTAGTCGCCTCTTACGACGGGCTGTAGATAAAATGGTGCTATTCTAACCCGGACACCAGATGGAGTTCTTATTATTAATATTGTTATCAGAATCTTGTTTCTGTATTCAGGAACCTCTCTTGTTTCAGTCTTCATATTTTCATCTCTTCTTTGTATTAAGCCTGCTTTACTTTTTCATAAGCTACATCTGAAAATCACATCTACAAATATTATTATTTACTATTCAGTTAAAGTTCAGTTTAGCCTTCAATAAGTATAGAGTGTGAAATATAAAATGGGAATCTTAAAATGCTTGTCCCCAATGAGCGAACTTGATCCAACAATCCCCCTTGCAGGCACTGAATTGCATATCAAAATGTGGTGCCGGATCAACAGGATCAGAACTGGTCACTCTCGCTATAATAATTTTTATTACATAAGTTGGGCAAACCTGGCGATCCCTAGTGTGACTATGAAACGCCTCACCAGAGAGTTAGACCCATAGTACGAGAATACCTAAATTTGAAAAATTCTTATCAATAACGCCTGCAGCTGTTCAGTGGGTAATCTCTCTGGACTAATGATTTGAACTATGCTCACATGCTTACAGATGAACAACTACTGTATTTTTTCTTTTTAAATCTAAAAACGTTTGCTTATTATTTACTTATATGTAGACAATGTTTACATTTTATTCATATTTACGTAGCACCACTATTTTGATACATTTATCTGTTTACAGATCTATACGTTCATATATTCTGATTTTACTTAAATATTTATCTGTAGTTGTGCCCAATGTTAAATAAAAAATAATTATTTAGAGATTAGTAAGAAAGAGTAAGTTATTTAACAGAACACTTTGCTCAGTTTATAGTCAGGTAAAGTTCCTCATCTAATCTTGTAATATTTTTGTAAATTTGATTTGTGAAACTGACCTACACAAGTATCGTTCAAACCAAAATAGCAAGAACCATTTCAATAAACGTTATTTTCCTAATTAATTGTAACTACAACGGCGAAGAAAGTACACGTATGGTAATATCAACAAAATTTACGAAGAAACATGATAATTAAATCCACATAAATATAATAGAGAAGTTCCCTCATTAAAAAAATGAATTTAACAGCATTAAAGACACTTGCATGTCAAAACAGTAACTGTTCAAGTACAGTACAATATTCTACGCGTTTTGGGTGAAATGTATGTGGAAGATGAGCTGAACATTTTAATTATGTCTGTATAATTAGCGATAGTAGTTCTTTCTAACTTACCTAGTGTCAGTTATCGTTAATATATGATAAAAAGTAAAATATATCAGTGACGAGTAAATGCGCATAAACGTTATCGAAATCAATAATAATTGAATATGTCCATTAACTCTTCAGTTTAACACATACTAATATAGATTGTCATTTGTCAAGTTCACGAATGTGACTAGGTATATAACGACTTAATTATATACTGAAATACTACATGCTATATTTTGCTCCATTGATACATTTAAAAATATTTATTTTCAGACATTATAAGAATATATTTGTTAGGATATGATATAGCGCCATCCAGGCTGACACCAGCTGACCTAACGAACAATGTATTAACCCAAATACTTGCAGGAAATTTAATTAAATTACACTATTTCTCCATACAACCAATAGCTACACAAACCAATTCCGTAATTAAGGTAGGTAGACTATTAAAAAAATAAGGTGTTTGCCGAATTTTTATAGTAACCATTTGTCTACTTTAAGAAAACTTTATAAATATGAAAAGGTGTTACACAACCGACTTTTCGTTTATTAATAGTTAGACGCTTTGACTGCTGCTTAAGAGTTAGAGAGTACGTACGATACCTACTATCAATTAATTTCATAAATACACGCATTCTTTATAACGATTAATTGCCTATAATAGGCTAGTTTCCACTAAGAACAAATCGGATGGATTGTAGTTTCTAATTATAGATCAAGACATTTAGATTAGGAAAAAAAAATCTAATTATCATAAAAATTAAAGATTATTTATATTTTTAGAAAATAAATCTTAAAATAATAGGCAATAAGTCACGTGACAGTAAACACCAATCAGAAAATGAGACGTCACGGCTCTACAGACATCTGCTGTCGTTAACGTTTTCATTCATACAACAAAGATAGCCTCCTGCCATTTTCATTATAGTTTCTCGTTTTTATCGCTTTTTTAACACGTAAATACAGTTATTCTTAGTCATCTAGTGAAAGACAAACAGATATCATCATGGAATCAGGATTTAGCAAAGCAAATAGCAATAACTTGCCCAGAGTTGACGCCGTTATGCTTGGTACATTTTTCGCATCAAATAGAGACTTTTGCTCATCGGAATTCCGCAATGTTAAAGCTTCAATGTAAGTATAATATATTTATTATAAGTTTAGATATAAATATTTATGTTTTATTACCGATTATTGATTTTGTATGTATTGTTTGTAGACCTTTTTGAGGTTAGAATTACTACAGTTTATAAATACAAAGAAATGATAAATTTATAAATTTAATTTCAGGTCCTCACGAGCTTCATATGGGGACGACGCTGTTAGCTATGTGCAGCTTAAGCGTGACAGTAAATGCTGCACTGTAAAGTGCAAAATATGTCCGGAACACAAAGTTCATGCTAAGTTATGTGGATGCACACTGGTTGTTGATGAGGAAAACGAAGTTGTCCTCTCTGTCCAATGTGAAGACTGTGTAGCGTCACAAGGTGGCTGTAAGCACGCGATAGCCTTTCTCATGTGGCTTCATCGCCGCAGTGAGGAACCATCATGCTCATCAGTGGAGTGCTACTGGAAGAAATCCAAACTCTCCAGAGTCGGAAGTAGCATGAAATATATGACGGCAAAGGAATTGTCCAAGGGCAATCCCATACTGCCAGCCAATTCATTGGTTTTAGAGAAGTTTTTGGAAGAGGCTAGAAAGAGGAAATTAGAAGACTGCGAACTAATAAAATACCAACCCTCGTATAGTCAAACTGTAACACAGGCTGTCTCGATGCACCAACTAGTATATAAGTTCAAAAACAAAAGTGTTGAAGATTTTTTGAAGAAAGTTCAGATTTCACCTCTTTTAATTAAGCAAGTTGAAGAAGAAACTAGGGAACAGTCCGAGAGTGATCTGTGGTTTCAACTAAGGTATGGCCGAATAACAGCTTCCAGAGCACATGAAGTAAGCCGATGCAAAACAAATGACGGCACACTTGTATCCCTAATACTAGGAGGTAAAATACCAGATACTCCATCTATGAAACGTGGACGCATCCTAGAAGATGAAGTGAGAAAAACAGTGGAATGTAGAATTAAAAAAAAAATTAAAAAGTGTGGCCTAATATTAAACTCCAAATATCCTATGATTGCTGGTTCCCCAGATGGAATTTTTGAGGATGGTATAATTGAAATTAAATGTCCTATTAGTGAAAAAACATATAAAAATTATATAAAAAATGGAGAGGCTACTGAAAAATATAATGTTCAAATGCAACTTCAAATGTACTTATCACAAAGGAAAACTGCATTTTCTGTGTAGCTGACCCAGACTATACTAACAATAAAAAAGTAGAGTTAATAAATATACCATACAATCAGCAATACATTGAGGATTTTATCATAAATAAGTTAGTAAACTTTTGGAAAATAAATATATATCCCTTACTATATAAGAGTGTAGAATAAGAGTGTGTTTTTAGTGTGTGTAGATTTTAAAAATAAATATAGTAATACATAGATATGATGGACTCAAGTATATCTTTATTATATCAGACTATTAAGTAAATGTATGTAATTTTAAATGTGTGGGTAATAAAAAACAATTTTGAATTTTAGTTTTGTTTTATTAGAGAATCTTGCATATTAATTAAAGCACATGTTATGATTAATATACCATCAAGAATTTTTACAAATTTAAAATTAGTACATGCATGTGGTTTAAGCATATAAAATTCACGTAGGCGGCGAATAACTCTTTCTACGTGAATTCTCAAGCTGGCTATCTGCTTGGTTTGTTTACCTTCATTTTTGCTCATTTTCACTCCTGTTTTAACACTTGGAGGCCTTACTAATTTAATATTTGATTTATTAAGATATTGCTCTACATGCTTGAATCCCCTGTCTGCCATTACAACCATACCACTTTTTAAAGTATTTACAAAGTCACATGATTCAACCACACATGTGTCAGTGGTTCTGCCTCCAAATCCGGGAGAAATATAGTTAACCAATACATTTGGTGTACAGGATATTAAATATTTTATGGTGTTTGCTTTTTTATATTCAGACCATGTCATGGCTTGATTAATTGCCTTAGATGGTTTTTGCACTTCAATTTCAAGGCAATCTATAATACAAGACACGTTGTGGTATTTGTGTCTGTATGCCATTGGTAAGGTCCTCTTTATCGTTTCCCTGTTAATATCTACAATGAAAGAACGCATGTAGCTGGCTATTACCGGTATATTTTTTAAAAATATCTTACATAGATATGATGGACTCAATCCATAATATCTGCCAATTGATTAAATTTAATATCCAATCTTATCTTATGTAAACATAGTAATATATGATCTTTAGGAATATTCATTTCATCTTTTAGTAAGTCAATCAAATAGTAACAACTGCTCGGGACACCAATATACAAACGAGGCTTTTTTTCAATTTTTTTAATTGGGTTTAACTGCGTCTCATTCACTTCTAGTTTTATATCTTCAGCAATTAATTCACTACAGTCGGAAGACGATTTCACTTGTGATGAATGCACTGATGGCGAGCGACTACATGTGGCCACAGATGGTGTATACAAAGAAATATCACTGTCAGAATGCTCTTCCTCAATCAATATATTTCTTGTAATTTTGATTAAGTTGGATATCGAAGGACTTGATTTTTTAATGGTCCTAGCTTTAAATGGGGATGTGGAACTAGATATTGTTGATGGTTTCAAGGGTGATAATGCCTGGTCTACTGTTTTTATTCTTGTCTGGACAGCTTTACTTCTGAAACTATGTGTCACAAATGCTTGAACCGCTTTATCTACTTTCTGCTTGAATATGATTTCTGGCTCATTTTGTTTAACTGTTTGAAAATCTGAAAAATAAATGCAAGTGATTAGAATTATAGTTTATTAACTAGGTATTTCTTTGTTGTTTAAAATAGTGTGTTGGTTATTACTAGTGCATACCTGAACTTGTATGAGGAGTATCTTCAATAGATGAATTTTGTGCACAACTTTGTTCTGGTTCATTCAGACATTCTGCTATTATCTCCATTCTTTGTTTTTTAACTATGTATGGTCGCTCTGTGCTGCTGCATGCCCGTTTTCGTCTATCTTCTTGACATCCAAATTTGCTTGGAGTACAACCTGGTCTCATGCGCACTTGCGATACTTTTCCCATAATATGATACTCTGTATAATTGAGCATATCGTTTGGCAACTAGAAAAATAAAACATGTGTCTTTAGTCCAATGAATACAACTGACATATTCTAAATAAGACAATAAACACTTTGACGATTATAAAATAGATAACCTTAAATAGTATATTATTGTTTTAATGTATATTTAGATCACATTTACATTACCTACACTATGTTGAGCGGAATACTTACATCGAAATGATCTTCACAAAAGTACATTGTTGATTTTGTTGAAAAACAATGACTATCATTCCTCCTTGCAAGTGTTAGCCACTTTTTCCGTATTTTTTGATTTCTTGGAACATATATAAATAATTTTTTGGGCGTTTTTATGCTTGTACTTTCACACTGAGGCACTACACAGCACTTGTAATAGTTAAAAGACGGCAAATCAATTTTTATTTTAAAACACTTCCAATCTTAGTAAACAAACAGTTTTGTTTGGCGAGTCGTGACGTCATTCAAAATGCCATGACAGTCTTGAGCGTTTTTGACGGAAAATTAAATTGATTTTTTTAAATGCAAATACTAATTGTAAATATTAGTTTTTCCTTAAAATATATTTTTTTTTGGATAAAATAAGTGTCTAGGTGTATAAATAACTAGTTTTTAAAATTTTGTCAACTAGCCTATTTTAATACATTTCATATAGCCGTTCATAGAATATATATATATATATATATATATATATATATATATGTTATATAAGTTTATAACATGAACTTTGGGTGAACTTATGTAGCAACTGTATTTCATCGTTCCCAGCTGACTCAGCGAACACGTGCAGTGTCAGATTACAGCCCCGCCGAGCATCCGTGGGAATCGCCGTGTCGGCAGTGCCGATTCAGCATTCATTAGGTTATATATTGTAAAATCTCTCTTGTTTGTCATTCATTATTACTCAGTCTGTTGTTAGTTATTATTGTCATTATTTCAATTTTGTATTTTGTATTTTAAAAAGTTATAATTTTGTTAAAGTTAATAAAAATCTTTTTTAAAAAGTTTAATTTGAGAAGTGTGATATAACAAATTGGCGCAGTCAGTAGGATCCGTCAACGTTACTAGAACACGAGCTTACTTCTAACTGGTAGCGGCGGATTCCTATCCCTCAACGGAGCAAAGAACCTGGAAGAAGTCCCAACTGCGATAACAAGGAGAACACGGATCTTCCAATGTTCCTGTTGATGTGAGTAGTAGTGAATCGTCTAACGTTTAAGTTTATTAATAATTGATTTTAATATTTGATTGATTTGATATTTTGATTATTTGATTTTTTTATTCAGTGAATTGAATCACTGATTTACTATTTGATTGCATTAATATTTTATGATTTAATTGATTATTTTGATTTTATTCATTCGATTGAGTGAACTATTTGATTTATTGATTTTATTTACATTTTATTAATACCATTCTATCATCCAAATAACTTTGGTATTTCCCCATTTACATATTTATTGGTTATTGATTTTTACACCCTTTATTTTATTGATACCATTTTTTCTATCCGATTTTATTATTTTGATTTGAACCTTTTTCGTTTTGAATTCTATTAAATCAAAATGGCACAAGCACAAAACAACACTGTTGTCGAAGAAACTGAAAAATATAGGTTGTCGGAAATATTTTCAATAATTCCAGAGTTTGAAGGCGACCAAATTTCTTTGGCCACATTTATTCATGCTTGCAATTGTGCATATAACATGTCAACTGCTGAACAAAAATACTTGTTAGTAATTCACATTAAAAATAAATTAAGGGGAAAAGCGGCGCAGTTAATCAACTCGAGGAATCCTGCGTCTTATCTCGAAATAAAACAACTTCTAACTCTTCATTTTGGGGATTCTCGTGATCTTTCCTCACTAATACACGACCTTCAACGGCTAAAACAATTATCCAATGAGTCTCCCCTAACATTCTATAATAGGCTTCAAGTATTGAGTGCGAAAATGCACTCATGTATCCAAAAAGCTCCTAGTTTGAGCACCGAGCAGAAAGACGCTCAAACCACCCTCGTTGACACCATGGTTTTAAACACATTACTTACCGGTTTAGAACCTCGATTAGGCCAAATTATCCGTGCCAGTAATCCGAAGGATCTTCTTGAGGCACATTCACGGATAAGAAGAGAACTTCAACTATCCTATTTTGAGGAACAAAAGATACATAAATCTGTTCCACCTAAGCCATCTTTTCAGGCTAGAAAACCAACTTCACCTCCTAAATGCTTAAATTGTGGGCGATTAGGCCACATTGCTGCGGATTGTCGCCAGAGATATCAAAATAACCCTCAGTCTTTCAATCAAAATAACAGACCAAATTTCGTTGGGCCGAATCAATTTTCGAGGCCAAATCCAATCAATAATAATAACAATCATCAAGGTCAACAATTCCGACCAAATAATTTTCAAAGACCTCCTTTCAAGCCTAACAACTTTCGACCGTCTGTAATACAGACAAACCCAAATTATCGTTCGGAAAGAACCCACCATTTTAACAACCATCATAATGTCAACTATCCCGAATATTCTGCAAATGACTATGATTATTATACTGATAATAACCAGCAGAATTTCGATTATAACGACCAAAACTATGAAAGCCCTGAGTTCGACCAAATAGTAGATGATACCCCTGTCGAAACTTTCAGTCCTCACGAATACCAGGATTTTCTAGCGCTTCCGAGCCTAGATCAGCCCCCGATTCGACAACTACCCTCTCAGAAGTCCAAACTCAAATACAGAACTTGAATTTGGAAGACTTCAATCCCGATCTGAACTTCCCAGAACAAACATTTCTTTAAGTCCCCTTCTGACAGTAAATTCCAAGAACCTCTATTATATCAACGACGCTTCTGGAAAATTTAAACTCCTAATTGATACCGGAGCTGGTATCTCCATTTTCAAAGAAAACACTGTCAAAAACTTCTCACAACGATCTCCCGAAAGAGTAACAATTCAAGGCATTACTCATGAGAAAATCCCGATCTCACAATCCACCCTCATCCCTTTCGCTCTAGGCAATCCACACAAGGTCTTTATCTACGATCTAGATATTGAGTTTGATGGAATATTGGGTCTTGATTTTCTCGAGCATTATGAATGTATCGTCGACTTAAAATCCAAACAATTAATTACTAACTTTAAAACTATCCCCCTACATAAAGTGCCCGACCACGACCAATCTAATACACAACCAACAGACACCCCCAGTACTAACGCACAACCTCATACGCATAACAATCACATAACAATCCAGGCACGTACCGAACAAATTTTCAAACTAAAATGTGAACTTAGAAATACTGACGCAATTTTACCGACACAAGTAATTGACAAAGTACGACTTCCCAACGCTGTTGTACATGTTAATTCAAAAGGAGAATTTCTAACTTCAATAATAAACGCGAACGCAATGCCCAAAACTGTTAACTTTTCCAATCTTCATTTAGAACCCCTTGACCTTACACACCCTCTCTTAAATTTGAATACACAGGATTACTCTGACTCTATAAACTTAGACAGAAACTTAATTATTAGGGAACAAATTCGTACAGAACACCTTAATGACGAAGAGCGAGAACTTATCACGAACCTCTGTTTAGAATTCGAAGATATTTTCTATCTCGAAGGCGATGTTTTGTCTTTTACCAACGCAGTAAAACATTCAATTGACACAAATAATGCCAAGCCCGTTTTCACAAAATCTTACAGATATTCTCAAGTCCATAAGGAGGAAGTGAAAACTCAAATTGCCAAAATGCTTGATCAAGGCATAATCAGGCACTCTTCTTCTCCTTGGTCCTCCCCCGTATGGGTCGTCCCTAAGAAACTCGATGCTTCTGGTAAGCAAAAGTGGCGAGTTGTTATCGACTATAGGAAGTTAAACGAACTAACTGTAGACGATAAATATCCTCTGCCCAACATTTCTGATCTCCTCGATCAACTTGGTAAGTGTCAATACTTTTCGACACTGGATCTCGCTTCCGGGTTTCACCAGTTGGAAATCCTTGAGGAAGACATTCCCAAGACCGGTTTCTCTGTTGACAATGGCCATTACGAATTCGTTCGTATGCCATTTGGTCTGAAAAATGCACCTTCTACTTTTCAGAGGGTCATGGACAACATTCTTCTGGGCATCCAGAATGAACGTTGCCTTGTTTACATGGATGACATTATCGTTTATTCACCAACCATCCATGAGCATATGTCCCGTTTGACAGAAGTCTTTAAGCGTCTTAGACAGTCAAACTTGAAAATTCAACCTGACAAGTGTGAGTTTCTCCGTAAGGAAGTTGCTTACCTAGGTCATCTGATCACCCAAGAAGGAGTAAAACCAAACCCTTCAAAGGTTGAATGCATCCAGAATTTTCCTCAACCTAAACTCCTAAAGATGTTAAATCTTTTCTTGGTCTCGCCAGTTATTACCGACGTTTTATCCCCAATTTCGCCAAGATCTCAAAGCCCCTAACGAAACTCCTGCAGAAAGACGTCAAATTCATCTTCGACGCAGATTGCAAGTCTTCCTTCAAAGAACTGAAGCAAGCCCTTGTATCTGACCCTATCTTGATCTACCCAAATTTCGAAGAACCATTCCTGCTCACTACTGATGCTAGTGCTTTTGCAATTGGAGCGGTTCTCTCACAAGGCCCCGTAGGAAAAGATCTTCCTATAGCATATGCTTCCCGTACACTCTGCGCTGCAGAAACTCGATATTCCACTATCGAACGGGAACTGCTAGCCATTGTTTGGGCGGTCAAGCACTACAGACCGTATCTTTTTGGGAGAAAGTTTACACTCCTGTGTGATCACCGTCCGCTTACTTGGCTCTTTTCGATCAAAGACCCTGGCAGTCGTCTAGCCAGATAGCGCCTCAAACTAGAGGAGTATAACTATAAAATCGAATACAAGCCCGGCAAGGTAAACTTGAACGCAGACGCTCTTTCCCGTATCAAAATTAATCACTTCAAACAATGCATCGACTTTCTTTCAAAGATAAAAATTTTCGCAAATAACGAAACCGACCCAAAACAACCCGATCCAGGTACTAGTCACGATAACTCCGACGACTCCGACAATGATCAAGAACGCGATGATCATGACGAACGCATGACAACAGAATTTAATAGATTTGTTCAATTGTATAAAACCGAGTCGATAATCGACTATTCAAAAATAGAAATTTCTAACGCCCAACTTCTAGACAAATCTCACAAACGAATAGTCACTTTCTTCTGGCAAAATAAACTCAATGACTTGCATGACAAAATCATCGAAGATATTTTCGAAGAAGACCCAAACTTCACTACTGACACTCTAAACGTTCTAGCCAGCAAAACTGTAAGACATAGAAAATATTTAATTGTCCCCTTACCCTTTGATCCTGGAACAGTTGTTGCACATCTTTTCAAACATTCTCTATAACAACCAAGACCAGTTCGACGAATCCGAAACTTTTTGCATTGAAAACAACGTAGAACTACCTATTCTCGAAACACTATCTTTCATACTCGCAGACAAAGACATAAACTAAAGATTTGTCAAAACATTGTAACAACCCCTTCTCAAGACGAAATTCCCATTATACTGCAACAGTACCACTGCGGCAAAAATAACCTACACCGTGGAATTAATGAGACTATTCGACGTATTAGGGAAAAGTATAACTGGACTGGACTAATCAAAAGCGTAGAGCAATTTATCAAGTCTTGCGAAACTTGCCAAAAGGTAAAGTTTTCGAACGTATCAACATTGATATTTTCGAATATCCAACGAGAAACTACGCACTGACTATTAGGGATGAACTCACCAAATTTACTCAAGCTTACCCTATTGGTGACAAAACAGCTAAAACAGTCGTAAACACCCTCTTAGTATTTTTCCAACATTACGGTACCCCTCTTCGCATCCATTGCGACTATGGACGTGAATTTGACAATACTCTAATAAGGGACCTGTGCGAACTATATGACATAAAGTTATCCTTTTCAAGTGTCCACCATCCCGAATCAAATGGTTCTATCAAAAGGTTTCACGCGACTTTAGCGGAAATGATAAGGGCAAATACAGCTGAACATCCGGATGAACATCCATTCAACGTCCTCCCCTACGCAGTTATCTGCTACAACAATACTAAAAACAAGACTACCGGTTTCACGCCCTATGAACTTATCTTTGGGCATACTTCTAGTAGACCCCCCGAAACAATATACGATCAGGAAAAACTCATTTCCAAATATGTTAGGGACCTTAACAACAGAATGAACTATTATTATAGACTTGCCCGCGCAAAAACCGACCAACAAAAACAAAAATCTAAAGTTAGATTTGACAAACATGTTTCGACTAACCAACCAGAATACAAAGTAGGCGACAAAGTTTACGTGAAAGAGTCTCAGATTAAAAGCAAATCTGAAAACAAATTCAATGGACCTTTTGAAATCACCGCGATTAGAAAAAACTCTGCCACAGTTATAAACTTACAGACTAACCAAATTAGTAAAATTAACTTTGACAGACTAAAACCATATTTTGAATGAATCCCTTCTTTTCAGATTCTGTGGACTGTTTTCAGTCGTGAACCTCCAACAATACTCTCTTACACCCGTTAACAATACAATAGGAGTTTTCTTCCATGAAGAAGGCACACTTAAAATTTCAAACGACAAATGGTCACTTCTTGTCTTCAAAGACCTTAGCCCTTTCAGAGGTGCTATTTCAAATAACGACGCCATACTAAACCGAATTTTAGAGACAATCAACGAAAACACAACTAATACGAAATCATTTAAACCAAAAATACAAACACATCTTAGCCTCTTGAAACAAATTTCTAAATCCGTTAACTCTAAATATACAGACATTTTCGTTGACACTCAAACTTACCCTACTAACAGAAGAAAACGCGGACTTATTAACGGACTGGGATCAGTTTGGAAAGCTATTTCAGGAAACCTAGACGCAACAGATGGTGAATACATAAATGACTGTATAACCAAAATTACTAAAGACCAACACCAAATTCAGGACTTAGTAAAGAAACAAATATCTGTAACAACCTCAGTCATTACGAGCCTCAACAAAACTTTACAAAAATTTCAATCCGAGGAGAAATTATTCTCGAATAACATTGAAAAAATAAGGCAGTCAATTTTATACATTTCAATGATCTTGATTTTCATGAATTTCAAATCAATATCTTGGATCTGTGTGAAAGCCTAATGGAGAGTTACATATTTATCGAAAACACTCTCGATGATGTTTTAACTGCAGTCTCTTTCGCCCGCTTAAAAATTTTACATAGTTCGATCATAACCCCAGTAGATTTGGTCGATTCCCTTCAAAAGATTTCTCAGTCACTACATGAAAAATAATTTACCACTCCCTATTTACAGTTCAAATGTTGCTCAGTACATTGATTTGATAGAATTGGAAGCTTTTCAAATCAACACCAAAATCATTTTTGTACTCAAAATTCCTTTAGTTGATCCTGAGATTTACATCCTTTACCACCTTTATCCGATCCCAATTTTGGATGATCGAACAGGGTTTCATCATATACTTTCAATAAAGACAAAATTTATCGCGAGAGATGACGATTCGTTATTATACACATCCTTCGAAGACCTGGGTGACTGCAAGCCTTTAACTAAACATCATAAGATTTGTTCCAAAGCTATATCACATCCAATAGACAAAGATGCCATCTGCGAAAGTCAGCTTCTCAGACAGCCAGCCACATTCCCAGCAACCTGCAAAACTTCTATATTCTATGCGGAAGAATATAATATACAAGAGATCGACATAAACCTCTGGTTGATCTCAATTTCCAGACCACTACCTATAGCCATCAAATGTAAGGGACAAGATGTCGTAACGCAGACCATCACGACAAATTCGCTGTTGCAAATCAAGTCCGATTGCAATGCCTTTATTGACAACATCAGGGTACATGCTACGAGAACGTCAAAGAACATCCAGAACATCACCTTCAGAAATCATCCAGTGAACATTCCGTATAGCTGCTGTGACGGCATGCCAGTCGCAAATCAACTTCCCAAATTAAAACCCCTACAATTGCAGGATTTAGATGTAACAGATCTAAATGTTGCCAACCATAAGCTTGCCAATATTCAATGGAATTGGAAAAGCTCATGAATCAACCACCATTGGAGAAGCATACATCATGGCTCACAATTACCACAATCACATTAACAGTAATTGTGATTATGTTCCTTTGTATCAAACCAATCAAGAGAAGGTTCAGAAAAACCACTAAGTCCAGCCTCGATGCCGAGTCAGCTCCACTTCCAGGCCATCAAAGCCTAAGTCCACGGGAAAGCTGCACAGCCTCCTAGATCCAGCCAAATGCATGGAACTTCAGAACTTCCCCTAAAAGTTGATGATATACCATCAACTTTTTTATATGGATGGGATTGTTATATAAGTTATAACATGAACTTTGGGTGAACTTATGTAGCAACTGTATTTCATCGTTCCCAGCTGACTCAGCGAACACGTGCAGTGTCAGATTACAGCCCCGCCGAGCATCCGTGGGAATCGCCGTGTCGGCAGTGCCGATTCAGCATTCATTAGGTTATATATTGTAAAATCTCTCTTGTTTGTCATTCATTATTACTCAGTCTGTTGTTAGTTATTATTGTCATTATTTCAATTTTGTATTTTGTATTTTAAAAAGTTATAATTTTGTTAAAGTTAATAAAAATCTTTTTTAAAAAGTTTAATTTGAGAAGTGTGATATAACATATATAGTTATTTGTGTTTCGCGGGCACTAAATATGTTAGGTGGTTTCCGGGAATTCATCCGCGTAGTTGATACCCGATCCCTGCCGGGATCGATGGTAAAATGACGACGTTTCGGCAGGAACACATCTACCCTCTTCAGGTCGGTTCGCATAATTATCGGTACCACCAAATCCACAAACAATAGATAAAAACTCACATATCAAAGATGTTTGACCAATGTATTATTCGTCCTAACTGACTAGGGTCATCCTCTGTTTGGGTAGTTCCCAAGAGACTAGACGCTTCACGTTTCTGGTAACCAAAAATGGCGTGTTGTCATCGATTATCGAAAACAAAATGAATTACTGTTGACTACAAATACTCCGTAAAGAACATTTCGGATTTACTTGACAAACTTGGCAAATGGCCAATACTTCGCCATTCTCAAACTCGTTTCAGAGTTTCACTAAATCGAAATCGGTACTAAAGACAACCAAATAACAGTTTTCACCCGAGAAAATGGCCATTACGAATTCGTTAGAATGCCCTTCGGTTTAAAAAATAATTCATAATTCAAATCGATGTGTAGTCTATGAAGTTTTCTAATGCTAGAATATATCTAATCTAAAGATTCAACCCAACAAATGCGAGTTTCTTTGCAAAGATGTCACGTATCTTATGACCACCTTATGACTAAAGACAAACCCCTCAGAGGTAGATTATATTATATTTTAAATTTTCCACAACCAAAAAACTCAAAAGCCATAAAGTTCTTTTTAGGGTTAGCTGATTATTACAGGCGATTCATCACCAATTTCGCCAAGATTTCCAAACCTTGGACATTACTTCAAAAACACGTAACAAAAGATACGTAACTAGAGGTATGAACTGAAGAGAGCAAAAACACATTAAGAAATGAAATTTGTATTTAAAGTCTCATTTCAAAAAGACAGTTTGATACCGAAGGCGTCAAATCTTTTGACGAATTAAAAAGAGCCCTTATCTATACCCTCATTCACATATATCCCAATTATGAAGAGCTATTTTTTCTTACAACCGACGCCAGTTCATTTAGTATTGGCATATTCCTTTCTCAAGGCCCCATAGGAAAAGATTTGCCCGTAGCTTATGCCTCCAGAACTGTCCAATGCTGCAACTAAGTATTCAGTCATAGAACGAGAAATTCTTGCAATAGTGTGGGTAGTTAAACACTTCAGCTCAATAATTTTCGACCGTAGTTTCTTTTTCTGACGGATCATCACCTGTTAACTTGGTTGTTTTCTGGCAAAGTAAATAAAAATGCATACTGTATATATCTCATTAGAGATTAATGAATACATATCCTTTCAAACAAACAATCATGTAACATCATTTACAGTACCTTCCCACAAGCGAATGTAATGATGACTCACGCGAACCCGAGACAAAAAGTCTCATTAATTTGTA
>CM067218.1:248328-338819 GCA_034190945.1 Octodonta nipae
AGCTAAAACACTGTCGTACTCTTTCTATCTGAACGATAAATACAATACAAAAATAAAATGATCCTAGTCTATACATAGAAGATTTAAAAATTTCCTTTTTAAGTTAGAGTCTGGTTAAGAGAAATTACTGACCAAATTATAATGAAGTATTTTTCAAACTTTTCCAACGGCATTCTGTTTTTTTTTTTGTTATTTGTGCTTTACTAATAATGTAATCCAGAAAAGAATTATATTCTCAAAGCACAAAAATCTCGTTAAAATATCGCCACAATATTTTTATTTTTTTTTATTATACAAGAAACAAAAAACATTTAACACCACCTATGGTAAACCACTGCTACTAACTAGGGATTTCACAAATATATTAGAACGTAATGCCTATATCAGCTGACTAAACTTATCATAACAAAACGCAAAAAGACGCATAGGAATTTTTAACAAAATTTAAAAAAATGGGTGCAATTGTATTCTAGTTAGTTTAAACATAGTCTCTTACAAATGTACCCTATGGAAATATCATTGCAATTTATAAACAGTAATTTATAATAGGACAATTGCTCACACAAGTAAATAAAATGAACCTATAAATCATAAACTAAGTATCACATAGGCTTTCTTCATAAACATCCATAATTCAACGTCAATTTCTATGAGTGAATATTTGACTATAAATATATAGAGGATGTTTGTAAAATCAGAAATCAACTATAATAGGGACAGTATTTTTCTCATTTATAAAATATTGAATTCATTCTATATGCTGTTTTAGGGCGTTAATAACCGACAAACTTTAGTTTAATGTGAAGGATATGTTTGACCTTGAAAGTTGTCATTCAGCAACATGAGGTGTTTTTATCTAATATACAGATAGATCATTTCATAAGGACATAAAGGGCCATAGCCCCGGGCGGCTTACTCCAGATGGTAAGTTTCTATTGTCCGGGCGGCCAAACGCATTCGCGCGGGAGGCATAATTTGGAAATATATCACCGATGATATATTTAATAGAGATAAATAAAATTGAGATGTGTGCCGCTTAAACCCAAAAATATGTTTAAAGGATTTCAGTCTATATCTTTGCCTTGTTGTTGATCTATTTGCTCAGAATAATCTTCTAAATGACTGGCTGACGTTGACAGTTTTCATGGGCAGATACAGGATTTTGCGAGAAGTGGTCTTAAATTATTTGGCATTTTCGTCCGAAAAAACATACCAGAAACCGATGCAGTTACGTAACTCAGATAAACGACATTCCCGACTCTCAACTAAACAAAATGGTCAGATTATTAATGAATTTTTGAAAACTATTAGTGCTTTATCTTATTGCTGAGAACTTTTTTCAGCAATCCAACGCCAGGCAGGGACAATCTCCTTCAAAATGTGACATGGTACCGTGCCAATCAAACTAGTAGCTTGGCATACTTAAATATTGGACTCAACTTGACTAACAAAGTGAATCCCTTCAATTCTCAAATGCAGTTTTGGGACCGAATATATGCAAATTATGGAGAACCACCTTATAATACCTACTAATGAATATCTTTGCTAATTGTATTAAACTACAATAAAAACTTAATAAATATTACTTATAATTGATTTATGAAACTTATTTCTGGCAGCTTCTAGTTTATTTTAATGAATTTATTGGCATATAACACCACATTTCTAGAGTTATTTCCCAATAAATCCACTGAATGATTATTTATTATTACTTTAAAATCTTAGGTACTATAAAAACAGTAACATTAATACATATTATAATTTCCAATTAACTCAGGCCATAGACTTCATGATCAGTTTCAGATTAATTAAATTACAAGGGAACTTTCTTGATATCTTCTGAGGTGCCTGCACCGTGTGACTTTGTTGGTCTATAAATGTTAAAACAGCATTTTCCTCTTTCTCTCTTTTGAGTTCATTACTAACTTATTTGACATATCCTGCTGACTGTGTAGACCTTCAGATATGTTCAGTATTCGTTTCTATATGCTGCTATATCATTTTGTGAAATGTTCTGCAGTGTTAGATGGCTGTCCCACAATAGTGAATTTAGTTTTAGTTGTTTCATACTGTCTCTTTTTACCTAGCCTTTTTTGTGTTTATTATTTTCTGTTGTAAGTCAGCTTATTTAAAAACTCGGTATTTAAATTTATCCGTTTCCTTTATTTGAATATTACTATTATGACCATGAAGTTCTAGATTTGAACGTCTCTCTCGTGTTGTCGCTATAAGTATTCCTGTTTTTTTTAAAGATTCTCTAAGCGAAATTCTCTTTTGTGATGTGGCTAAGTATTCCTGTTTTTAAAGATTGACTAAGCGATTTTTCCTATAGTCCATATCTGGCTTCCTTACTGTATAACTTCGAATCTTGTGTGCTTATCAAATAATTGTCTATCAGGCTTTTGGCGTTCATGTCTTTTTGGTATCCTCTTACCTTCATAGTTTTCTACTACAGTTGTAGTGCTGGGATATTGTAAAAACAGTGTTAATCTCTAGGGAAGTTAGTATTTTCTATTGCAGAAAAATTCCACAGATATTTGATGGGCTTTTCTTGAAGAATGTATATAGCATAACACATAAAAACCGTTGTTAACAAATTTTTATTCCTTAATTAATTATACGGAGTGTTTAAATTTGCAAAAATCACAATTTTAGCAGTTTTTGTAACTTTTCAGCAACTGAATGAAAAGTTCTAGGGTCGAAACTAAGTTTGTTTTGTACGTAATTTCAATAGCGACTAAATGATAGTTTCATATAGCCGATTGGATAATTAGTTATTGAGTTATTTGAAAAAAAACTGTAAAAAATACGCGATTTTCAATCGTCCATAGTTATTATATAAGATGCGTTGAGATAAATAACCGGTAAGAATCTCAAATTTACAGCTCAGACGGCTTTCTTGTAAAATCTGATTTTTTTCCAGGGCTTTTGATTTTACTTAAAGTTTACAATGAGCTAAATTAATATTTTAACCATCTGAAAGGAACATATTAATTATTAGTTCTTTGGGTAGCATCCCTCATAAATTAATGTTCTTTTAGTTTTATTTAATTGTATGTAAATTCAGTTTGAAAGCCTGCATTTTGGTATCCGGAATTAAATAAATTGTACTTGTGGGAGAAGCACCTTCCCTTTATTTTACTACTGCGTTCGAACTGACATTCATTTCAAATCTCTTTTATTCTTTCCCTAATATAAATGCCATGCCAACTGTCAAACTGTTTGCTGATATCATAATTTGTTCATTGAAATGTTACATTTCTATTTGTTGATATAATTTTTTTCTAATTATTTTACAAAAAAATACATCATTCAATTTTTATAGAAGGTGTTTTAAGGAATAATTTTCAATATAAACTTTTTAAATTTATTCATTAGCTAACTAACTTCATAGTCCATAACTACACATTTATATTAATGATTTTCAATAACTATATTGTTGACTTTAATTTTCTTTTTTCTCACTCATTATTTCCTTTCCAAAGTTTTTTCTCTTTAAAATTGTCGAATAAATTAATTGTGATACTGCGATCGACTTTGATTCAAACTCTGAGAATTAAAATCAACAAAACAATTACGAGGTTAAATCATATTTCAACGAATTTTTTCATACATGTATTGAATAACATTATATACAGAAATGATTGATTTAGCATTTTTCAATATACGCTCCTGCATGATATATACACTTTTTACACCGAGACTTGGAAGTTTCAGTATTCTCTGTTCATAGAATGTTTGAGGGCGAGTTGAAAGCCAACTGCGCATGTGCTCCTAAACTTCTTCATATATTCCAAATCGTTTTCCTCTCGGTAATTCTTTCAGAGGCAAGTCAGGGGTATAAGGAGGACAATGTTTATTATTTGATTTTTTTTAATAATAAACATTGTCAAATATTTAAATTTACATCTTGGAATTGTACCTTTTTAATCCGTAGTTTCTTAGCCATTGACAACGGGTCTGATCTAGACCCCGAAACGTTTGGAATATAACAGCAATTTCCTTTAAAGTGTGGTGTTATTTCCCAATAAACTCTTAGACATTAGAGAATGTAATGTTAAAAAGAATTTGGGAAAGCAATGACCGCCGAGAAACCAAGTCGCAACTGGGTGTCCCAAAGAAAAAGGTTCCAGTCGTCCTGAGCAAAATACAAAACGGCATTACTGGAGGTCATCTGGGCATGAACCAAAACTTGGCTAAAATTCGCCAATGGTACTACTGGGTAAACTACTTCGAAGATTTCAGGGCTTGTTGCCGGAAATTTGACATATGTGCAGCCAATAAGGGCCCGAAGACCCGGAAAAAAGCAGAATGCAGTAATAACATGTTGCCATTGATGTCGCTTGTTCTTTCCCGAGTCTGACAGAGGGACAATGGATTACTTAAGCAACTGACATATGCTATACCCAATCAAGAGGCAATGACGGTGGCGACGGTGCTAATAGAATAGCAATTCAGCAGGTTTGGTTTCCCGTTGGAATTACATTCAGATCAAGGACATTACTTCGATCTGTACGATGTTGGGAATCAATTATATGCTTTGTAATCTTAGTTAAATTGTATGAAACTATTAGTCTTTAAATTAGAACCCATATAAGTTAAAAGTATAATGTTAAATAATAAACTGTTTTCGGCAATACATTGATCACTTACCACGCGATACACAATTCTAATTTTAGTTGACAAACCATATTTAGAAAGAAATGAAAGTTTCAAACTTGCGAGTACACAATAAATGGTCATTATCATATAACATAAATTTTTGGCGGCACTGGTGAGCATTGACTGTGTGGATGTAAATTATGATTTTTTTGTATTTTATTTTATCTACGAATATTATATATATTATAAAAAAATTAAGCATTCTGCACTGAAGGTCGTCAACAGCTACTAAACAAAACATAAATAAAGAATATCAGTTGATAGACAGAGGAGAAAATGGTATCGAACCCGTTTGTCATATATAGATAAAGAAATAAGTGTTGGTGTTCAGACCAATGAGGAATGGCTGACTCAGACATTGAGACAAACCAGTCAATCAAAATGAGAGGAGCACCCAGGCCACGATGGCACGAGGTGGCTAGATACTAGGGTGTTCTGAAATCGTTATTGGCCCCAATGGGACTCTCTAAGAGAAGAGAATGGAATGTTAAAGAGAATTTGGGAAAGCAATGACGGCCGAGAAACCAAGTCACAACTGGGAGTCCCAAAGAAAAAGGCTCCAGTCGTCCTGACCAAAATACATAACGACATTACTGGAGGTCATCTGGGCATGAAAAAAATCTTGGATAAAATTTTCCAACGGTACTACTGGTTAAATTTCTTCGAAGACTTCAGGGCTTGTTGCCGGAAATGTGATGACATATGTGCAGCTATTAAGGGCCCGAAGACCCGGAAAAAAGCAGAATGCAGCAATAAAATTTTGCCATTGATGTCGCTGGTTCCTTCACTTAAGCAAATGACATATACTGTTAGAATAGCAATTCAGCAGGGTTGGGGTCCCGTTGAAATTACATTCAGATCATGGGCATAACTTCGATCTGTACGTTGTTGTGAATCAAGAAAACGTGAACAACACCGTTGTATCCATAGCCAAACGGAATAGTGAAAGATTAAACAGGATCTTGAGACAATATCTATACAAGGTCGCTATTCCTGTTGGCCTATCGCTCAGCCGTACATAATATTACAAGTTTGAGTCCAGCCAGGGTACTATTCCAAATAAAACTGAGATTACCTTGCGATTTGGCATTTGGCTTACCAGAAGAACCGCCCAAAGAACCCAACGATTCTGACCACCAATTCCGACATAATATGCTAGCAATACACGAACTTGCCCGAACGCAGTGATCGGATGAAAACGCGCTATGATCTCAATGCAAATTCTGTCGGGTTCCAAGAAAGAGACAACGTTTGGCTATACAAGTCCCAGATGAGCAATGGCAAGTCTCCAAAGCCCACGCTATCCTGGGATTGTCCATAAGAGGTAGTCAAGAGAATCAATGACGTTGTTAATGGTATTCGGGGAATCCGAGAGCTAAGATGAGGGTGGTTCATTTGGATCGACTTGCACGGAGAGATTGATTCCGATCGGGACGGTTTAGAATCAAAGGGAGGGGGGGGTAGCAGTGTTATAAATTTCATTTTACGTCCCCGGAAATTAAAAGAAAACCTTCTAAGTTCCGGCAAAAACAAAAAGTAAACATTGACAAAAACGGCTGAAATAAAAACGAAAGAAACGCAATGGGTATACTGAAATTCAGATCAATGTAAAAAGAGATTTGCGACAAGGTTCTGGATTTACTATGACAAATAATAATTAATCATAGAAATCTAGTATCTTCGACATATCTTATAAAAGTCAAATTTCGTTCGAATTGGATAGCTTACAGTTTTCGGCTGTATTGAATCGAGAAGCGAAATAAGTTATCAGCTGTAGTATTAGCTTTGGTCGCAGTGTTTTGTATACAAAGTGTATTAGTTGGTAAATAAAGACGTTTGAACGTGAGGTAGAAATTTGTAAATTAGACCCACGGAATCTATAGCAATATATAAACATGTATGTGTCGATTCTTTTCCTTATAAGTCACTTGCCTGTTGTTTTCTGTTAATTGACTCGATTCAGCCTTGTTCGTCTTTATTTCAGATAAAACACATTTTAATATTTCTTGATTACTGAGTTGGCATTAGAGAGCAATTCATGGCCTGAGGTTGTTCGGCCACACCTAATTTGTTTTATATTATTTTGATAATTTAAATTTTTTATATTATCGTATCTTATATTTATACCGACTGTACTGAAGTTTCCCATCATTTCGCTTTACGATATATTCCCAAAAATTTTATTACAACAATGTCACACCACTTGAAACGGATTCCTTTAAACAATTGCAATATTGGAAATTTTCAATAGCTAATTTCATATATGAATCAAATGCACGTCGGCAAGTTGCAACTGAACTATACAATTCTTCAGTAAGGGTTGAACGCTAACGTTTGACCTATCTTATTCTTCTTAGTCAAACAACTATATTGAATTTAATTAAACGTGACTCTAGTGAAGGCGCTTAAGGCCAAAACTACAAATTCTAAATGCCTAAAAAACTTCGTCAACAGTCACCGTTCATATTTAACTGTCATGAAATCTCTTTCAACCCAAGGAAGTCATTGCAAACAATAAATAAAAGCAAAAGGATCAAGATTAAAAAAATACATAATCATTAATTAATAGTTTTTTATAATATGCGGATACATAAGTTTACTATAATATCAATTGTAGAAAACAGTGAATATTTCACACAACTCAGCAGCCCTGATGACCTATTTTGTTTGTATTTTATAAATTAAAACGAATTTTAAATTTTCACACGTATTTGCCTATGGAAAACAGCCTCCTACAATGTCAAAAACATCAATTGTGTACGCTGGCGTCGATTCGACTTTCCATATCATTACTTCTCACGGAGCTCATCAAACCCTTAAAAAATCATACATTTTATATCAATTATATGCTTTACTACAGAAAATAACCTTAAAAAATGGCTGGTCTTTGTAGTTATTTATAATAACATCTTGTCACTCATTAGCGAAATAAAATATTTTCGTGTTTCGTGTTAATTATGGGTGCGGTGAGGCCTTAAGGAGATAGAAGAGAAACACAGAGAAAGAACAACCGTACACAAGAATACATTTCTCTTGATATTACGTAGGTAAGGATATTGTATGTGTCTAGTGAGGAAAAGTTTTGCCCTGGTTAGGATGTCTAAAAAAGTTGGTGTGCTAATACCAGGAGCCTGTTACATAATTAACTTGTAGTTTTGTAACTTATTGAATTTGCAACAACAAAATTATTCTACAAATTACAACTTGTAAAATCCAAAATAAAAGTATTCGAAACGTACACGAGAGTAGCAGAGAGTACAAATCATGCAAAAAGTAGCGCGCCCATGTTAGGTGGCGAATATGTCAAATAATGACTTTTATTCACAGACAATAAATAATATATATAATAAATAATGTTTTTAGAGGTAATCTTTAAGGCGGACAAAAATGAAAGAAAATTTCAATTTAGAAATAATGTAACACGCAAATGCTTATTAATTTGATTCTCAATATAACTATCAAAGAATATATGTCGGACAAAATTAACTCCTAAACCAAGTGTGGGCGAATCGTCGGAAACTTTGTTTATATGTCGGTTTAGGTATATAAATATATTAATTCGAAAAAAGACGCTCTCCAAATCCGGAAAAAGCAGAATCAGCTACGACTCAGGCCGCGAAAACCTCCGTTCTCCTAAACCAATAGTTACTTGGTGCCACCCATCGCCTAACCGGTCGAATATGAATATATCCCAATATTAACAAGGTAGGCCTTCCCAAGTTAATTTCTCTACTACTACTTGACTTAAAAAGTTTTTGGTGTGAAACAGAAACTACTAAGTGCAAGTATTTTGTAAGTTGTATTTTTTACTAATAATATTAGTGTGATGATTATGAAACAGGGACCAGATAATTAGTAGAAAGTTTTCGGTGACTGATTAAATTTTGGAGAGAAATGTTTAAGAAGAATATTTGTAGGTGCGACATTTGGGATTTTAGGGGAAACTAGCACACAGAGGCTCCGAATCTGGAACCTTTCCATGTAATTGCTGTTATTCCCTAACTTCTAGGTTAGAATGTTAGAAATTATGTCAATTTTCTGTTAGTTTAAAAATCCCGAAGGTCAGTCTGCAAGGTGGATTGAGAGGTAGCAACAATTTGACTTTGAGCCGAACCGTCGCGCAGGAACAAAGCATAAGAATGCTGATGCCTTATTTAGTAGACCAATTCCTGATGACTGCAAACACTGTCAGCGAGCTGAAGAAAAGGAGGCTGTAGACCTACCGCAGTTGATGACTATTGGCAATCTGACGAAATCCAAATAGATCAGAAATTAGAGGATATCTAATGGTAGGAGGAAGACTGCAAACCTATGTAGCAGAAGATTTCCCGATATTCACCAAACCATAAAGTCATACTGGGTTTAGTGGAGCTCCCTCATCCTGAAAAACGGACTTTTGAAGCGCGTGTTGAAGACTCCAGAGGAGGGCAGGGACAGAAAATAAATTGTAAAGATAATAATAAATAAATAATGCAAGGTTTGATTACCGGATATATCTACGTGTTTTACAGCATATTTTAGCAGTCCAAGACGGTTCCTCGGGAAAAAATCGAAAATGACAAATCTTCGGATTTAGGTACACAGGCACCGACTTTATGAAATCATATCTTAAAATAAAACTCAGTTTGCGCCATATAATAAATATTATTGTTTTTATTTTGTTTCATTCAACATCTGGTGTTCTCCAACGGTCAAATTTTGGACCACTTCTATTTCTAGTCTTTTTTAAATGATTAATCTAGCTGATCAATAACAATCAATAACGTTCTTTTCCGAATCGTTTCTGATCAAAAAGAGGCAGCGCTAGGTTTATAGTTAAAGTTAGAAATTTGTGGAATATTATTACGTTGAAACATTTTTAAATATTCATAGAAACATAGCTATATCAGGAAGGTAGATTTCCTTATAATGAAAAAATATACAAATACCTCTAGAATCAGTCACATTGTGAAGTAATTTATTCCTTATATATTAATAACAAATGAGAAAAACCACCAACAAACTTGTCTTATCTATCTCAGTATTTTTAACACCTTTATTACCATAGATAAAATAATTGGTTCTTTATGTTTATGCATTTATCGACGCCAATATTTTTCGCAAAATTTTTTTGTTTTATATTATTTAAGGAATTGAAGTTTGAATTCACTTTCAGAACGTTTTACATATTTTTCAACAGTTTGTTTGTACGGCGTATAAATACACAATAAATAACATGAGTTGAAAAAAAATGTACTTACAGTGTTAGCAATGACAAATATATTAAAATTTCTTACACTTTACTCAATATTTTTTGCTCATAGGATTGAATGTCAGGTAATATGTTTTCTCAGTTTATAACATTAATTTGGGCATCCCTTATTACCCCTATTCACTTCCGGTTTTAGAAGTGCTTATTTTATTCCTCCTCTTTGGTTTATGAATAACTTTTTCCTCAAATAGAATTGCAAAGTTTAACTGGAATGCAGTTTTACTCTATTCTTTCTACATGTTTTTATATTTATTAACTGTATTATGGATTTAGAAACTCTATACCTCCGATTCTATTCAAAAATGAAATATCCATATTAACTTGTAGTATAAGGAAGTCTAAATTACTGAGCCTAATTGATCTATGTGATGTAGTCAATCAAATAGGTAATACATTTTGTTTACTCGATATATGTATGAAGTGACAAATGAAAAAATTATGAAATATACATTCCAATCAGTAAAATATGAGATGTTCTGCCTTATTAATAATACCTCTTTACAAAAAAATCTTTCCCTATTTTCTGAATACAAGTATAGTTGTTCGTGTTTCAAAAATTAAAAATACCAAAGAAGTAAACATAACAACATTCATACAGTGACAGATTTCTTGGATTTAAAAAGGGCGTTCGAAACAGTTGATGGGCAAATTTTGCTTTTAAGATTACTTAAAAAACAACAAACACTTGTTTAAATTTTTACTTTTTATTTCTTTAAATTTGACATATGTTTCGCCAAGTCTGGCTTCATCAGAAATTGTAAATACAATGAATGCTAAATTTATATTTCATACAAAGGGACTACAGGTAAGGTAATAAAATGATTAAAAGGTTTTAATTCTGGAGAATTTCGGACGAAGTGGGCTGGATATAGGTCAGTTAAATTATACATTTATGATATTGTTCACAATAGATGTTAATAATATAATATAATATTATTTAGAGATGGGTTTTAAGATTAAGTAATGGAGATGAATTGGTATCAGTTTGGTCGTTTAATAGATTAGGAGAATTTTTGTTTTTATTAATTTCTAGTGATTCAAGCAGATATAATTTTTTACTTTTGTTTTGTAAATGTAAAATTTCAAGTGCATTCAGAGGTACAAGGTTTTCTTTCAATAAGTGGTCCGCAAATGTGGATTTGTTTTGTTGTTGATTTAAACAAATATTTGTTGTTTTTTAAGTAATCTTAAAAATGAATTTTCATCAAGTGAAGACTGAAACAATCATCAAATTTTACTTTCTAAAGATATTGTTTTAAACTGGTTCGAGAGTTATCTGAATAATAGATACCAAATGATTAGAATAGGAAACATTTTCTCTATTCTTAAAAAAAAATTATGTACCTCAGGGAAGCAAGTTGGGTCTGTTATAATTTCTGAGTTAAATAAATGAGATCGTCACAAACACTAACTGTAACTTTATTAATCTGTTTGCAGACGACACTCTTCTTGCCATATATGACACCAACTTAAATGATGCAACAAAAAAATGAGAAATATGTTAATCAAAATAAAATAAAACTAAATATAAATAACTCGCCCTCATGACACATAAATATAAATATGAAAAATGACTGAATTTGCATAAAGTATTAAAAAGTTAGGCTGAGTAATTGACACAAACTTGAACTTCAGGGAACATTTTTCATATTTGGGGAAAAAGATAAAATATATTTATATTCCAGAATTGCAAATGAATTATGGATCATGACTAGTATGAGAGTTTATACCACTATAACTTTTCCACAGTTCAACTTTTTTGCCAGTATATTGTATCTCTTAGACCAAAATTGTAAAACAAGGATGCAAAAATGTCAACACTAAAATATATGTGTAGACTTTCACTTTAATAATAGTTCACAATTTATTACCAAATTATTTAGCTGAAAATATAGTAACGAACAGGGAAATTCACAATATCTAAACAATATTTTCATCTAAGTAAAGTTAAACTAATATGAATTTAATATTTTCTAGAGGTATTAAGGATTATAATAATTTGCCTTATGCTATTTAAGCAAGTTCAAGCCTAAGTAGTTGTAAATTAAAAGTCAGGGAATATCTAAAAAAACACATACCAGTAATTTCGATTTTGTATGGATATTTAGTTTAGGTTTAAACGTAATTTAATATAGGTATACATTTCTTTTTTATTACTGCAAGAAATTTGTGTGCATATTAGTAAATGTGTAATTCCCAACTTGGCGATACAATGTATGGCAGCACACTCCCTCCTCCTTTAGGGAAAAATTCACTAAAACCCAGATATCCTAGATATCACAAGGGTTTAGCTCTGTTGGAGCCCTTGCCAGGTTTTCAGGCACGTGGCTGGAGTCCTGACGGCAGTTTCTTATGAATTTCCTGACCTGCCGGGTTGTTCATATGTTCGTCCAGACCGAGGTATTTTAAATTGTTTAATAGACGTTTTGGGACTTAATCTGTCGTTGACGTAACAACTGGTACAGTTCGTATGTTGTTTATGTCCCACTGTGTCTTTATTTGAAATTCCCTATATTTCGTTGTTTTCTGAGCCTGCTTGATATTTATATTATTTTTGTTAGTAATTGCTATGTTAATTGAAGTTATTTTCTGAGAGACTTTGCCTACCAAAACTATATCAGTACAGCTTGTGGTTGTTGTTTTCTAAAACAGATTCTGGTCTGTATTTACAGTATGGTAATCTCACCTACGGTGATAGTTCAAATTTCATTGCTATTTCCTGGTGCGGTATTTTGCCCACAGCATCGTGTCGTTCATTGTATTCAGTTGCAGCGATAGCTTGATCACCTCCTGTGATATACTGAATAGGTGTTTGGCAACCGTACCTGCATTTGTCCTTGTTAATAGAAGGGTCTTTAACGATATACTTTAGAGAGTTCTTAGTTGGAACTACTCTTTCCATTTCAGCAGTTTCTGATCAATGGTCTGGTGGTGTGATTGAATGTCATATTGTGTCAGTCACAGTGGTGTTGAGTCATCAACCTAGCACATGACTATGTGTAGATCAGAAAATTCTGTGAGTTTCTGGAAATGACTACGCAAAATAGAAATTTGTTGATCAAATAGTTTTCTTAGATCTGCCAATCCTCTTCTTCCTTCATACCGTGGCAAAGTTGTACGTTCGACAGAGCTCTTTGGATGGTGATTTTGAGCTTTTGTTAGTAAAAACTCGAATTTTTCGTTGTAATCGTTCAATGTCAGTCTTGCACCATTACCGAACTATACTATATCGAAAGCGAGCACTAAACACGCATAGGTGTTAATAGCCTGAAACAGTTTTTTACGGTTTAGTTTGGTAGTCTTATCCTTCTTAAAACTCTGATGTTAGGTCCTTTTTTATGGTCAAGTGAACAATACGTTGAGCCTGCTTTATTCCAATGTATAAGTATGACCTTCGCCATAGATTAAATTGAGGTGCCATCTCCCATTTCGTAGTGCACCTGCTGTATTATGCCTTTAACTATATTAATAATTCGGCATTTGTCTAGGTCAAATTTCATATGGATGTCACTAGAGAACCCTTCTACTATTTTAAGCATATCATGTAGCTGTTGTTTCGTAGATGCCATCAACTTTAAGTCGTCCATGTATAACAAATGATTTATCTTTGATCCATGTGCGGTTTTGTGTTTGAGGCTAAACACAAAATTAGTCGAGTTCAGTTTGTTTGCGAGAGGGTTCATGTAAGGCAGAACCACAGCGGGCTAAGAGAGTCTGCCTGGAATATACCCCTTCTGATTGTATTGGGGTTAGTTTGTATCGAACAATTGGCTTCATTCAGTAAGATTTTGGTTTGCCTGGTGGATATGATATATTCTAAAAAGTTAATAATACAATAATTCACTTTATAGAGTTTTAGAGCCTTAATGAGCCAATGATGTGGACCTGAATCAAAGGCTTTTTTGTAGTCCACATATGCCATGAGGAGATTTCGTCGTTTGGCGTGGTGTTGATTACAGACAACGGAATCAATTATTAGTTGCTCTTGCACCCCCTCGATTTTTTTGCGCATCTCTTTTGTTGTTCGGTAATTGTGTTGTTCAGCTCATAATATCTGAAAAGGCGATGATTATTGCACGACGTTATAAGTTTGTATAAGGTTGGGAGACAAGTGGTTGATCGGTACTTTGCTGGGTCCGGTGTACATAGTCCTTCGGTAAGAGATATGTAGCACCATGTGTAAGGAAACTAGGCATCTTGTGTGGATGAATTATGTCATTATTAAATACTGTTAATTTCTCGTGGGTGGCGAAAAGTTTCTTTATCCAGTAATTCTGCACACCATCTGGTCCTGGTGCTTTCCAGTTATGTAGGTGTTTCATTATGTTGGACGTGTCTTCCAATGTAAATGGTTGGTGTTGCATGCTATCACAATTCTGAAATGCAGCCTCCTCCTCACTAATCCAGCTCGCTCTGGAGTTATAGGAAACTGTTGTTTCCACAACAGTTGTTGTGTTTTCCAGAACTGTTCGATCGCCGTTTTACTGAGATAACTAGGAGTTTCATTAACTTTGATCTTGTTGAGTTTTCTATAAAACCCTTTTTCCAATTTTCGGAATAGTGCGTTGTCTAGTTTTCGTTGATTACTGGTTTTGTACCTTCTCAATCGACTTGTGTAGACGGAGAGCTTTTGTCGTAGACTGTTCAGACTAAGATGTGATGTTTTCTCTATACCACTGGATGTGTATTCGGTTATTGTTCATGATAGTCTTGACAAGTCTTTCGATTCTGTTGTTCCTGACCGCTCGTTCAAGCTTTCAATGTCTTTCCGAAGAGAATTAATAAATAATCCGTTCTAGCCTTCTTTGCCAAGATGGTATTCGAGGTGTTTGTCTGAATTGGGCAGGGTCTTGCTTTGGTCTTATTACGACCCCATTGTTGTGCAGATGGAAATTGCAGCACAGTAAATGATTGTGTTTAGAATCTCTAACGTATTATCACCTAAAATATGGTTTGGCAAGATACATTTGTTCAGGGCCTGCAAGAAGATACCCAGTTTCTTGAAAGATCTGAGTTTGAGAAGAGTTGATTAGACAATCAACGGATTTGTTCCACTATACTCTATAACAGCTCTTTCCATTTCTGCTTGGATTTTATGAAGCAGGTCATCGTTGGCTGGCTGTTCTTGTTGAATCTTTGCGCCAAAGGTGTTTCAGGCTGTGGATCTGTGTTATTTCGAGCAAATAATTCGCGCTCGACTTCGCTCTTTATTGTTTCCAGTTGATCAGGCGAAATAAGGCCATTTCTCAAGATGACATGATATCGATCAGCGACTCTCTGTTCAGTAACTTGAAGCTCTGGGTACTCACGACAGAATTCTTAGAATTCTTGATGGAGAATTTGGCGATATCCTGGCCAAGGTTCGTAATTCTGTAAAACGTGCGCATTATAAATTCATTCTTGGCGCTAGTTCACTTCATGCGCTGTTTTTTCAGTCCCGCTTGAGTGAGAGCTGGCTGTTGCTACTGCGCAACACTTTCTGCGGGTGGAGTTCTCGTTCTCTTTTGACTCCGTTGATGATTGTCATGTTGAAGCTGTGACTGTATTGGTGAGTGTTATTGTGGTTCTTCTGGTTCTTGTGCTCTTTGGACGGCATCGGCTCGCCTCCTCAGCACTTTGCCGCCGACTTCCCGCATGCTGTCATGTCCAGCGCCTTCTCCAGACATGCCCTGGCGATCCCCACCAGGCAGCGAATCTTTTCTAAGGCATCTACTCCTTAGCTCCATTTCCATGGGTGGTGTCACCAATTGACTCTGGTTTGGGAAGAGATGGTCTTGTGAGTGGATCTGTTCCACTAAACTCTATAAGAGCTCCTTCCATTTCTGCTTGGATCTTCGCAAGCAGGTCAGCGTTGGTTGGCTGTTCTGTTCTGACTGTATTTCGACCAAATAGTTCGCGCTCCACTTCGCTCTTTATTGTGTCCAGTTGTTCAGGCGAAACTTCGCTCCGACTTATTATTATTATTATTATTCCTGTTTCTTTATGATGAACATCCCAATAACTTTACCTCTGGCTCAGCCCTTAAATAGTTACTTTGCAAATTTGGAGCTTGGTATCTTATTGGTTTTTTCGTTGTTTAGTGTTTCGCATATCATAGAGAAATTATTTAATTTTAGGTTCATGTTATTTCTATAATAATATAAAACATTTAAGATATTTGAAATTATTCTCTTAGTCTAATATTGTCTTGTTTAGGATTTACATCTTAAAAAATTTCTTTAGAGAGATATTCTCTTTAATTACCAGTGGTTCTGTTCAACTTTTAAGTTATGGAAACTCTTGGCATAAACTTTGTTTCTGTTCTTAAAATTGATAACTTTCTCATTAGCGCAGTCTTGAAAAACTTATCTTAATTTAAATATATATGTTATTTGAAAGTTTAGGATTCTTCTATTGATGTTTTTTTCTTTTTCTATTGGTGGTCTTTGGATGATCGTGATCGCATTTGTACAAATGACTTTCTAAATCTAAATTGTGTAATGTTGCTATTTCTTGTCTGAGATTTTTTAACAACGATTGTTTTCTGCGACCTGCGCTTCTTCTTATGACAATTTCAATCCTGTTTATTGACGAGGGATCTCCTGAGTAATATTCATTGTAATCTTTATTTGTCCTGTCATTACTCCACCTTACCTCACTGCATCCTAATATAATGATTTTCAGCCCATTAATCTTATCTATTACCTTTTTTTTTCCGGGTAAGTACATGCACAATCTACGTATCTGTTTTGTGCTTGTGTCGTTCGTCCTGGAGATCTGATAGAAAATGTTGCGGGCCTGCATTCAAACGATTAATAGTGGGCAAGGAGTAATATCGGGTGTACCTTTACATATGTAAACCGTGAATGTTTCAGCCTACTCCCTACTCTGATGAAGCCATTTTTGTCTGCAAATGGATAAAGTGGCATAATTTTACTTTTAGAATACAATGGAATTCCCTTGAGAAGATTTTGGAGTTCTGAATAGAAAGCATTCTAAACTATTCTGACTAAACAAATTGTGGCTTCTGATAATTCGCTAGTTAAAAGAGAACTAAATTTTCTAGATTCTCTGGGGGTGGCACAGTTCTTTGCAAACCGTAAGCAACACGCAACGAATCTAATTAATGTTGTTATACGTGAGTATTTGGTAAACGGGAATAATAATTTATGAATGGAGAATAAAGATTGCTTAACTTGCTTCAATTCTGGAAGGTCGTTGTGGGGTTGATGAAGAAAGCTTGGCCAGGTGTTTGAAGTATCTTGAAAGATGATGAAGAAGATAAAAATTTACTGGACATGAACTCGGGTGAAACCTGGACAAGTATCCCATATACTCAAACTCATTCATCAATGACAAATATCTCTCTTTCAGTGCAGGATTATTTTTGAGCTTGCACTCGAGGCTCTATAACTTTTTCTCAGCTTTGGCCCGTGATTCGCCTAGCCTGTTAAGGGAATCCTTGAAAGGAATGGAGACGATGAAACGACCATCAGAAGACTTAAAATGTTTCTCGCATTCAGATTCCTCCTTGAAATAAAGGCAGGAATTTGGAATTTCTTCTATATCCCAGAATCTGGAGATTTCATCGGACTCTCGTGTTTGAAACACTAAACATTTTGCGATGGAGCACTAGGAAGAGGACTTGAAATTATCTACACAAACCAATCGGGTATTTAAAGAATGGGTCTTTCAGGCTCTAGCTTTATCTGACCTAGGCAAAGAAAATTTCAGAAGAAATTTGTTCCTATTAAGGTTTCAACTTCAGAAATAATGTGAAAATTTATGACAGATAAATGAATATTCTGTGGTATGCGAAGAGAAGAAATGTCATACGGATAACTTGACACCTGCTCAAATACAGTGTCAGTAATTAAGCATGTTAATGTAGTAGAGAAAGAAGAGCTAACTAAAATATTGATACACTACTACTACTACTACTACTTTATAATAGATGATGCCTGTCCTACGCCTACAACTGTCATGTCATCTGACTCACATTGAAGGGACCGCTATAAAGAAGAACCTACATTGATGAGCAGTTTCAGCATGATCAAGAGCCTGAACAATTACCGTTGATAATAAGATATGATGATTGTAAATCACGGTTGAAAGAACTTGAGTGCTTTGAATATCTGAAGACACTGTGTTATCGTGCAAAGTGGGGTCCTGTTTCTTAATATTATCCGTGCCTGAGGGCAAGGATGTATGTTGTCTTTTCTCATTTTTCCGGTAGACACCCAACTTGCAGGTTGCTCATGCCCACAGTGAAGGCCATGACAACATAGCGCAAGTTTCCTTACCTTAGAAGATCACGCGAGAACATCCAGATCTAGGAAGGCATGGCCGTTGAACTATTTAATAGAACGCCCAATAAGCCATTAACGACTAACTAAGGATTGACTTAAACATTGGCAGGTTTACCATTGCCTTAAAGGTAACCTGTGTGCTGGAGCTAACCTCAAGTTTCTCTAAAATGTCGGCCTTAATTTTAAGTAAGTTTAATAAATGCTCAAAAGTGCTGGATTTTCTCAGTTTCCGACGCCTTGGGTGTGTCAGAATCAACCTTTTCCATTATTATATAGATTTTAAGAGCATTCCAATAATTTACATGCTAAAGTGCTAATTTTTGCTGCTAATGTAAATATGTGAAATATCTTTCAGAATTTTTACAATAAGAGTAACATGTTCGGAGATAATTATTTCTAATAACATGAAAACTTTTAAAATTGTTAAGAACAACTGAGTTCAAAATTTACAATACAACTTAACTTAAAACCTATATTTTCAATTTGTGGAATATAACGTTCTAAGTAAAACTTTCGTACGAATTATCTTGCCTCTGTCTTGTCTCTGGTTAACACCGTGTTTCGAATTCTCTTTATTTGCGTTATCTTTAATAGTGGATATAAATTCCAGGCGAATTCAAATAATTGCCTCTATTTTAATATTTCAGGATAAATATATCGCGGATTGTTTATTAGATAACCTGGTCCCTGTTCCTTACACAGAAAACTACTACAGTCATCTAATTTCGTATCTGCAAGCGTGGACCTCCGATAAGAAGCTTCAATAAAGTGACAAATTATGAACTTGGGCCTCAGAAAACTTCAATATATGTGTTTTATAATTAAAGACCTAAACAATACAGCGGCTAAAATCTATAAAATATCTCAAATGTGCTTTGGAATCTGAAATGAACGCTCCACCATAGTATAAATTTTATGGACATTTTAACCTCTGTTTATAATCACAACTAACTGTTTTTAGAATAACGAAAACCCAGTGCTAACTATAGAGGATGGAGCCATCAGAGGAA
The DNA here is from genome assembly GCA_034190945.1 of Octodonta nipae. Classification (NCBI taxonomy): domain Eukaryota; kingdom Metazoa; phylum Arthropoda; class Insecta; order Coleoptera; family Chrysomelidae; genus Octodonta; species Octodonta nipae. The sequence goes on from CM067218.1 coordinate 267,540, forward strand.
AAAGAGGATACACAGTGGGAGAAGGCCAGGTGTATTACTCTTTTCGTGGAATTCCTTTGGCTCCTACGGGAGATTTAAGATTTAAGGTAACACAGTTATGCTATTTTTAAGACCCTTTACAAAAATGCTATTTTCATATAGCTAACCTTAGATCAAAAAATGCACTGTTTGATAAAATAATACTTTTTCAAGTGAATTATTTTGTTCAATGTGGTTCCTGATTAAATATTTTTTATGTAAGTTAGAAGAACTCCTTCCACTAATATGAAATCCCTTATTGTGAAAATTTAAAATTCTGAAGTATATTAGAATATTAGTCCATAATGCAAATTATTTATTTCTCATCGATTTTCTATGATGTAAATTAGATCGGCATTAGGCTGATGTTGTGAAACATGTATACACAAAAAATATGGGGTCGAAATCATGTGATCAAGAGGACGAATACACTGTTTCACTTCTTTCTGTCACAAATTTTGGGACTGCCAACTTAGTGCTCTCGAATTTGAACACTCAAATGTAGTATTCACAAAGGTAGTTGTTCTAAATAAAGTGCTTTAGCCAGCTGTCTTGCCATTACATATTGTCCAGTTAAAAGATGTACAAATCCTGTCCTCACGTGAATGAATTCAAACTGGAGCTCGTGATGTGTTAAAATGGAAAAATGTAGATTTTCGTTTACCTATGAATAAATATTATGCGAGTTTAGTATTCCATTTTGAGAAAATATAACTACGACGGTAACGTAAACTGAACAGATCAAATTAGCATGCATCTCCCTAAAAATATCTAGGGCAATTACTGCATGCACTTTCGATAGGTGATCAATATATGATGTTGCTCTTTAATAAAACATAGGGTATATAATTTAATGACAATAGAATGAACTTGTTATACACCACTTACTATATAGCCTGAAACACTCTCAAGCGACTGACATAAAATCCACACTCAACACCCCCCCCCCCCAAGTAATATTTAGTAATAATCCGAAATGATTTTTATTATGTGTAAAAGATCGGTATTCCACGTAACATAAGCATTGCAAGAGTTTTAAAATAAATTCATGTTCACACAATGATCATGGGTGCCGTTCTGTAAAATTAATAACTATCTGTATTCTAACAGTTAATGGGTAAGTCTCTTTCTTAGCTTTCAGATAATTTTAAAAGTATAACAGATAATTTCTAATAAAAATAAGTGTCATATATCACATTTCTCGACTAAATTATAACGACTTGTAACAATGATTTTGTATAGTTCTTTATCTGAAAAAAATTAGTAAACAAAATTATTTTTATCATAACCCCATAACAATTTACGCTAAAAATCTATACAAAGGAATATTTTAAGTAGTTTTTCAAGTACCAAGCTTGGAACAATATGCACTATTTATGTCACCAACTACAACTTGGGAAGTATTGCAGCTATAAAAATATAGGAAGCAGCAGAATTATTGTCTTACCTATTCATAAATATGTTTTTGTGATCACTAGATAACGTTTTGCAGTTTCGAATTTATTCTTATATGGACACTTGAGGTTATTTTGGATGCAATAAGATTCACTGGCTCGAGAACGAATAGGCTCACCCCGTAAAGTGGATACCAGCATATCAAACAGTTGTTCATTGAGTTATGTTGGGAAATATTTAAGGAAAGATATATATATTAAGTTATTCCATTGTCCTAGTAATATTATACTTACAGTTGTTTTTAACCAATACGTGACAATTGTTTCGCTGATCCTGCAGTATCTTTAATTTCATTGCTTTTTTTCCTTGAGTAATTTGCTAGTTATTCCCCGATTATCACATCAATAATCTTTATTCACGGAAACGCCAAATTAACCTAGAACCAAAAATGAATTAGGGCAAAAAGATTGAGTGGTGCTCACTCAATCATGTTGTAACATATCGCCAGCTTCACCAAAGTTTAATGGAAAAATGGTTTACATATTTGATTATTATTTGATATTCTACTAATGATGTAAATTCCTTTTCCAGAGTCCAGTTAAAAATTCAAAGTGGAATGGTACACTTGATGCCACTGAAGACAAGAGTGTGTGCATCCAAGGAATCTTTCCAGTGATAGGATCTGAAGACTGCCTCTATATTAATGTATACACCCCAGCTGTAGGTACTATTTTTTTATTAGTCTTCTTAGAGTCATAATATCTTAACCTGAATTAGAAACATTTTACTTTATCTAACTGTTGAAGAAGTTAATTAATCCTACATGGTTGATAAAAAATATACACTCTTATAAGGTTTTGATCAGTTAACAATGCCCAAAGGTATAAAATTGAACCGAACAAGTATGTTTTATGGTAGAAACTGTATCAAACAAGACTGTAAGTTTATAAAATCTCCAATAAGAGTACTCTAGTTTAATCACGAAAAGCACAACTGTGGTACCAAATATCATGCTGATTTGGCAACTACTGATTTGAATTAGAGCCAAATTTGTTGTCAAGTTGTTTACCAATAAATCAAACGCAAATACATACAATTATCTAATAAAATAAGTTTACTAATAGATCTCTAATTTAGTTGCATTGTAAACATTAGAGTTGTAGAAGTGAAATAAAGACATTTGACAAGTTAACTCAGTGACCTATAAACAATAACACTATTTTTGAAAAAAAAGTTGTTTAAGAGATCGCATAGGAAGGTGAAAGTTAGGTCTACTCAATAAACTGATACAATCCAAAGCTTAGGTGCAAAAAAAATATTTCATGTCATTGTTGAGTATATGTCAGGAATTGTAAGAGTAATCTTACCATAGTCATGATTTGAAAAATGCATAGTCCGGCAGTAATTGAATTATTTATTAATGACAAACGAAAAACCTATGTGGTATTTTCAAAGAGGTCTCCAAATATCTAAAATTAAAATAGGATATACAACATTGCGATATAAAATTTTAAATGTTTCATTCTGGCGAATTGAGGATCTCTAAATGAAATAAACTTAGCAGTTGTCTTTGCATTCAAAGTAATCAATTATAACTTTTAAAGTAGAATCAAAATATGAGTAACGGTCCTTTATTACAGAAATTTGCTTTCAAATCTATACCCCTTAATTTACAACTAATGATAAAAATTAACTGTTTTGAAAGTTGTAACAAAGCATTTGTCACGGTATCATGTAAGACTATTAATTATGCAGCAACTTAGAATTCTGTGTCTAGTACAAATAGATATATTTTGATATTTAATAACTTTACATAACATTGTGGATAAACAACAACTCCTGACGAAACTGTAATGGGTTAGGTAAAAAATTTTTCTAAATTCAACAAATGTCCTACGAATATCTGTATAAATATAAACCACGATCTAATTTTTATTGAATGAATCAGTGATTGTAATGAATTTAATTAAGTGGACTGTAGTTTTGAGATGGTTCTGTTTTGATAAAAACTCAATTGCCCTTCATAAGTAAACTCTTACCTTGTCTACAAGTTAGATCTAGAAATCTGCCATCCATGTATTTGTCAGCATCGGCGCGGGTAGCCGGCCTAAACCCTGGGTTTTTAGGCACAACTAGAGTTTATAATGTTAGGCAATGCGCACTCATGAAGAGGTTTATAATAAGTGAGTAATAGCTGCACAAGCACTTTGGGGTTGACTAGCTAGCACATAGGGAAATGTTTTTCCTTGAGAGTTTCTTGGGAGCTTCGTACTGGACGAGAGCCAAACAGCGAGTCCCTTTTTCATATCATTGCTGTGATGCACCTGGAGGACTATCGAATACTTGACGCTAGTCATCCTCTCCCGGTAGCACACCTCGTGACCCCAAAACAATAGAAGAGTAAAGACTGCTAAAATTTTTGTGTTAAAAATATAATCATACTTGGGTAGAGGTGAATTTGTGTCAAAAATGACTACAAACCTAAAAAACTACAAGCCACACGCCAAAATAAGGTTGTACCACAGACAGGTAGTACACATCTTATAACGATAATGCTGATGGCTCTCGTAAGTTCGTAAGTAGTAATCGTTATGACTACAAGCATAAGGATGATGTATTTTATAAGAAAATTGCGGCTTGCATCTCATAAAACAGTACCTTCCAGTATTACCTCAGGTATCAACTACTGGTACATTTCCTTCCATAATTCCGCAGTTTCCACCTTCATGTACGTGCGCTTACCTGCTAGTGGCTTCAGTTGTATTTTCTACATTTTCTAATTGACTTAAAATATAAAATTAATTGTTATTTAACCTATTTACTAAAGTGTACAAAATAATATGTACCAAAAATATTATTTTTTGAACTCCACTACCAATCTGAAATTCATATAAAAAAATCCAGGCTACACATTATTAATTCTCATATATAGATATATAGTAGTTTATAGCGTTCTCGGAACTATGGATGGTCATTTTATTTTTTTTAGAATTTATTCCATGATGAAATCTAGATTTTCAGCATTTTCATACCAAATTTTGTGGACGGTCTTTCGCTGTTCGACCAACTCTTTTATAAAGAAAAAATTAAATTATACTAATCCGAAAATTTTATTTCCATCGATCAAAAACAGAATACGAGTATAGGCTCATATTGTATAGGACACCTTTGCAAATTCGTAATTACATCCACAATCGCACTAAAAAAAATAACCAAAAAATACCAACTGATGTAATTAATACTTTTAGCTCAATCGAACTGGTTATAGTGTAATGGTATGGATTTCTGGAGGCAGTTTTACGAGCGGATTCTCTACTTATCAAGAATATGGGCCCGATTATCTTTTAGAACAAGGTGTTATCTATGTTTCATTTAATTACCGTTTAGGGCCATTTGGATTTCTAAGCACTCAAGATTTGTCCTGTCCTGGGAACATGGGACTGAAGGATCAAGTTTTAGCTTTAAAATGGGTTCAAACGAATATTGGGTATTTTGGAGGTAATTCAAGTCGCGTAACCATCTTCGGGCAAAGTGCTGGATCCGCTTCAGTTTCATATCTTCTACAGTCGAACTCTTCCAAAGGTAGTATTAGTATATAGCAATTTTGTATATGCTGATATTTAGTAAGATTACGAAAATATTTTTTTAAATACATCACCTATTAGCGACAAGAAGCACACACAAATGGTGGTTTATGTTGATATAGCATTGGTTTGAAAAAGATTACATTCAATTTCACCATCAAACCTATTACAGATAAAACGCACAATTCGGCAACTTCAGATTAGCATGACGCTATGTGTCGGGAAAGGTTTGTCAGGGTTTCTTTTTTGCTACAGGCGGTTATATAATGACACCCTACTATTAAACAGCGATATGATGAAGTCTTGCTCAGGGATCATGAATCACACAATTTTCTTTTTTCGAAATAGGCTAAACATTTCAAGAGAATAATTTACGCTTCTGATGACATATTAATCTAAAATTCCGTTTACGTCGTTAGATAGACGATATTTTTGTGCAAGTGACAACATAGATACAAGGGGTTACATAATATTTTAAGAAAAATAAATTTAAAGAGAATACAATCACTTCCTTGGGCATTTTATAAATAGCTTGTTTTATTTAGTTTAGAATTTTTTTCATCAACTTGTTGGTTTAAAAAGAAGTCAAGTTTTTATTCTCATCGCTTTCTTCTACAAACTCAAAGTAATTTATTAGTGTGTTGTAGCTGATAACTCTTAATTTGGATCAATTACTTTGAGTTTTGAAATTTTGAAAATCGTCTTTTACGGAAATATCCCACTCATGAAGAAGCATATTCCGTAAATAAGGTTGTCCCAAGATAACATGAGAGTAACCTGGATGTAGAGCCTATAGTGAACACAACAGCAAAAGAAATTGCTCGACATAAAATATAAGCCAGTTTATTTCAGAATATTTAAAGAATGTCATATTTTATCTTTGCAAGGTGCATTTCATTTATCAGCTAACAGATGGTGATACTGATCGACGATAATAGTTTTATGAAATTTTAATGCGAAAAAGTGACGAGGAACCCCAATTTCACATTCCATTTTCTGATGGTTCTTCTTGTTGCTTAATTCGTGCTGTTATTCGTCATAATCTCATCTTGGGAAAAGCCTCACTGGGTACAAACTGTACACATTCAGATACCACAAAAAGTAAGTGTTGATAAAGTCGTAGTAAACCAAAGATTGATAGGACTTTAATTTGTTATAACAGTTTGATAGCTAAGCGATATTTATATCTTCTGCAAACCTCAATTTTCTTTGTCTTAATCCAAGCATTCGTAAAGTCGAACATTGCTCAATATTTAAATTTTTGATAATTCTCTAACAAGATCGGGATCGGCCCATATACAAGTGAGGTTTCTGGACACCATCATTGATGGAAGATGATTTTTTTATATATGGGCCAATTAAGTGGTCACCAAGATTTGCTCTTTGTAGAACGGGAGGGCAGGAATGAATGTAACCACACCATAGATAAACTTTGGTATAGGTACTGCTAGTAAATCATAGCCTGCGATTTTCCCTCTTCAATTCATTTGAATTTCATCTCCAATGTGCATTTGGTGAATTTTCTTAAGGGCAACATAGTTTTTTTTAAATCGGTTCATAACTTGGTATTTAGCTCTGCTTATGACCTCTGTATAAAATGGTAAACTCGTAAGCTATTTCCAGTCTAAATTTTTTATTGCTCTGCCAGAGCTGATCAGTAGTTTTTGCTCGCATTGTCTGGGTTTATCTAGAGTAACTGACATTATTAAAGCAATTTGTCAGACATTCACTAGTATTTGTTTCAATTACAAAATTATATTAAATTGATCGTGTTCCACCAATTGCATGCCCTCTCAATGGGTTCCAAAGTAATAATAAATTGGATACTTGTGCTAAAAAACAGTTGGTTACTTATTTACATGTACTATAGGTACAGCGAAAATCGTTGATGAGTCCAGCTTTATATATCATCTTAACAACTTTAACTGTGGTAAACCGTATAACGAAGAATAAAAATTCTCCAAAAGTATTTAGCAGCATAAATATGATTAATAATTACAACATAGATAAAGATTGGCATTGGCAGACCACTACTTTACATGTTTCCTCAATTTTGATTTTGCTTAATTATCGGTTGATTACATTCAAACACACAAACACACAATTACCAGCAATTTTATTATTAAAAACAATGCAAAAGCAGTTAATTACAAAAATTGGTACAAATTAGTTTTACTTCAAGTCATTGTAAAATTATTAGCTAATAGTAAAACTTATAATATATTTTTTTCTTAAATGTAACATATTTCTCGATTTTTTGGAATATTTAAAAAATATATTGTGTGAATAATTTCTTCCCTTGTTGGTATTTAAACAGGTCTATTAATTTGCTGTAGTCATTTTGTTGCTCAAGAGTTTCCAAGCAAAGGTGCCTAATGTAGCTTAAACCTTAATATAGATTAATCCTCTGAGTATTTGAGAAATGAAGTTAGCTAAATTGTTGTAGCTAATTTGATGCCTGAAAAAGTCTTAAAATATTATTCCCCAAAAGCATCACCCCCGTCCAATATCCTTAGCCCAAATATATTCTAAAACGTGTTTGCGAGTTATTTTGTTACTAATTTCTTGTTCATTTGTGAAGCCATACCATTTTGTAATTCAAGCTGTTTATAGGAAATCTTGCTTAAATCTTAAGTTAAATTTACTTTGTGAGTATATAAGAAATGGAAATAACATTAATTATTATTCTCAAAAGCATATCCTACCAATCAAACCTAATTCGGTGCACCTAAAAATGACCATAATTCTTCAACTAAATCTGCTGTCAAATACGATTGCTGGTTGGGGACACAAACTGTTTAAAATCCTAACTTTTCATTTAAGTAAATGAAGTTTTGTATTAAAATGGCTCCAAGAATCACGCTCTTAAATATTAGCATATCATAGGGGAACACACTCTTTAGAGAATAAAAAATGCACCAGAAAATACTTTGTTAATTGTGCCCATTTATTATAGATGATAAATTTACTTAATTAAGGGAGTCGCTTATTTAGTCAGCCTATTTTAATTTTTTTTTCGACTCGGACTGAACAATATTTTGTAGAGCAAAATATTAGTGTATTAAATAATATATTAGGTAACATTATACAACAGGAATCAATGCAGAATCTCAATTTTCCGAACTACTTAATTATGTTTACTACTACTACTAATAATTTTATTACAAAATTTTAAATTTAACGCTTTAAATTGTAATGTACATGTTCTGTATTTTAATCATCCTCTTGATGCTTTATACAGATTTTTTGTGCTTTTGTATTTTACCCACCTTGTATTTATGTTATTATATCACTGTGCTCGATGTTTTCAGCTCTGATGAAGCTTTCAATTATAAAACGCGAAACTAAGGACTTTCTAATTGTACTGTAATTGGCAGCGTCGCCAATTTTACTTCCAAAATGTAGGAAGTTATCAATACGGCGTGTATTTTTTAGTACGTATTGTGACCTGATTTCATCACCATTTGTGAACGGATTGGAATAATTTATGTTTTGTTTAACAGAGTATACATCCGGGGGATGCAAATTTCACATTTAAATGAAGGGAGACCGACCTGCATGGAAATCGACCTTCATACCTAATATATCCATCAATTTCTCCAAAATTGCATGGAATTAAGGAAGATCCAGATGACGTCTCATTTATTATTCTATTTTGATTTGTAACATACTGTTATTTATAAAATATCCCAAACTATAGTGACTGTAAATTTTAATCGTGAATTTGAAATGTATTTCAATTTAGATCGCAAGCATATGGTAGTATAGATTACTTAAATCAACGAGTACCCGGCAAATGTTTGTATACCTGTTAAATATTGATTTACATGAAAACTTTTCCATTCTAGGTTGACGGTGTTTTTTGTGAAACTGACACCCGGACAGTCACAACATTATGTATAAACTGCTATTCCGTACGTTTATACACAGGTTGTTTATTTTAGCGAATACTGTAAAGTGATGAAAGTAATAGTAATAATAATTAATTTAATTCACCATATTTTTGGTTTACTAAATCACGCTTACCAAGTTCATTTCGTTCCATTAACTGTTACCTGCCAATTTAAAAGATAATGTATCATTCTGTAATTTTGAACCTTTACGGGGTCCCGGTCCATGAAGATTATACATACAAAATGAAGAATAAGATTTACGCGTGTTTCAAATAGAACTAAGAAGCTGAAAATGCAATTTTTAAAAAATCGTGGAATTTAAAAAAGTCCAAAAATTGAAAATAAAAAATTTTAAAACTATTTACGGACTTGTAGGTAGAACTAAAAAGCTGAAAATAATGATCAATGCATAAAATTAGACATTAAATAGCACATTCACTGTTCTTAGGTACCTACAGACAAAGTAAATTTATGTACACAATTAAATGTGCCATTCTGTACAGATTAATAACCTGCTTGTCTAATATAATTTTGAAGTCGGTGCCAAGCAACAATCAAGTTCCATTAAGTAGTAGAAAAGTAAGCAATGCGGGATATAGGTTGGTTTGCTTGGCACTGATTTCAAGAAAATATTAGATAAGTAGGTAATTAATTCGTACAGAATGGCCCTTTTTTGTTAATATTTTTTTACTTTTTATGTAGGTACCTTACAACAGTGAATGTGCTAATTATTGTATAATAATATATTTTGTTAGTTTGCTTCAATTTTTTATTTCCACTAGGAAGCCAGTTACTTTTTTGTGTTTTATTTTAACTCATAAATTATTCTAATTTCTAGACTCTGTCATGTGTATACTAAACTATTGGAATCACGAAATACAACTGAATTTTAGTGTATTCTAAAACAACTTAAACTTGTAACTGACATAAAAAAATATCAATGCGATTTAGTTACAATAAATTAATTTTAATAATAAATTTATTATTGTGTTTAGGTTTATTCAGAGCAGCCATTATGGAGAGTGGAACTTCTTTATGCCTGTGGGCACTAAATAGGAGAGCAAAACCAACTGCTTTTTCAATAGGAGCTGCTTTGGGAATATTTACTGTAAATTCCACAGAACTAATTGAAAAGTTACGCAATGTGAATTCTACAACGCTTCAACAATCAGCTACAGTTGTTTCAACTGCGGTAAGAATATGTACTCAACAAATATATAATAATAATAAGTCTTAAATTTATTACATTGTTTCGACGTTTACCCAGAACGCTATTCTTACACTTAACCCTAATGCAGCTCTAGGAATATAACTAGATAATGAAATAAGATATTGAATGCAACAAAAAAAGAACAGATTAACAAAACAACAAAGCGGTGTTCAAATTATGTATTAAATTAAGAGTATTAAGCACTGTAAATATATATACATACACATGCTTAGACATTTACATATAGACATATAGACCTGTGCACATATAACATACATACACAAAAACATACAGCACAGCAGAGGTCTTTTGTTGATTTTTTTAATACAGTATTGCTTTGCTGATCCTACTGATTTTATTAAAATAATTATAAGTAAAGCTTACTATTTTTTCCCTGAAAAAAATGTCTCTATTACATATGCAAGTAAGGAGGCATTAGAAATTGTACGTCATAGTAGCTGTATTGGTCATCCAGTTTGAGCCATTATAGTTCTTTTTGGGCAAGACAGGTGTTGTTAAGAATTAATGAATAATTTGTTAAAACTAAGTTTTCATAGTTTTTAAGTTCGTAATTTTGAAAAGACTGTAACAACCAAGATACTGATATTATCTACTAAAGGGATAGTGCTCATATAGGAATATTGCCCTTTTATTCGAATTAAAATCCAAACCATCATTCCTAAAATAGTTGTATGTATTAAGTAAGTACTTTATATGGAACTTCCTTAACTTCCTTCAGATGAGCAGCATCAAAAATGAAATATAGTTCTATGTCATCGGTATAGATTTGTACCGTACAGTGCTGAAAACATGTATAAAAATCAAAAATATAGAACAGATACAGTACCGGACCGAGAATGGATCCTGCTCCAGATGATACAGACCCTATACTAGAAGTGCCTTGAGGAGTTTTATGATTTTTTCCTTTCTGTAAAATATGATCTAAAAATCTCGAGGCAACATCATGTAGTCCATAATGATTTAACTTGTTTATTACACTATGATTTACGATTTCGATTGCAATAGTAGCCAAACCAGTGCTCATGTAGTTATATGTAATATGTATGATATTTGTTAAATCTGGTGCTATAGCGTCTACAAAACTCTAACTGGTTGTCCGGAAAGACCCGAAATATATGATTATAGTGAAGTAGATTAATTGTGTTGTTCTAGATTATACACCCGCGTAGCTTGTAACTGTTCCCTCTTAGAACCGTTGGTAATAAGAAAACGTTTCCGTAGATTTGTATATGTCCTCTTAACGTATCTTCACACAGTAGTTCTATACCTCTGCTTTTCCAATAGCAATAGATAAGCCGTCAAAAAGAAAACAAGACTTATTTGCCTGAATGTATTGGAAACTACAGAAGGAACACAGAAAAAACAACAGAGAACAAAAAAGGGAAATACTTAGTATTATTGTGTCTTATAAAATAAATAAATATAATAGTTGAATATATGTATATGGAATCATATTTCTAAGATCCATAGTCAGGATTCAGTATTTTAAGTACAAAGCTTGAGTGTAAAATTTGCTTGAAGCCATAAAAAAATTATTAATATATAATTTAGTGTTGCCAAAATTAGTAAAAGTTTGAAACATTTGATTTCATGTTTAAAAATGCTCCAATACAATTAATGTTCACAGATTACTTTAGAAAACCCCTTATCTGGAATAATGTTTGGACCTGTCATCGAACCAAGCTATAACGGGGCTTTTTTTACTGGCCTCAGCGACGAGTTACTTCGTGAAGGTAACTTTCACAGAGTCCCACTTCTAGCTGGATTTAACTCTAACGAAGCAGGGGGCGTAGGAGAACTAACAGGTTGGTATATTCGGATTAAGACTCAAATTGACAAGTATGTATTGACAAGCCAAATGTATGGTCTGTTTATTGTATATAAATATTTTTTTATGGTCACTGAATATATTTTTTAATATAAATAGGGCTCAAGGTCATTTAAAAATCATATTAAAGTTAATTTAGGGCAAATTCCGTCAAATCGGAAAAATCCCATCCAATATATTTCTTTTATATAGTTTTTTTGCAAATTCATATATTAGAAACTATATTCCGATTCTTTCGATCGAACATAATTTCTAAGGAGTTTTTAGATGACACTTATAATAATTTCGTTGTTATTTTTTATCAGTTATTGTATATCAGTAATGAAGACAGCCAGCTAATCCTGCTGGCAAAACAAGAATGGTAACGGTGATAGTGCTCTGCAAGCGAATGTGCGGGATGGTCCGGTCAGAAAGTTATACCGGCAACGATGCCAGTGGAAGCGCACTGCCTTCCAAAGGGACATTAGGCTGTTAATATGAAGCCATAATATACGATGACAACTACGAGTTGGCATTGTCCCCGCAAAAGCTGGAAAGCTGTTATATTTAGCCTCGGAAAAGAAACCTTTACATTACCTTTACCTGTACATTAGTTGATTTGATAATAAAAGAGTTCGATTTCGTAGGTGGAGAAACCATAATATTCATGTGCTCTTAAAATAGTCTTTGATCTCGTCTTCATAGTTCAATAAGTAAAACGAAAATAACTTAGTAAAGCATAAACGCCCATAAACTTTAGCAAAATGATTAACCATAATTATTATTAATTATGCCACTCAATATTTTTAGTTTATTAACTTTAACCGAAACAATAGAAAAGCTGTCAGACTTTCAGATTCCGTAAACAATGTAAATAACGTCTAAAAAATAAACGCTTTTCTTATAACTAGCTGTCGCCCAGTGGTCGAAATTCGACCAATTGTATCAATATCTCTGGCAGGTAAAGTACCCTGAACCATTTTATCGTGACAGTCTATTCTAGGACTTAAGGGAGACCAGCAATTACACGGAACGGATCCAGATTCGAAACCTCTGTGTGATAGTTTTCTCGAAAATCCTACATGTCGGTCTTACATCTCGCTTCTACAAATAACTGACGAAATTCAAGTTCTTTTTCAGATATAATTAATAGGACTTTATTTTTGTTCAAATTCGTAACTCTTAATTTAATATGACAACAATTCAACCGCTAATGGGCTACCCTACGTAATTATTTTTTCTAACCACCCTGTACAACTATAATCGCACTCAATTCTCTAACATTTATGTATAATTCCATCTCATTAGATATTTCCACCACCCTGTATATGCAAGTGCTCATGGACCACGCATAATATTTTTTAACATTTTTGAACCACCCGGTAAACCATTCTGTATATGCGACTGACTATAAGCCACCGTATTTACTCTTTTTGTTTATGAAATTTTTAACTATCTTCTGTAACAATAATTCTATTCCGATCTATATTTCAATCATCATATATATGGAACTCATCGTGGGCTACTCTATAAATTATTTCCTTTTCTAACATTTTTTTATAATCATCCTGTTTATCTATAATTCATATATTTCATCTACCCTATATATACTATATATACTGCTTAGGGGTTACGAAATGTTGCATTTCCATTTCCGCCACCCTGTATATGCATCTCTGATTAATATTTTTTGCACCACCCTGTATAACTGTAATTCTATTGTGCCCTCTATTCCAAGAACCCTGTAAAATCAACCGCTAATGGGCTTTCCTATATAATTATTTAATTAGTTATAATTGCACTCTACTCGATATTTTAAACACCCTATATATGCAACTGCTTGTGTGTTACCCACGAAAAAAATGATTTCTAACATATCTAGAATCGCCCTGTGTAATTATAATATACAACGCCTTATATCGCATTCAATTTAGAACATGAGAACACATAACTTTTTACCAATCCAAAAATCCCCTAAGCAGCAATTTTTACTTTAAAAAATATTAAATAGCGATAAAATTCTTAGAAATTCTACACATTAATTTGTTTTGGAAATTTTTTTCAAGAGCAGTTTCAACCTCAAGTATGTTACCAAATCATCGCGTATTGAAACTCTTGTAATTTCAAAACTGATCTGTCATAATTATTGTAACAATCTCGTTCTTTCCCGGTAATACGATTTTTCCCGAGCAATCGATTTGTAGACGCCAAAACCCCGAAACGAAATTTCGACAGTCATTGTGCAGTTTGCAAGAATTACATATATTAAGATATATATAAATAAACAAAACATTATATCCATTATATTGGTAGATAAATAAGTAAAAATATATTTGCAGCATATCACATCTCGTTAAAAGAACATTTAACAATTTTGACTAATATTTTAGACGACTTGTTAAAATTAATTTAAAAGATTACCTTATATCGAATAAAACAGCAATATATTACTAATACTTATTCAATTTTCAGTTGCACATGGCATAAAATAAAAAAATATATTCAACTTGAGAGGATCTGAAATCAAATGTATCAATTAGCTTTATAATCTCTTAATCGTTAGTTTACTTACCTAAAAGTTTTCATCGGGGGATTATATCAAACATTTAAGAAATACAATGCACCACCTGACAACTTATGTTAAATAATACCTGTATTTGTTGACAATTTTTGTAAGTTCATTGAAATTGAATTTTAGAAAATTATACATTGATAATTTTCTGATTGCATTGAGAAGATACCTTAACCTAGCGGTTAACTGTTAAGAAATCTCAAATTGAAATTCAATTTGCTACAATGTGGTTGGCCGTGAACTGGTCGAGAAATTAAAACCATTGCCATGATGTCAGATCTAACTATTTATCTTCAATTTCACTATTTGTATTTATACCATAGGCTTTGTAATCTTAGTTAAATTGTATGAAACTATTAGCCTTTAAAATATAAATAATATATATTAATAGTATAATGTCGAAATAATAAAATAATATCGGAAAAACATTGTTCAGTTACCACGCAATACAAATTTCTGATTTTAGTTGACAAAGTATATTTAGAAAAACTTGCGAGTACCCAATAAATTGTCATTATCATATAATATCAATTTTTGTGGGTGAATTCTCAATAGCATGATAATGTAGAATAACTTTCAGGGCCCAACAAAATTTCTTAGTTTTTCGTTTAATTTAGTTTGTTTTTCTCATTCGAGTCAATCCGTCTTCCGATTTTCTCTCCACGCAATCTGGCGGCACTATGGACGTAAATTATATTTTTT
Organism: Octodonta nipae; assembly: GCA_034190945.1. Lineage (NCBI taxonomy): Eukaryota > Metazoa > Arthropoda > Insecta > Coleoptera > Chrysomelidae > Octodonta > Octodonta nipae. The sequence continues at coordinate 282,742 of CM067218.1, forward strand.
TATTTTACCTTATTTAATAAATGAATCAATATTGTAAATATATTTCAGCATTCTGCACTGAAGGTCGTCAATAGCCACTAACCAAAAAAATCAAATAAATCGGTTGAGGGACAGAGGAGAAAATGGTACCTAACCGTTTTGTCTTTGCCTATTTATATATAGAAGATACTTATTACTCCATTAAACAATGAAACACACTAAAATAAAATTTCGATGGTGAGAGCCGTTACTTTGTGATCAATCATGATGATCAAACGCAAAAAACTTACTTTGTTTTCTATCACTCACTTTATTAGATACGTATAAACGTGACTATAGTTTCGACACAGAATTTGTGTTATTATCAAACGACGAAACATAAGTTAACTTATGTCATCTCACTAAAATAGTTTGTTATTCGTTGGTAATTGATTCAGACATGACTAGATAAGACTACGTATATAAAAACTTAATGATATACTCAAAATATTACATAATATATTTTGCTCCATGTAAAAGTATTATTTATTTATTTTTCAGGCATTATAAGAGCATATTTGTTAGGTTATGATATAGCGCCATCCAGGCTGACACCAGCTGATCTAACAAACAATGTATTAGTCCAAGTACTTGCAGGAACTTTGATTAAATTACACTATTTCTCAATACTACCAATAGCTACGCAATCCAATTCTGTAATTAAGGTAACTCTAATATTTAAAAAAATAAAGGTATTTGCTTAATTATATACTACACTAACCGTTTGTCCACTTTAAGAAAATTTTATAAATTTCAATATGTGTTATAGAACAGACTATCTGTTTACTAATCCCAAACATCAGAAAGCAAACCAGGAAAAGTTATCGTTTACAGAACACTATTTAAGACTTAGGCAATATCTAAAGTATAAAACAATTCGGTCAAATGCAATTTAAACATTAGACGAAGTGTTCCGGTCCATTATTAAGAGTTCTTATGGATGTAAATTCTTGGTTGATGATTTATTCCGGTGACCATCCGATCATCGTTATATTCTGATGAAAACCCCCTGACGCATTACAAAAAATCATACTCTTTGTGAATATGATTTTAGCGATACATGACTAGTTTTATCAATAAAATACAACAGGCAAATCCGGGAATACATCGGTGCATCAGTATGAATCGAGGTTGAAACTCGCAAACGTTTCGCTGACCTTGGAACATATTGGATGTATTATGGTAACCCCAGAAGACTATGGTACACGATTGCGCAGATGGTTTGTAGCTTGGTGGCGTAAAACAAATAATCATATACCGGAATATGAATGGAAGTACTAATAAATGAACCCACAACGAAATGGACAAGAACAAGGGAATTGCGGATATGCTTAAAGTTGTTATATAGAATGTTCAGGGGCTTGGAAATAATGAAACTGAACATAAGAACATTTTCAAGGAATATAGAACAAATATAGTGGCCATACAGGAGACGAAACAAAAACTCTCAGGAACAAAAGAATTGCAAGATTATGTGATGCTTAACAGTGAATCATAAAAAACGAGCATGCAAGTGTTGGGAAAGAACCTATCCCAGGATTGATTAGCAGATTTGGAGAAAATCGTCAAAACTAAAACGGATTGCAGTTAAAAGAATTTGTCATACCGAATCAATTAAAAATTACAAAAAAATTCTTACAAAAAAAAATATATAAACAAATTCACGTGGTTTGCATGAGTTACCGGATTCTCATAGATTATGTGTTCGTTTCTCAGAAATTAACTTCCAGACCACCAGTTAGTCCAATCTAACACTCAATTATGGGCAAGATGGAAAAAGTCTCGTTCACCTGAAAAGAATACCAAATGTATAACTTGCATTTATTATAGGAAGAGAGCATAAATGTCTATGAATATAGACTAACCTAGCTTACTAACCAAACTCCAACAAGTGAAAATGTAAATGAGAAATGGACAATTATCAAATAATGTATAAAATCAAATAAGTAAGGAAGTGATGGGAACAAGAACAAAGAACAAGAACAATAGAGGACTGAGGACTTGGAACAATCAGATAAAGGAAGCTGTGGAACATCAGGACAAAAAAGCATATTGCAGATACACTGAAGAAAAATATGATGAAGCAAAAGATTTATGTACTAAACTCAAAAATAGAACAAAACCATTAGTCCTGTGGAGAATTATGTACATAGACGACAAGAATTTGCGTACAAAATGCTGAACCACCTAAACAAAAGGATTGGACATTATCGAGAACTGAGGTACGAGGAAATAATACACTATGTTTTTGTAAAAACGTCTAACACTGGTATAGATCTAAGAGATTTGATAAAAATGCAAAATGCAGTAAGAGAAACAAAGAATAGAAAAGCGCCTGGTCCAGATTATATAAAACTCTGAACTTACAAAATATGGTGAGATTTTCCTACACCAACTACTACTAACAATTATATCCCAGATGAATGCAGACTCACTAAGGGTATCTCTTTGTTCAAAAAGGCCAACAAAAAAAATCGCAGAATTAAAGAGAACTTAGTCTTCTTAATGCCTCTTATAAACTTATAATAAAATGTTCACCAGGGGCTTCAAACTATCTCAGACGTTATACTATTGGAAGAACTAGCGGCCTTTCGTAAAGGAAGGGGTCCTGTATTGACGATGTCATTAGTCTAAATCAACAAATGCAGAATAATTCAGAAGTCTGTCTACAGACACACTTAGTCTTCACAGACTACAAAGAAGCCTTTGATTGAATCGAGGGTATCATATTTAGTTTGTAAACCTAATACGAAACCTGTATGTAAATACTAAAAGCATTATGGAGACCGGTAAAAACATTACTAAAGAAATAAGAATAAATCAAGCTGTTAGACAGGGATCTTCTATACTATTTAATATATACGTAGATGACCTTGCGAGAGAATGGTAGGAAACTTGACCTTCTGAAATAGAAATTAAGTCAACGGATTATGAATACAATGTTATTTGCTGATGATCAAGTTATAATACAAAACACAGAGGTTGTATTGCAACAGGTAATGCATAATGTTAATGTTTAAATTAAACCCACGGACGTTACTGCAATAAGTTATATTTGCTTTCAGAGGTTTATAGTCCACAGAAAAAATTGTTATTGTTGGTGACACTTTAGAGCATATTTAGGATGCGACATCACATACGAAGCAGATAAAGATATCTCAAACAAAATAAACATTTTTCTAAGAATGTGTAAAAGCATCAGAGGAACCCTCAAGGAAAATACGTTAAAAGAAACAATGTTAAAATTTTACAATGTTATGGAAATCTCTACGGGATTATATGGATCTGGAACGTGGGAACCTAAAAAACAAGAATACAGCCAACTGGATAGATCAGAAGTGAGATTTTTGAGATCAGTAAAGCGTTGTACCCGTTAGGAATGTAAAAGGAACGAAGACAACAAGAACTATCGGTACAACAATAACTGAATTACCAAGGAACTACAAGAGTTGATAGAAAGAACATGTAATGAAAATGTCTCCAAAGCAAATACCCCAAAAATGGTTAATTATAATCTCGCAGAAAGTAGAAGTGTCGGCAGACCGAGAAAAGATGGAAAATTGCCTAATCATCGAAAGGTAGAAGAAGATTTATATAAAGATAGCTTTATATAAATATCTTATTATATCGAAAATGGTTAAATAAGCACCTCGGAACCTGAGATCAAGAAACCTGTTGGAAAAAAATTATCTACATCATCATTAAACGGAATGGCCTTACTATCCTACATTTAAAAAAATATTAATAGATTGCATTGGCGAATTTCTAGAAAAACAGATTAATCACCATTTTTCAACCAACTAGATAAAAATGATGCAATAGGGTCTAGAATTTGCCAAAGACTGTTGAGGTGTAAATCGGAACCAAAACTCGGGTCAAAAGGAGAACTGCCAACAATGAGAAGCCCTTACAGAAAACAAAAATATTCCTTTTGAAGATGCAGATGCTTTAGCCAGAATATTAGCTTACTGTTCACATTTGCATAGAGAAGCTATCGAAATCAAAAAAACTAACATCACGTAGGTAATACTTTTATTCCGGTAATGGTATCAAGACTATTTCGCTAGGTATAATAATCGAATTGTAGTATAAAGAAACCAAAAAGCCCAGTTATTGTTTGAGAGCCCGTGTAAGAATTAAAACGGTGGTGAATGTGCCGGTATCATTGATCAAATTTTATTTTATTTATTTATATTATCAGATGAGCTCCACGATAACAAATTATTATTTTGTCATCCAATCTATATGTACATGATACATAGAAAGTATCACTTCTATACAACTATCAAAAACAAAATAAAATTGACTTTCAATTCCGATACATATATAAGCAGATAAAGGCAAAAAAATTAAAAGTCTGAAATTATTGTCACTGCCACTGACATCTGATAGGACACATCACTATCAATACACCCGCATAGGCTATTTCATGGATTTTGTGGATTACAATGGAGAGTACTCAAGACAACAATGCTTACGAACCAAAACTTGACTCGACTTCGATTAGGTGACTACTTAAAGCAATGAGTGGGCAAATGAAGAAAAATCCACATATGTAGTATGTTGTATTTCGACTGATATACCTAGACTATCCAGATTAATCTCAAAAATTTAACGGGCAGTTTTATCATTTGGGTCATTAAAGGCACTGAAGTCAAGATAAATTTGCCACTGAGTAGGAAAGCAAGGAAAAAGCACTGGTGAACTGTTGAACAATGCTACCTACCTATGTTCCACAAATCAGAACAGTAGAGGTGAGAGAAAATGGGGACCCAGAGGTAACTAACCAGCTACAATAGATGTGTCGTGTATGCTAGTCTAATAGGAAAAATTATAGAAAACACCATACAAGGCAAAGAGATCAAGTCCATCAGCTCTTTCCAACTATAAACAAATATATAACAAATGTCGTTATAGTTATTGTTTCAAGCAAAAGTGGAAGTGCCTTTTCTTAGTGGAAAATCCTTACAATCCAAAGTAACTGATGTTATCCTGAATTTAGCATTAGGCCAAAATATTTGAAATAACAAATTCAATTGTTAACTTGAGTTACTCATATTGTGCTTGAAGTAGTACAATTTGAGTTATTTTATATCAATAATTCAAATAGAGAAGAACAATGTAAGCCAGTTATGTAATTTAAATAAAAACGTTAATTTATTTATCAATTTTAACAGACCATTATGCTTCATAGTTCTTTAAAAATATATTATACCTTAAACACCCACATTTCACATTTATGAGTATTTTCTGTGTTGTTTACTGTCACATCAATAAGAGCTTCACTTTTGTTAAGAATAAATTAACAATTCGAAGGTTTTAAGTTAATACAAGATGACGATATGTGACATCGAGCGACAATATTCTTTGGAACAATAAGGAGACTATACCGAAACGTAGGATATAAGCATATAACTCCTTTAAGACACATTGCAGAGTTAGGCAACCACAATTACCCCTTAACCAAAGAATTCCAATCTAATGACAACTGGGTAGAATGCTTCCGCTATAAACTGTAGAGTTAAAGCGCTACTATCCCCTATTTAATAATCTATCAGCCCCCAAGACAGTAGGTATATATGTGTATTGTAGACAAGGAAGGTCCTCCAAGCTGCCATTAATAGTAAAATACAAACATTTGATGTCACCCAAGATGCAGCCACGAAGAAGTCATATCGGAAATAACAGACATAGAAAGGGTTGCATTATGAACAATCATCAAGACATTATGCTTATGCCAAGAGCGCCAAGAGGGTAACATCAAATACCCTATCCGACAAGTGCTGTGCTGCGAAGTAGAACGTCAAAGAATTCTCTCTTATCTGTATGTTATAGTATATAAGGGCATACTCAGCTTTTAGTTTAGGGAGGGACAAATTAGGAAAATAATTGTCCTAGAGTGGGGCCAATCGGAAAAAAAAAATATCCAAGGAAGAGAGACAATTTATCAAAATTTTTATAGTGTAAATGATTTAAGCAATTGTTCACTTTTGACCGGCGGATTGCAGTTTAATCAACTACTATCGAAAGAAAGACTGTTAAACTGTTAAATAAGATAATTTCATTTGTTATTTGAAAATCTTGACACAATTTATTTTACCATCTTATTTTTAGCTATTAGTATAAAGTATTTAAATTGCATTGGAAATGTAGCATGTACTTAATTATCACCTATATTAATAGATATTTATCTTTTTTTTTAATTCTATTTGTTTCAGTTTGTTAGTGACGATCAGTTCAACAGGCCAATCAGACGAATTATATTAGATACAATGAACTACACGGAAGCGTATTTTTATGAGTTTTCTTATGAAGGAGCTTTAGGCGGAGTTTCTAATAGAACATACCCAGGTTATATTATTGGTTTTCAAATCTAAAAAATGAACCGATTTCGTTTTAGGGGTTGTGCATGCTGAGGAATTACAATATCTTTTTAGAAGGTATAACAGCAGTTATCAAGCACGTCAAAATGATACTCTTGTGAGAGCTCGAATGGTACGGTTGTGGACAAATTTCGCGAAATATCTGTAAGTATCACAATTAGTATATTTTAGTTTTGTTAATGCTCGTAATCCTAACAGTATTTATATGTATTCACAAACAGTAATCACAAACACTAAGATTAACTAGGGATGAATTCATTTTTAGGTATTTTATCTAATTTTTAAAATAAATTAATTAAAAGACATTAACAAAAATATTTTAAAAAAATTATCCATTCACCCCCGCCCCTTATCTCCGAAAATATAAGCAGTAAAATTTTGAAAAAAATGGAGGTATCCTCACCTGAACTTTACTGGAAAATTAAGGAGAAACCCCTAATATTCATTTTGGGGGGCAAATTATAGAATTAAATGAAAAATAAAAAATTATAATTGTTTCTAACGGGTCATGTAATATATCAAATCACAGGGCTCATTATGACGAATACAAATATATTTTTTTATTTTTTTTTAAATGAATATTTTAAAATATATTAAAAAAATTACGCATTCCCCGTTATTCCCCAAACTATAAGACCTAAATTTTTTTGTTTATATGAAAAATATGAAAAAATCCCTAATTCTATTATTTGGCCCCCAAATAATTAAATTAAATTATTAGAAAACCCCATAGTAATTTTAGGACAAATTATACAATTAAATGTAAAATAAAGATTCAATTTTCAAACGCATCATGTAATATATCAGATAAAAGGCTCATTATGTGAATTACAAATATAACATATTTTTAAATCATTTGTATAAAAGATATTAAAAATATTAAACATCGACTTAATTCCCACTTTAGAAACTACACTATTTAAATTTTGAATAATATATTTTATTTGTATTTTTTAATAATTTTAATAACAGATTTAATAATTTATAATTTAAAACTTGACCTATTTTGCCCTTTATCTTCCAATCCACAGAGCCTCAAAACTCAGACAGTAGATTATAAAAGATTTCTCTGAAAGTTTATTAGTAAAATAAAACTCTAATGTTAATTTTTGGGGCCCAAATTAGAAAATTAAATACATATGTATTGTGATAAAAATCAAGCGAATCCTGAAGCCGATAAAATAAAAAGTCTATGTGGGGAAAATGAAAGTGGATATTTTTTATACATTTAAAACGCTTCCTTTAAAAGATATTAGGGTAAATATAAGAAAATGCACTCATTCCCTGCTTGTCTGAAACTGGAATATTAGAATCTTGAAGGTGATACGGAACCCTTAGTATGGGAGTCCAACTAACACTTGACCAAATTATTTATTTATAAAAATATTTATTTCATTCGGTCAGGTATTAACAAACTTGATATCTTATTGATCAGCGAGTAACGTTAGTTTGATTGTACGGTATTTTTAATTTCCGAAAAGTTGTAATAACATTTAAAAACAACGTATTGAAAGCTTTCGTTTGATATACAGGGAACTATCTACTTAAGGACTTAGGGTCCATAACTCGGGAGCTATGTTCCAGATTTTGATTGTGATATTTACCAACACACAATGAGATGACTTACGATATTCGCCAGGGTTCATAATATCTTTAAAATTTACCAGTAGATAGTAGGGCGGCCGATCTTATTCATCTGAGCCCACAATATAGAAATACTTCCGCAATGATATATTTAATAGACATAAATGTAACTGAAATAGGTACTTATGATTTTGAAGTACTGCTTTTATTCATATCCACCTGAATATCTGCATTGTACTAAACCCCAAACAATCATCGAAACAACTAGAATGATTTTCATAGTTTACATAGGCAGATATGTGATTTTGAGAAAAATTGGACGGTCAACATTTCTAGCTCTAATTATTTGTCAATTCCCAGCTCTTCTCCTCATGTAATAATTTGGTAAAAAATTTCTCCAGGTCAGAACGTAAAATTGAATTTCCATAACTCAGTTAACAATAAAATGTATCGCCAAAGTTGATTAAAAGTCTAAATATTCTTTAAGTTACTCAAGTCAAAGACACGTCTTGTTATATTGTTTATAAATTAACTTTGAAGGCAGAGTATAATGAAGTTGGTATCCAATAGTTTATAATATGGAGGAGGAACATTTTTTATACCCTTAGCCTTTAGACAAATGTTACAAGTTGTTGCTTGATTGAATTAATGAGTTTTAGAAACAAAAATTAAGGATATATGTTGTTAACAAATATTTTTTTTCAGCAATCCAACTCCGGAAAGGGATGCTCTTCTTCAAAATGTAACCTGGTATCGTGCCAATCAAACTAGTAGCCTGGCATTCTTAAATATTGGAGTCAACTTGACTAACAAAGTGAATCCTTTCAATTCCCAAATGCAATTTTGGGATGAAATATATGCAAATTATGGAGAGCCGCCTTATAATACGTATTAATGCAGATAATAGCTAATTATAATAATGCAATAAAAATATTTTAAAGTTAATAATTATTACTTATTGTTGTGTTCTAAAGCTCATTTGAGGAATCTTGTAGTCTCTTTTAATGATTTTATTGGGAATAAAACCACACTCATACTGTAATTTACCAATAAAACCATTAAAAAATCACTTATTACTACATTAAAATCTTAGGAACTATTAACGTTCACATTAATACATCTATTAGTCGCCATCCACTACATGATCAGCTTTAGTTTGATTACATTACTAATGAACTTTCGTGTTATCTTCAGAGTTGTGCATCCCATGTGACTATTTTGGTCTATAGATGTTAAAACGAGATTTTCATCCTGTCGGATTCTTAATTCTTGATTGCTTATTTGATGTAACCTGAACACTGCTCAGATCTTCTCCAAACCTTCACATAAACTGCAACATTCCTTTCTACATTCCGTTTGTTTATGACAGTCAATTCTTCCCGGTATGTTATGTTTAATGCTATTTTAAGTCCGTCTTATCTTCGGCAACGTCTAAAAGCTTATCGCCCATGCAGCTCATCACCCTTTCAATAGCCAGGTTTCCTTTTCTCTATACGATAGCATTCGCAGACGACCTGGCACTATATGTGGAAGGACCAAACGCTGACAGACCGGTTAAAAAAGCAAATGAGGCAATAACAATAATAGGAGACTAGATGAAAGAGGCAAAGTTGAAATGGGCCCGGAAAAGAGCGAGGCGGTGCTACTTAAGGGTAAAAAATCCAGAAAATAAGAGAAAAAATAAATATAGAAATAGAGGATCTAAAGATAACACTACAAAAGATCGTAAAGTATCTCGGTATATTTATCGATTACTAAGGTACATATTGGACACATATTGTAAGTGCAGTAAGCAAAGCGGGTGATAAGTTAGCCAAACATGAAAAACATAAAGTGACCATCACATGCAAAGAGATGCTTTAAGGAGTGGTACAATCAACACTTTTGTACGGAGCACCAACATGGCACACAGGTATGAAGATAAAAGATATAAGAACATGATGTTAAAAATACAAAGACAGGCGCTGTTGCGGGTAATAAGCGGATATAGAACGATCTCGTATGAGGCAATGGCAGTTATAGCCGGTATTCCTCCGATCCATCTGACGGTAGAAGAACTTAGAGAAAATTACGAAAATAAAAAATACAGAGAAAACAGGATTAATACGCTGAAAGAATGGCAAAAAGAATGCGTTAACAGGAAAAGCGGAATGGACAAAGAAAATAAAACCAAACCTAACAAAATGGCAAAATAGCAAATATAGAAGTACAGATTACTTTATGACACAATTTTTGTCTGGGCATGGTAGTGTCAAAGCAAACCCGAAAAGGATAGGGAAAATGAGGGAGAGTAACTGTGATATATGCCAAATTGAGGAGACAATGGAGCAGAAATAACGATTGGTGAAAGGATAACACCATCTAACGTGATAAAACTAATGATAGAAAGTAAAGAGAACAAGGAAATTATATACAAATGGATAAGGGAAATTATAGAGGAAAAGGAGAAAGAAGATTTAAACAGAATGGTGTGATGAAGGCAAAGAAAGGCAGTAAGGTGGCGACGCAAGTTAGAAAGAACAGTACCACCACCTTCGGAAACTGCAGAAACAAAAAGGTAGTTTTAGTGGGTGTGAGTACCACACTAATTTGAGTGATAGACTCTAAGCTCAAATTGTCCATAATGGATTTCCACCTTGAAAAAAAAAGGTTTCCTTTTCTCACAATATCCTCTTTTCGATTCGCCCTGACCACTAATGAGAGGTCAGTCTTGTAGGCTATCGTTTTGCAACCTACGGGCAGTTCTAGGCGCAGCACAGGGTGGTATAATATGTCCGGGACTTGTCTGACGGAAAATGAAAACGGCGTGGAAAAAGGACATGAGTTAGATAACAAAAAGAGATTTAAAGGCATCGAAAGGGTTGTGAAAGGAACCGAGGCAACGAGACGGTCGTCGACCGGAAGTACAAGAGAGATCTGAGAGAGCGGGCTCGTCAAATAAAAGGCGGAGAGAGAAGTCGGATGCGGACAGTTCTAGGGAAAATAGCCTTATCGACGAACTATTTTCCATAGAGCGTGAAAAGGCAGATGTGGACGAGGCAGAGGCCAAGATCAAAACAAAAACTAAGAGAACTCTGGCGAATATTGAGAAAACCGTTAGAGAGTTGACGGTTACCATGCGGGAAAATGGTAAAAGCGACGGGAATATGTGGGGGCTGGTAAGTAAACTTAAAAGCATGTGCAGTGTACTCATGACTGATGAGTACTAGGCTACTATGTTCAATAGAAGGGCGTGAGGGGATTCGACCAACGAAGAGACAATCCGTACAGGACAAACCGTGTGCTTGCAGGAAGAAATGAGACAAAGCATGGTTAAGCAGGTAATTGATAGCGCGGATACGTGCGAGGACATAAATGCTGCGTTCTTTCGCGAATGGCCGGAGGAAGTATACTACAGAGTAAAAACGGAGACGGAGAACCCGTTCCGGGATCCAAAAGTTACGAATAGGGTCATCTGCCTCAGCTCAGGTCATCTAGACAGGGCAGAAATGGCAGAAAATCCAGAGACCGTCAATTCTCATACATGGCCAACAGAATGTAGCTATCAAATAACTCTGATTCGGTAACTAACAACACGTTTAGGGTTGTCGTGGAAAGTATTAGCGAGGAAGGGGAGGTGACTAAAGAGCACATAGATATCCTCAAAAAGATGAAGGCAGCTATGTTAAGGAAAAAACTGAAAAATGCTGTTATAGCGGTAGGGGAAGGGTGCGACACAATAAAGATGAGAAGGTTGCTAGAAATCATTTTTGATGGAACAGATATTAACCTGCTCCTACAGCAACCAGCCCGAAAGTGGGGGCAGAAGGTAGACAGGATGATATAAACAGAGTAAATACTGCAAAAAAGAGAGTAAGAGAGGATGCGGTTATTATTAAAAGAATGGGGCGAAATCTTTCACGGATACAGTACGCCATCTGCGTCAGACGGTAAATGTAGAGGAACTAGGAGTGAAAGTAAAAACTCTCAGGCAAACCAAGAGCGGCGACCTTATGGTCATTACAGAAAAGGGTCAGGCAAATAGAATGATTCCTAAACTAGAAGGTAGTATTGGCTAAAGGAATATGACAGTAGGAGAAGGGAATGACAAGCAGGTAGTTGTGAGAGGTTTGGATAGGCCCGTTACCAACGAAGAGGTAAGAAAGGCTTGGGTATGATTGGGAGAAGGAAAGAGAGTGAGATAGGAGGGATAGCTATGAGTTCGAGTTTCGGTGGTAGACAGACAGCGCCTGTAAGTGTGAATGAGGAGGATGAAAGGAAGTTGCTAGAAGTAGGTAGGGTGAGAGTGGAGTGGTTGGAGTGTCTGGTAAGTTAGAAAATAAGGTTTTGAGCATCTGGCATCAGAGTGTAAGGTAGAAGACGATAGGAGAGAACGTTGCTATAACTGTGGGGAAAAAGGCCACCTAGCGAAAGAATGCAAGGGCAAGCTGAGGTAAGCTGTGTAATGAGGAGTGTCACGGGTGGGACACAGCTGCGTGCAGAGGATATAGAAGGATGATGAGTGTAGAGGAAAAAGCTAGAAGGGAAGGTGTGAGAGGGGGAAACAAAAATAAGTAAATGGTAAGGATCCTCCAAGTAAATGTGGAAAGGGCAAGAGCTGCGCATGAACTGGCCATACAGACAGCGATCAGCAAGGAAGTGGATGTGGTAATATTAATAGAGCCAAATGTGAAATTTGCAAAGAGAGATAATTTGCGGAGGGATGAAAGGATAGATGTCGCGATGTGGTTTTAACCAAGAACCTAGGAGTGAAAGGCCACAAAGGTGGGGCGGGGTTCTTGTGGATCGAGCAAGATGAATGCGGTGTGATGGACTGTTACATCTCGCCGAACATAAGAATAGCTGAGTATAAGGAGAGAGTAGAAGCGATAATGGAGGAGATAGTGAGGAAAGGGGGCGAATGGGTGATTCTAGGTGACTTCAACGCTAAATCCGTGTTGTGGGGGTCACCAATCACGGATGGGAAACGTATTTGTTGGGAAGAATAGATAGGTAGTAGAGACTTCAGGGTGGCCAATGAGGGGGATAAATCCACTTTTGAGCGAAGAGAGTCCCGCTCATTCATTGATGTCACTCTCTTTTCGAGGGGCCTGGATGGAAGAGTTGAAGGAAGGAAGGTGCTGGATGAGGAGTCGCTAAGCCTCCATAAATACATAAAGTTCGAAATTAAAATAGGAACGGTGAGTAGGAAGAAGAAGTGTAGGCTTCAAGGGAATAGGGAGCTGAAAGCTTCGGCGGTGCTGGATAGTTACCATGTCTTGAAAAACAGTATAGTGAGTAACTATAGAAAAATGGACAAGGTATTGAAGTCCAAAAGAATGCATATTGGTGGAATGAGGAAGTGAAGAAATTAAGGAAAGAGTGTGTGAGAAGTAGAAGGGTATTGATGAGAATACGGGTAAGAGGGGCTACGGATTTGACGGAACAAAAGAGAAAGGAGTATGAGAATGCGAATAAGGCGTTGAGTAAGGAGATCAAGAGAACGAAGGAGGCTCGTTGGAATAAGTTAGTGAATGAGGTCGAGAGGAATGTGTGGGGACAGGGGTACAAGATCGCCACTAAAGCGATAAAGGGCTTCTGTACACCTTATGAAATTCATGAGGAAGAGAGGAGAAGGATAACTGACGACTTGTTCCCGAATGCGAGGGGTCAAAGAAATGGGTTTGAGATTGAGATTACAGAGAGAGTGAATGAATTCCGCGAGAAAGAAATGAAGGATGCAATAGGGCGAAAGAAGACTGGGAAAGCCTCAAGTTTGGATGGTGTGAGGAGTGAAACTGTAAAGTTAGTGGCGGAGCAGGATGTCCAGGTCTTGTCAGAGGTGTACAACACTCTCTTAAAGAATCAAAGGTTCCCCGAGGAGTGGAAAACGGGGAAAACCATCTTAATACCCAAAGGATGGCAGGTTGAGGGGGGACAGAATAAATATAGGCCTGCTAGATACGACTGGCAAATTGTACGATTCGAGACTATGCCAAGAGCTTCGAGAAAAGGGTGGAATCTCCGATAGGCAGTTCGGTTTTACTCCAGGAAGATCGACAATGGATGCTCTGAAATATATTATGAGTTTAGTTGAAGATAGAGAATATAAATGTCTGGCCCTAATAAATGTTGATGCATCGGCGGGTGGCAGATAATCGCAAATAGATAAAAAGAACTGATGATTAGCCACTACGTCATTAATATAATCAACGACTATTTTACAGATAGACAAATTAAATATGGGAAAGGATCCACTAAAGTTCTCACGCAGGGGGTACCGCAGGGGTCGGTCCATGGACCGAATTTATGGAACATAGTGCGTTGTTCTAAAGATTCGTTTTCTCTGTTTACCTACTGCTAAACTATTATTTCTCCAAGCTTTGTCGCTTGTGGACATCGCTTTCATCAACTATTCATCATCAGATCAGCTTTATGTGATAATAATTTTGCATTCTCACCCGATTTACACATTCATCCAAAATTTCAGCTCAATCGGTAACCTGGAAGGGGATCAGATTTAACTTGCAAGATTTGATTGCAGACAAACATCGGGACAGGTGAAACTAAATAAAAGCTTGTAAGTAAAAACACCATTTGCTAAATACGTTCGATATGTCAACGTCAAATATAGTGAGTAATACTATGATAATTAACCTCGGTCATGATATTTTTGTCATAATTTAATCATAATTATAATTTTCGAATCGAGTGAAACACTTTCTGTAACAAATTAAGTGTTATTTAAACAAACTCGACTTAGCCTTTTTAATAAATTCTACCATTACAATTATCGCAGATAACAACATTTGGTAAACAGGTTATGCACCACCAATGGAATGGAATTTTGTTCGGAAAGATGGTCTAATACCACCATATATTTTATTTTAGATCACGATAAATAATTATCTTTTGCAACACACTATAAATAGTGAATTATAATTTAGTTAGAAGAGGAAGGTTCTCGCTATTGTGTATACAATGTTAGTGGTTATATTAAGAATACTTCTTTTTTTATTCTTTTTGTACTATAGGAGGCTCGTATGTCAGGTGAGAATTTAAACATATGTACTTAGAAGAAACCAGGGTGGATTGTTTTTAGGAAATTAAAAAAGAAATTATGTTATTAGTCAAATAATCGTATCTCATGGATGTTACTAGGGCCATTAATCGTTAATCAGTTTATCTAATCTGCGTTTCTGAATGAACTATTAGGTTAAACTATGACCACATTCGTTTATGTATGAATAAATGTATACAAATTAAGGAAAATTTGCCTAAGTATTTTGGTAACATTATAAATTCTTATATAAACAATAGTACAGTAACTAGTTTAAGAATACTATGCAACTGATAGAATTTACAAATCTGGTAGCTACACTTGTTAGTAATTTAAATAATAATTAAAACAGAATATAAAAAATATCAGAGAAACTTGGGAAACATATCACACTGAGATAATTTTAAAACTCGCAAACTTCAAAAATAATAACTAGATTATCATATTTTCTAATGTCTTCCAATTAATTTAAATTTAAAAGCCCACACTTTCTAATTTGTTTGACTAACAATAGATCAGGTGGTAATTATCATGTATTTATGGCTTTTAATTCCTGCGTTTTTAAAGAACTAAAGCCACCCTAGGTGTCAGGTCAGGATAGACCCTATACACAAATACTTACCTTTTTCACCTTTTGTTACCCGGATACCTTTTTTATAAAAACAATTATCTCCTTACTCTCAGCGTGACATATATTATTTAAATTATGAAACAGGGGTCTATTGATTTTCTCGTGACGCTTTCTGTTTTCTAAATTTGGAATATTCATAAACACAATTGGAAAACTTTCTTAAGCCACTTTGTATTATCTATACCACCTCAATTTTGCATAATAGGATTTAGTTCACCTACAAATTCATTCGAATTATTTTTGTTCTATGAATTACAGGGAAATGGCGTTGCACATTCTTGATCTGGAGTCTCTGCTGGCTAGATTTCCCTTAGACGCCTAGATGTCGACTCTCTTTTAGGGATAACTTATTAATCTTTACTTAATACCTAAATAATTATACGATATTTCAACTGATGAAGCTTGTTGACTGAAAACATCATAATATGTAGCTTTCAATGGATTGTAAATTTTCGTGTTTCTCCGTTGGCTTTGTTAGTTATTTATTTCAGAATTCCATCATTTTCTGCTGTTAGCGTTCTTTAGTTGGGTAAATGTAGATCTAGCTTTCCGTATTTATTTGCGGTTTTTTGACTCTGTGATGAACATTAATCTATTTTTGATTGATGCTTCTATTGGATGTTCAGTTTCTTTACCATATAAACTCGTGTCTATTGTTTCTGTTTCTCTTATTTTCTTACAAGGCCCCCTATCTCGTTTATGTTTTTGTATCTTGTTGTAGTAATATGTCATTTTCCGTTAGATTTAAGAAATTTTTCTCGCTTATTTATTTCATATTGATTTTCTATATCTTCGAAAGTGATATTTCCATTTTCTTACCAAAATTTTCTCCAGCATGCTCAGCATTTTTTAATTTTATTTCATCTGTCATTTATATTTTACTCATCTTTCTTCATTTTTCCCTTATATTGATGCTTCTCGTTGTTATTTATCTACATCAATCCTAGTAATTCATTTTCGGAGGGGTACTCTGTTCTACTTGTTAGCCTCCGCCACAATCTCTATTGAGTCAACATTTCGTTATAACATCTTGTAATAAAGTTTTAATTTTATTGAAGAAATGCTTAATTTAGTTCTGGAATAGTTGTCGATCACCTTTTCCAATCAATTGGTTTTTGTTCTTCTTCAGATTACCGCTATAATTGCTGTTTTTTCACAAAAAGCTGGTGCATTATAGCAATCAAAAACCCTGTAAGAGAATGTAATAAATAAAATTAATTTTGAATATTATATATTTATTATATATATTTTGAAAATATTTTAGATTGCTGTTGATTTTACATTCCATGAGGTAATGTGGTCTGAACATAATATGTATCTCTAATTTGCCTACTTGCTGTACTAATTTTAAATTATACGTGCCTCTGAAACCTTTTTAAGAACAATACGAGGCAAATCGGAATTCATTCAAAACTATTATTTCAGGATGACACCGATCCAATTCTCAGTATAGAAGATGGTTCGATTAGAGGCACAAAAGCATATACTGTAGGACAAAAACAAGTGTATTATTCATTTAGAGGAATACCTTACGCCAAACCACCTACAGGAGAATTGCGATTTAAGGTAACCTATTTTTACTAGAATGTATACAATGAATTATTAACTTTTTTAAATAGTTATCTTGTAAACGTATGCATATAAATTATACAATGCTGTCGAAAAGTAACGAGTAAATTAATTATCTCTGAAACTGAGATTTTTTTAGAAAAAAACACCTTATATGTCGATTTAGTTTTAAACAAAGCCATTTTTGAAATTATTATCACTCGCGCATAGCTCTAGAATTTGCTCGTAGAATTCAATTAGCAGAATAAAGTCGTCTTCAGATCGCTCATGAACAAAAAATACATTATAAGGCTGAGACTTTGCCTTCCTCATAATTTTGTCAACTGTGGACGCTGCCAGATTGAAATTAGAAGCCACTTGGTTAAGTTTTAAGTGATGATTGCCTTGTGTTGATAACAAAATGTAAAGTTAAGGTATTTAGTCTCAATATTGGTTACCATGCATTTTCCTTTTTTATAGTGTGAAACTTGATCACCTGTATTAATAGTGCATATGGATTTTGGCTTAGATAACAGACTTTGAATTCTCCTCAGATCTCTTGAGAGTCTTATAACTGTAAAGAGTATGTAAGTAACCATTAACATGACAAACTAATACAAAAATAGACCAATATGCGAAGGTAAGGTTTATGTAAATAGAAACCTAATTAATTGCTGCCAAAAAAACATAATATTAATAAAACAGAAGCCCAAGAACCAGAAGAACAACAACAGCACTCACCAATACAATCACAACAACAACGTGACCCTCACCAACGGAGTCAAATGAGAACGAGAACTCCACCCGCAGAAGTTGTTGCTTAGGATCAACAGCCAGCGCTCACTCAAGCGGGACTACATAGCGCATGAAATGGACTGGCGTCATGAATGAATTTATAATGCGCACGTTTTACAGAATTGAAATTGCCAAATACTCCATCAAGAGCTATGTGGTGAGTACCCAGAGCTTCAAGTTACTGAACAGAGAGTGCTGAAACAGAATAGAAAGACTTGTCAAGACTATCATGGACAATAACCGAATACACTCCCAGTGGGATGGAGAAAATATCACATCACATTATTCAACTTGAGCCCATATAAACTTATCATCATGAACCATAGTTTTGACTATTATATACTAGTGTTTTTGAAAAGAAATCCACTTTTAAAATAATCCTGGCAGTTTGAAAAAACGCTCATTATTAAGCAGGTTTTGTAATTTTCTTCAACTTTTCTATGCATGGTATTACGATTCCTTCATTACTTTTCATTATACAAGCAAAAACAAACGAAATTCGTATTTTTGCGTGTTTTTATTATGTACATAATTTATATCGACGAATTGCTGCAACTGTTTTCTATAAACTGTTACTGACGTGATGGTATAAGAAAATTGTGGAATTTTATGTCCGAAAATGTGTTGAGTTTTGCTATATAGATTGGTGTAAAACAATAGATATGAAGATTTATATTTAAAAAAGAACCGACTTCAGCTGACGTAAAATAAAAACCGTTCAGAAACCGTGTGCAATCCATCACTATTTTCAGACATATCTTCTTTTTTATTTGATTTAAGGTACATTTCAACTGAAAATTTTAGCGCATTCTTATTTCTCTCGCTTTTTGTTCCTCTCTAATTATTATTACTTGTCTATATTTTCCAAATATATTATAACTTTTTTAATTGTTTTATTATTTGGACCACTTTCTATAAATGTAACTCTAAAACACTCTATATTACATCTACACTGTATAAGCTTTTGTGTACTGGTCATCGCTATATAAGTTATTGATACATCATTTTCTGAATCATCCTGTACAACTATAATTCAACTCAACACAATATTAAAAAGATTCTGACATTTATCGTGATGTTTATAGTTTTTGTGCATATATTTTTCCGATTTTCAGAAAAATGGTATGTTTTAAGTTATAAAAAGTGTACCCAAACAAGCTATTTCTTTGTATAACACAATCTATAATATTCAAATTGCGTGAGCAGTTTTAGAGAAAACAGTGAAGATTCATTGAAAATCGCTGAAATCTGGTCCCTTATTTACTTTTCTCTGATTTTCTAGAAAAAGGTAACTCTCATGTTATAGACAATTATATGGGACACTTCTGTAATTACCCTTAATATAACGTAGTTTAAATCATCAAAATTGCCCATGCCGGTTTTGAATAATTGCTCGACATACATAAAAAAAAATTGTAGACGAATTGATAACCTCTTCCTTTTTGGAAGTGGATTATAAACCAAAAAAATACAATTTCAAGTTTTTATATGACAGTAATGAAAAATATTCTCTGTCGCTACTGTCAGACAACCATAATTTTAGGCGACTTGACGTAGAATGATTCGCTTTTCAATAAACATGGTGGGAATTGGGTAACCCAATGAAAAAAAATTCCATGACGTCATATCTCGAATAATAATTCCGTCACAAATAAGGGTCGCAAGTCAAAAAGAGCCTTTGTTTAAAACAAAATCAAGGTGTCCGAGGATTTTTTCGAAAAACTCTCGCCTTCAGAAATAATGAATTTATTCGTTGCTTTATAGGCATCAACAACAAAATACCAGGAACAATTCAAATTATAATGGTAAATATTTTTGTGTTTCTAGTTTAATAGTTAAATAGAGATGGTAATGTAAATTTGTTAAAGATTATCAAGATAGAAAAACAATTTTATACCAAGTTTGTCGACACATAGTTAATTCCGAAATAAATAAATTCAAGTTCATACGGATTTGCACTCTTAGCTTTACACACAGAAACGCGGTAGGTTAAAAGCTATAAATGAAAATTTAACCCATTTAGATATGTAAATGCAATTGGAGCTAACGCTATGCAATTCTAAGTGTACTCAAGAAGTAGATATTTTTCAAAGAATGTGAACGAATTGAGATTTATTGAGTAAAATTTCTTAGGAAATTAAATATGCTATACAGCAAATCAGTTTAGAAAATTTGTGAAACACCAATAAATTTACTAAACAATTATTGTTTTTGTTATAAAATAAATAATATGTTGTTATAACATATGAAATAATGATACCATTCATTTACCATTTTGAAATGAGGAATGCTGTTATATGTTGAACTTACAAAAACGCTTATTTGTATTAATTAGGAAAAGGCAAATAGTGTATTCGGATTCTATTTCAAATTCAGACATTTTAGAAAAATAACTAATATAACGTTTTTTTAAAAAACGCGAAGATTTCTCTCTTCTGTTCTCATTTCCTGTTGAGTATACTTGAATTATCTTAAATCCGCAATAAGACAGATAATCACAAATAATTGTAAATTTAGTAACCTCAAATAAAGGCTTCGATAAAAATGAGAAAAAAAAGTAATGATTCCAAGAACTAAACATATTAGCTGACATGAAAGATGCTTACAAAATCTAAAAGTTTAGAAGCGTTGGATCTATTTTTTACTCTGTTCTGTCGATTATGAATAAATGAAGCCAGTCAATAGATAGAAGTCAATAGTTATATATAAAAGTTCGGTAAAGACGAAAAATACAGATGCATTTCGCCTTTTAAATTAGTCATCTTTGTCATGAACTTCAATGGCATAACCCGTGAAAAGAAGTAATGACGAATTGAAAACCGAGCAAGAGTGTTACCTGAAAACTAAAGAGATTAGCCTAAAACTGCTAAGGTGTTGTTCCAAGAAGAGGTGCAATATCTTGGATATGTGGTTTCCGCAGAGGGAGTAGCTGTTGATAAACAGAAAATCAAAGCTGTCCAGGAATGGCCGATACCTAAAGATATCCACCAGTTAAGGAGTTTCCTGGGGTTATGCACGTACTATCGTCGGTACGTAGCCGGATTTGCCAACTGTGCCAAACCACTTACTAGACTCACAGAAGGGAAGGTGCAGTACCAATGGGACCAGGAATGTCAACGATCATTCGAGACATTGAAAAGAGTTTTGACGAGTGCTCCCATATTAAGTTATCCTCTGCCAGATGGAAACTTCGTATTGGATACCGACGCAATCAATGTCGGAATTGGTGCTGTGCTTTCGCAGATCCAGGAGGGCCAGGAGAGAGTCATCGGATACTTTAGCAAACCTTGAGCAAGCCTGAACGTAATTACTGCGTTACTCGCAGGGAAATCTTGGCTTTGGTAAAGAGGGTAGAACATTTCTATAAGTACCTTTATGGTAAAAGATTTCTCCTGAGGACTGATCAGGCAGCACTGAAGTGGCTCCTGCAGTTTAAAAATCCTGAAGGACAGGTGGCAAGATGGATTGAGCGGTTGCAAGAATTCGACTTCGAGACTGAACATCGAGCTGGAAGAAGCCATAAGAATGCTGACGCTGTATCGAGAAGACCATGTCCTGATGACTGCAAACATTGCCAGCGAGCTGAAGAAAAAGGGGCTGTTCTCTGTAGAACTACCGCCATCAATGACCATTGGCAATCTGCGGAGATCCAAAAAGACCAGAAATTAGATCCAGATTTGAAAGAGGTAATTCGGTGGAAGGAAGAAGATCGCAAACCTACGTGGTAGGAGATTTCTCGATACTCACCAACCATAAAGTCGTACTGGGCTCAGTGGAACTCCCTCATCCTGGAAAATGGAATTCTCAAGCGCGTCCTGAAAACTCCAGAAGAAGGAAACGATAGAAAACAGATTGTAGTTCCCAGAAATAGGAGACCAGAGGTTTTACGAGAACTACATGATGGTACAACTGGAGGACATCTGGGAGTAACGAAAACTCTGGGAAAGTTGAGAGAACGCTTCTATTGGGTAAACTGCCTAGTGGATGTCAAGGACTGCCGCCGGAAATGTACTGTTTGTGCAGCAAGTAATGGTCCTCAGAAGCATCCAAAAGCTCCCATGAAGCAATATAACGTTGGCAGTCCATTCGAAAGAATAGCCATTGATGTTGCCGGTCCATTTCCTGAATCCGACTCTGGAAACAAATACATTGTGGTGGTGATGGACTATTTTAGTAAATGGGTCGAAGCGTATGCCTTGCCGAATCAAGAAGCCGTGACCGTTGCTGATGTCCTTATCAAGGAATGGATCAGTCGTTTTGGTGTTCCCTTGGAGTTGCACTCAGACCAAGGTAGAAATTTCGAGTCTACACTTGTCCAAGACGTCTGCCAGCTCTTGAAGATCAATAAAACACGGACGACAGCATTACACCCGCAATTCGATGGAATGGTAGAACGGATGAATAGAACCATTAACCGCTATTTGTCAAAGGTAGTCTCTGACCACTAAAGAGACTGGGACCAGTATCTGCACTTGTTTCTAATGGCATATCGTTTGTCTGTGCATGAGTACACGGGTCAGACCCCGGCCAGTATAATCATGGGACGAGAATTAAGACTACCATGCGATTTGAATATTGGATGTCCCCCAGGAGAAGAGACCGCTGGTGAAGACTATGTCAGCCAGCTACGTCAAAAGATGAACGACATCCATGAACGAGTCCGGTTAAACATCGAGAATGCCAGTGCCCGAATGAAAGAAGCCTACGACATCAAAGCCGAGAGCGGAGAATTCCAAGTTGATGATCTTGTTTGGTTATATAACCCGCAACGTCGTCGTGGATATTCGCCCAAGCTACAGAGATCTCGGGAGGTGCCGTACCAAATTGTGAAGAAAATCAACGATGTCGTCTACAGAATAAAGAAGCTACCTCGGGGAAAACCAAAGGTCGTACATTTCAACAGGTTAGCCCATTAGGCCGGAAGTCATGACGGCGAAGGTGACCAAGCCCAGTCCGCAGCATCCAACCACCCGATGACGAAATGACCTTCGAACAGTTTATGGCACTGTACTCTAATGGGCAGAAAGTGCAGCACGACTTGACCATAGAGGAACCCCGAGACCTGTTTGAGGTGCCCATAGAATATACCCTGGCTCATTGTATAGCTCGAGATCTTCGGATGTCCAAAGGAATAGCAAAGTGTTTGCCAAAAAGTACGGCCAGTTCCAGAAGCTAAGGGAGCAAGATCCAGCGGTAGGGAAGGTCCGTCATCTCAAAGATAAACAACCAGTGGGTACCAGAGACATCTTTTATTTGGTAACGAAAACATTCTCGGAAGACAAGCCAACATATAGCGATCTTTGGAAGACTTTGGTAGAATTGAGGAATGTGATGATGGAGAAGAATCTGACGAAATTGGCGGTCCCAAAGATAGCCTGCGGGTTGGATGGACTGAATTGGAGGGTGGTGAGAAGTATGATGGAAACAATCTTTCGATTCAGTGGCATCAACATCCTGGTATGCTGTCTCAATATTCGCAGCCCAGGTTCGAAGACCGTTGACTGCTATTTCCACCAAACTTCCCATTGTCGAAATGGAGAGTCCTGCAAATATCGTCACACCAGGAAGGATTCTAGGACATTCCGGGAGGAAATGATCTTAAAGAGGGGGCAATGTTACGAGAATTTATCCGACAGCTGGTGCAATCGGCCATCATCCAGTTCATGGAAGGGACATTATTCCGATAAATTCTGGGAACCCGAAATGATTGTTTCTCAACCGGCGGACCGCTGCCGTTACTGGGAATTCCCTTAAAGTTTCCAGAACATGATGGAATTTCCAGTAACGGCAGCGGTCCGCTGGTTGAGAGACAAACATTTCGGGTTCCCAGAATTTATCGGAATAATGTCCCTTCCATGAACTGGTTAATGGCCGATTGCACCAGCTGTCGAATAAATTCCCGTAACAGTACCATCGGATACAGGAGCAGCACCGACTGGTAGACGAATGAATTGGTAATAAAATAACCAATTGTCAGTTCAGTAAGTGTTTTGTTGCCGAACGCTTCTGGGGTTTTCTAAACATATTTTGTTATAAAACAAATAATATCTTGTTATATAAGATGAAATAATGACGTCAATCAAGTACGACGGTTTCGAAAAGTGGAAAGGTCTTGTACTTTGAAGTTACAGAAAACATAAGTAGCATCCTTTAGCCATGGCAAATATTGTATTCGGATTTTATGCAGTTTTTAATATTTTAATAAAGTAACCGACAATTCTTTTTTCGAGCAAACTCGAAATGTTCAGGCTTTGTTCTTATTTGTTGTTGTTGTTCGAAATAGTGTTGCTATAGTATTAGATGAATTATCTAAAATCCACAATATGGCAGATAACATGAAATAGTAAGATTTAGCAACTTGTGTAAAATGATCCAGCTTATATGAAAGCAGCGACAAGAAATGTTAAGACTCCAAGGACTACACTAGTTAGCTAATATTAAAATTTGTTAACAAAACAACAAAAAAGGTTGGAAGAACGAGGTGGGATAATCTTTTCGGGGTATCAACTGCAGCTAATTATGAAGTCGATTACGAATAAATTATGCCATTTCACAATACTTGAAGTCAAATAATAAGGGAAACTTAGTTGTAGGCTAAAATAACAAAGGTTAAGGTATTGTTTTATGGCTGCTTCATTTTAGTCATGTCCTTGCATCGGTGACATAACAAGTTGGCGGTGAAAAAAAATCTTGAAAAATGAGCAAAGAAGTTACCTGAAAAAAGCGGTTTAGCCTAAAACTGCAAAGATACCATAGTATGCAGAAGCAGCAACCAAAAAGTTGACAGCTATAACTATATATAGAAAATCTACTGGATCGAAAAAATATATCAGATTATTTTAAAATTACAATTTTAAACTTTTGGAAACTATTTTGGTCTATTTACTAATTCTTAAAAAAAAGAGTGATAGTGACATTCACAGTATTTTTTTTGTCGGGGTCTTATTCACCGCTAAAAATGAAGATAATGTTGCATTACGTTCTCTATATCTGAACCTCATAACTTTTGATTAAATTACGAAAAAATGTTTTGCACTCATAAAAATATGATGTCGACTTTGCTTTGGCCGCTAAAAAACTAATTGGCGACTACGAAATGTCACTCAGTTTTTCAAAATTTAAGCTTACACGAAGAGTAATAGTAGTAATTATTCTAATGAAGATTATTTCAATTTCAATATTATTTACAAGGAGTGTAATAAAGTAATAAAGAAGCAGAGGCAAATACGGAAAACAATTAATATGATCAGTCAAACTAACAATTATTATGAAATATCTAAAAATATTAAATGTTGTTTTCTTAGAAAGTAGCATATGCAAAATAACAGACAACATGTAAGCCTACCGCATAAGGATATTTTAAACAACTTATTTTAGTAAATGTTCAAAGTTATACCCTTGAATTCTAAGCACCTTTCACATCTTCTAAGCAGTTCTCGATGAGTAGCATTTCTTATTCATGGAGGCTCTAAATTTCTGAATACATTTCTCACTAGTTGTATACAATCCTCTTTGGTCGTTAAATGACTATCATAATATTTATTGTTTATTGCACTCGGTGCAAAATAATCCAGAACTGACAGATCAGGTGAAAGAGGTGGCCATAGAAAAGGACCGGTATTTGCAGTTTTGCAGTCCATTGGTCAACGATAACCACTTCCAAATAGTAAGTAACCACTGTGGGAAGGTGCCTCCTCATGCTGATCAAATAATTCAATATAATTGGACAGTGGTAAATTTGACAGATACATGGCTTTAAAATCTTGTAAAATATTTAATAATTGTCACTTATAATATTTAACACAGCAGGGCATAAAGCAAAAGGTAAAACGTATTTATATTTTTATTTTTACATTATCTCCAAAAAAAATGTAGTTTTACCACTCCATTGTTTATTAGGGCACAATAAACATTAAACTGGAAACTCTCTTCGAAATTTCTGCATCGGAACTCATGAGGATTAGAGTCACTCCAGTAATGGGAATTGTGCCTATTAATTAGACCACGTTAAAATAAATGTACAAAATAAATTTACAGAATTTTAAGCAGTCATTCTTTGCAATTTTGAAAAACCGAGTACATTTCGTAGCTGCCAGTTATTTTGCTACCGGCCACGGCTAACTGGATTTCTCCAAGCAAAGTACACATCATATTTTAATGAGTGGATAAGGGTTGTACGTAATTTAATCGAAAATTATGAGGGTTAAATATAGGGAACATAATACAAAGTTACCTTCATTTTCAGTGCTGAATAAGATCCCGACAAAAGATTGCGAGTTTCCTTTCGGAAATTTTTAAGCATATTGTGAAGTCATATTAACTATTTTTTAACAACACCCTGTAAAAAAGGGTGACTCTTGCAGCGCTCTTTGCGGGCTTGAGTTTTGCAATAAGACGTGCCAAAAGTTCGTTTTAAAACACATGGTTGTATAGCGATTGTAGGTTACCGGCAGGACTGCATCAGTCATTTTTGGCATAAAAATGCAAATATCTTGAGAATAGTTATATTATAGCATCCAAATATACCCACAAAATACAGAGTGTTCTATTTGATATAAAAAAGTTGTGGTCAACTTACCGGTATAACCGAAAGTCACACAGTTGTCAAACTCTCCGAATTTTAATATCGATATTTTTTGAGTTACAGATATCAACTCACCTTCATGGGATACCCTGTATAAATTTAAACAAACACTTATTTCCCGACCTAAATATAGTAGAAATTTCAAGCTTTGCACAGGAAAATGCTAGAGAATTCTGCTATGAAATGAACAAGTAATATATAAACCCGAATCGGTTGGCAATAACATGACAGGCTAGTTTAAGCAATTTCAGTAACATGTAAAATGACTCATAAAATAAGAGTTGTTGGCATAAACAATACAGCAGACTGAACAGGAAAGTTTAAACCTAGTTTACACTGCTTTAAGTGTTACATTATAAAAATGGTAATAATCTAACATGGTGTTGGCAATCGATAATTTAAATGTTTCGCTTATATGTAACAAGGATTCTACTAAAAAGCGTTGTCCACCATTCCGAGTTGGGTCTGGTAGTTATGAGTGCTGCGAACTTAGAGTGTAGAACGATCGCTGGCTTGAATGAACTAGATCGCCTGATGCAGGATTTGTTAATTGCTGGTTCTTTCCTCCATATCAACTGCAGGGGGAATTGGATTTAGCTTGTGGTGGATTACGTATCAAGTGCTTAGCAATTTACTTTAGCTTTTTCTTATAAGGTATAAGGAGCCAACGAAGAGAATCATTACCTGATAGATGTAGATTGCGTAGACCTAATTTTGAAACTTCTAAAATAG
This sequence comes from Octodonta nipae, assembly GCA_034190945.1. Taxonomy (NCBI): domain Eukaryota; kingdom Metazoa; phylum Arthropoda; class Insecta; order Coleoptera; family Chrysomelidae; genus Octodonta; species Octodonta nipae. Next base: position 310,056 of record CM067218.1, read on the forward strand.
CCATCAATATACTTTCAACTTTAAAAAGTTGAAAAAATCTGAAACCTACTGAGGAATCAAAACTTAATATTTAATATAACCAATGGCTCAACTGCTACTAATGGCTTTTTTCGGTTTTCTTTGGTACAAGAACTTCCTGAATATTGGGTAAGAGACCATCCTGGGTAATTTTTAGTTAGACCAGACAAGCACTCACTCAGTTCTTCGTCGTTCCTGATTTAAGTTGTAAATGTCTCGGAACAATATCGATCTTCCTGTTATCTAGTACGGCATTTCCAGCCAAGTCGAACATTTCGGCATAGTTCCGTTTCCTCCATAAACGCTGGATACGTCGTACCGGGAACTGTAATTCGATGTAGTTTGACCTTGACTTTGCACTTTGTTTAAATTTCTCACCTATACTATAGTCAGAAATATTGCTTGGTTACGAATGAAATCACAGTTATCGAGACAATACGATACTAACAACATCTGCACTGCATCGAGTGGGTATATACCGAGACTATTTAGAATTTATGAAACACTGACTGCAAAAATTTGTTGTCAATTAACTGAAAGTTTAAACTCATGAAAAGAAAATGAATAACTCTATGTCAGTTTGCAGCTAATGAAAGTTGTAAGTTGGTAAGTTTGTCACCATAATTATATTCCTAGAATGCAGAAGAAAACCTATACCAAGCCAATAGTTGACGTAAGAGTTAGAACCGATTATCGGTCTCTGTTACAAATAAGGATTAGTTGTTTTAGTCCAGGAACGTTGTTTCAATATTAATTTTATTACACAAAAATTCAACTGACAGGCACTACTTGGACTTTCTAGTCCAACAACTAATATGTTGGGCAGGTATTGAAACCTTTTTTTTTGAATGTGGAAATCCATTATGAACAATTTGAGCTTAGAGTCTATCAGTCAAATTAGTGTGGGACTCACACCCACTAAAACCACCTTGTTGTTTCTGCAGTTTATGAAGGTAGTGGTACTGTTATTTCTAACTTGCGTCGCCACCTCCCTGCCTTTATTTGCCTTCATCACATCATTCTGTTTAAATCTTCTTTCTCCTTTTCCTCTATAATTTCCCTTATCCATTTGTATATAATTTCCTTGTTCTCTTTACTTTCTATCATTAGTTTTATCACGTTAGATGGTATTATCCTTTCACCAATCGTTGTTTCTGTTCTTGTTTTATTCCTTGCATATCTTTCGCAGTCAAAAACCACGTGCTCCATTGTCTCCTCAATTTGGCACATATCACAGTTACTCTCCCTTATTTTCCCTATCCTTTTTTGCTTTGACACTACCATGCTCAGACAAAAATTGTGTCATAAAGTAATCTGTACTTCTATCTTTGCTGTTCGGCCATTTTGTTAGGTTTGGTATTAGTTTCTTTGTCCATTCCGCTTTTCCCATTAGCGCATCCCATTCTTTTTGTCATTCTTTTAGCGTATTATTCCTGTTTTCTCTGTATTTTTTATTTTCGTAATTTTGTCTAAGTTCTTCTACCGTCAGATAGATCGGAGAAATACCGGCTATAACTGCCGTTGCCTCATACGAGATCGTTCTATATCCTATATTACCCAAAGCAGCGCCTGTCTTTGTATTTTTAACATCATATTCTTATATCTTTTTATCTTCATACTGCTGTGCTATGTTGGTGCCCCGTACAAAAGTATTGATTGTACCACTCCATAAAGTAGTCGTCTCTTTGCATGTGATGGTCCCTTTATGTTTTTAATAATTTTTCCAAGTTTTGCTAACTTATCACCCGCTTTGCTTACTGCATTTACAATATGTATCCCGTATGTACCTTGGTGATCGATAAATATACCGAGATACTTTACGCTCTTTTGTGGTGTTATATTTAGATCCCCTATTTCTATTTTTATTTTTTCTCTTATTTTCTGCATTTTTGTACCTTTGAGTACCACCCTCTCGCTCTTTTCCGATGCCCATTTCAACTTTGCCTCTTTCATCTAGTCTCCTATTATTCTTATTGCCTCATTTGCTTTTTTCAACCAGTCTGTCAGCGTTTGGCCCTATGCTATCGTATTTGCACCAGCAGCTTCTGATTTAGAAGATCATCGTACAATATATTCCATAACTTCGGTCCTAATACTGATCCTTGTGGTACGCCTGTGCTCATTTTTAACGTTTTTCTTTCCCAAGTATAATACTTCTTTTGGAGAAATAACCCTCTATTATTCTTATTAGATATTCACTAATCCCTTTCTTCTCCATTTCCTTAACAATACGTTTCCATGATGCCGAATTGAATGCATTTCTGACGTCAAAAGTGATGAGTATCACCGAGCCCGCTCTAGTGCTCATTGCTTTGTCACGAATCCAGTTTGCTGCTATTACTGTTGATTTCCCTTTCCGAAACCCAAATTGTCTTTCTGAAATTTTTTCATCTCCTAATTCTTTGTCAATTCTGTTTCTAATTAGTGTTTCTAATACCTTACCCATAACGTCCAACAGGCAAATGAGTCTATATGATGTTGAGTCATTTATAGGTTTAGCGCCCTTCCTCAGAAATATTACTTTAGCCTTCTTCCAGATTGTAGAGAATTCCTGTTTCTTTATTAATTCTTTATACATATCCCTTATTGTGGCTTGGTTCTTTTCAAATGTTATTTTTATGACTTCTGGCGGTAAATTATCCAGGTGCTTTTTTCATCTTGATATGCTTAATTGCTATTTTAAATTCTTCTTCTGTTATTTCGGGTACTAAATCTCTTTATATTTTTATTCGCTCTTTCCATTCACCTCTGGTCTTTATAAAAAGGGTATTTGCTGTTTCTGTTTTCTTCTCTGAACTAAGTGTCAACAATGGTGTCGGTTGTATCTTTTGGATAGCTATCCCATATGCCCTTCCCCATACATCTGTTTCCAGCTGTCTACATAATTCTTCTCAGCATTTCCTCTTGCTTCCGTTTATGAGTTTCTTTAATTCTTTCCTTTTCCTATTCATTTCCTCCATCATATCCGGTAGTTCTGTTCTCTGTTGCTTTGCTTCTTTTGTGATTTTCCGCCGTATCTCTACGCACTTCCTTTTAGCTTCCGAGATAGGTATTGAAACCTGCTTGAATAAGTCTACACCAAATCGTAGTGAACATTATATCTGACAATTATGCCAAGATGCAATTACATATAAAATAATTTTCAAAACTTTTCAAAACTGTTTTTTTAATAATTTTTATATATTAATTTTTGCCTCTGCAATTATATAGTTACTTAAACAACTCATCTAATTAGTTTGTTAATTGCTTTTCAGAGCCCAGTGAAAAATGCAAATTGGAGTGGTATTCTAAATGCTACTGAAGACAAAGACGAATGTACACAAGGATATTTCCCAGTAGAAGGTTCCGAAGACTGTCTCTATATTAATGTATACACCCCATCAGTAAGTTTATAATATCTATAACACGATCTAAGATTTTGAAGTAAATACTTTGAATTGATTAGTGGTCAATGGTTAACTTAAAAATTTTGGCTTCCCAATTTCACTTATGGGTTAAATAAATGCCTAAGTAAAAAGATGACAGCTTTTATGTTTTTATTACATTTCCTTATAAGACCTTAACTATCTGTTTAGTAGTGTAGGTAGATTTGGGTAAATTGTCCAGATAATTTCTATTCAATACCGGCGACTTTGCTTTTCTGTCAGAATTTCTAATTCTTTTCCATGGTTCATCTTTTATTGCGGAACTTTTTAATTTTGATATCTATTATTATAATTTGCGTAGCTTCCTATTTATTGTTATCGGCATCCGTTATGGGGTAAAATGAGTGTTTTCTTTTTTCCTAACCCAATCACTTAGCAGGTGTATAAGTACGACAATTATATTTTATTTACGACTCTTTTGGTTATTTCCTTTTATACCAATCTGTAGTGAATGTATTGTAAGAACCATTCTTCAAATGATTCGTAAAAGTTACCCATTTTTCTTTCATATAGACTCACTTATTTTAATTACAGTATAAATTTTAGCGATAGTTAGAAAATAAGGGAATCGACTACATCAGTAGTCTTATCTGATCAAGTTGTCTTACTAGAACTCTCAAATATTTTCCTCTTCAGAATTTTTCGCCTATTATATCGGATTATTTTCGAAGAGTGGTTGAATATGAGTTGTTATAGTTACTCATAAATCGATTGAACTAGTATACAATTTAACTCTGCCTAAGACTGAGGATATTGTTTCCGCTCTTAATTTGTGGGTCCTGGATAGCCTTTACTCATCGCCCTGGTAAAGCTCTTTGCTGTAGAGAAATGGTCAATGAGATATAAATGTGATGGATACCATTTTAGGATTAATTTATTACTTAAAAAAAATTTAAAAACATTATAAATATTTTTAGCTGCAGAAATCTGGATACCCTGTTATGGTGTGGATATATGGAGGAAGCTTCACGGAAGGAAATTCTTCTTATGAATATTTTGCTCCGGACTATTTGTTAGAACAAGGCGTTATTTTTGTTTCGTTTAATTATCGCTTAGGTGCTTTTGGTTTTCTCAGCACCGGAGATCTCTCAGCTCCTGGGAACGTGGGTCTGAAAGACCAAGTCCTGGCTCTAAAATGGGTTCAGTCAAATATAAATTATTTTGGAGGTGATGCCAGTCGTGTGACTATAGTTGGAGAAAGCGCTGGAGCAGCTTCGATTTCATATATCTTACAATCTAACTATACGCAAGGTAAAATTCAGTATTAGATTAAGATATATTTCTTTTCCTTTTTACTTTCATTACAAATGGATACTAGAATATAATATTATGCTCATTTACTGGAATACTAGCTGACTCTGTTATGTAGATTTCTTAGATATTGACTGAACTGACTTCTGCCATCTGGAATATCGGGGACTCCCTAACAGCTACTGCACCAAGCGTAATGCTGTACCACAAAATTAGATATCACCCAATGCGATTTCACAATATCACAGAACCTATCAAAGTAATTGTGTCACTAACGAGACTATCCACCCACATTTGATGGCCATTTCTTGCTGGTTCATATATAAGCAACATACACCCATTTTGATTGCGGATCTTGCTGTTCATATTTATATAAACGACAATATTCAGCAGTCTTTGAGACCAATAGGATGGGAGAATGTGAAAGAGACAACATTATTTACAACTAAATTTACTTTAGGCTTCGATCAAAGAGTTAGCAATCAATCTTTAAGTCATGTCTATCTAATTCAAGTCCAAAATCAGGAAGAAGTGCTCACTGAAATTCGTAGTTTGGTTCACTTGACCTATAAAGATGTACCTAAAGAGTTTATACAGCAGATACCTACATCCAGGCAGATCATTTGAAGAAGGTGGGGTTAGGCTGCCAGTAGAATCCCTTGTTTTCAAGACCGTACGTAGATTATGATCCTGCGATGGCAACGGCTGTTTATTTCACAGTACTTTCTGCGGTCCGATGGTGTTACTGTATACATTGCAGCTACCTCTGATTCAGATATTAGGATAGGTTACATGATAAAGCAGGAGTAGAATTGCGGATAGGCTGGACAGTAGGGTAGTGTTAGCTCTGAGGTATAACGTGCTGCGATGGAGTACTTAAGATGTGCAGCCATACCAAAATACGTATGGGCCAGAACAGTCATCCAGTTTTCTCCGTTCAAGTAAGAAAAGATAGGAATCTAAAGATTGTTATCGGTACAACTGTAGAAGACGAAGAGCTTTCCAGAAATGAATCCGAATCAAAATTTAAACAACATTTAATCAGGCCTAGAAGGAGCCAAAGCTGAAGTAAACTCTACGAACTAGACTTACTGAACCTCTTGAAGACGCGAGATGTAAGACCGACATCTAGGATTTTCAAGAGAATCAGTACACAGAGGTGAAGTAACCTGAAAAATTTTATCGTGACATTCTGTCCTAGGAGTTAAGGGAGAACAGCAATTACACGGAACGGCTCCAGATTCGGAACCTCTGTGTACTGATTCTCTTGAAAATCCTAGATGTCGGTCTTACATCTCGCGTCTTCAAATTTAACGAAATGCATCAAATGCATAAAGAAGTGTTCGAGAGGACATTCAATTGTGGGAAGCGCAACTGATGAAGGTTCCCGACCAGAAACAATATACATTATATTTATATATAATATATATTGTCTTGCGTACAAAGGAACGACACCTCGAAGAGAGTATTACTGAACCTCCATCAGCCTATGAATTTAGCTAAGCATCTGCAATATCTGGTAATGTCGGACATGCTATTATAGTTCAGAAAACAAGAGAAAGGGAGGAACTTGGATAATGAACACAGAATTAGACCAGTGTTGTACTCCCACCGTTCAAGCGATCATATATTTGAAGGATGCCTTCAGCACAAATCTCTGCTAGGAAATCATTGCTAGAAATACAACCTCAAGGTAATTGCTGATTTGACTTAGCCGACGGTAAAAGAAATATGTCTATATTGAACCGCTGGTAAGTTTTATAGAACAATATTATAAAGAAGAATATTCTCACAGACACACTGGTGATTCAGAACTGAATTGACCAATTTATAGTCAGCCAAGTAAATTAGTCATATTTGTAGGTTATATTTTATGGCAAAAAATTCTGTTTTATAAATGGCTGTCGATAATTATTATTTAATAATGTAATTAATATATACGTAGCTTAAAACTTTATGGCACTTGTTAAAGTTATTATCGTTAATAAAACAAGACCATTATAATTATAAGCGTGTTTAATAATGTTCTCAGCATATTTGTTTTAAAAATTACACAAAAAAGAAGATAAAGCATTTAAAAAAAATTGGCTCTAATTATTTTTTTGCGAGCGAACATGAAGTACTTTGGTGGGAAATACGTGGATACCTTTGGAGGGAACCTACGACACCTTAGATATTACTGTTCTAGCGCACCACATTTTAAAAATTAAATAGTATGTTGAAAATTAATTTAGGCATGCTATGAGTTCCACAATTACTTAATCTATTTTATCAAATTAAACACTTACATTTTCCCACATTTTTCAGCAAAATTCGATGAAAATATTTCGTGTGATAACTCTTTGTTCCAAGAATATTCAACAGTGGCTGGAGTTGTTAAGGTTATAATCAGTTTTTAAAACAGACAACACGACCATAAGATACTGAAGATTTGTTGGAGTAGCTGTTATTTCAATCTATATCAACAAAGATTCAATTAAATTTACCTGAAATCTCAAATTTAGCAACTTAAAATATTTGAAAACACTATCAAAACCAGACACTCTTTTTGAGGCTCCGTAGAATTAAAGGAATTTCAAGTGTTCTTTTTTAATGGTATTAATTACTTTATAAATATTCTAGATCAAAAAAACTAAACTTCTTTCAAAATGCAGGTATGAATGTTTTAGATACTGTTCTATAATTTAAAATTTATAAAACATCTATTTCTAATTTACCTGGCATTAAAATATTTTATATCAGGTTTATTCAGGGCTGCTATTATGGAAAGTGGAAGTTCTTTATGCCTTTGGGCTTTGAATCGACGAGCCAGAGAAACTGCTTTCGCTTTAGGAGCTGACTTAGGAATTTCAACATCAAATTCTTCAGAACTTATTGAGAAGTTACGTCAAGTTGACTCAACGATCTTACAAGAAGCTTCATCTGTTATGTCCACGCTAGTGAGTTCACATTTCTGCAGTTATTTACTTATATACTTGATGATAGATATAGAATAACTAAAAAATACTTTTAAAAAATTGTCTCTATTAGAAACTCGACAGGTAGTTGCTTGACCCAAACAAAATTAACACCAAAGTATTATGAAATGCTACAAGTAAAATGTTTCGATTAACAGATACAAAACCATTGCAATTTGTTTTATAAAATTAATCTCATTAATTATTTTAGCCAAGTCAGTGGAAAATATGAGTAAATCGCACTATTCTCTAAATTTAATTTGGACTTAAGGAGAAACATGCGGACTGACCAACAAGTGTCCCTGAACTTCTGTTTTTCCGGATGTTCTCTACGCTTTCGATACTGTGTGGAATCATCGATTGATTTATAAGTTCATCTATTTCAAGATCCAGTTTAATTTTTGTTGTATGTTGTGCCTCAGCTACACCTTAACAACATCCATATTCTTGAGTTTCACAGCGAAGAGTCATTTCAACATACCCTATTATAACATATTCCACTCCATATACTACATTAGATAAAGTGTTAACGTGTTAAATATTTCATCTATGAGGATGATGCAACAGATTTGACGGCTCGACAAATCTCAACCAGTGCAGATGGCTTTAAGAAATATGCAATATTCTATTGCCAATATCCTTATGTCATTTTCTCTAATTACACCAGTCAATAGCGATTTTTAAACGACTTGATGAAATTTAACAACAAACCTCATACGCCATCTTATAAATAATAGTTTATAAGCCATAACTGAAATAATAATAACAGCAAACTCATAGAAGTGAATTAAAAACAGCAAAAAATATGTTTTTTTTTTGTTTTTTTTTTCTTATAGTGTGAAAAGTAATGATATGTTTATCATCACGTCAATAGAAAAATTTTAAAGAATTAAAAAATCTTCAAAACGAGTGATGGTAGATTTAGACTGCAGCATTTTCACAAAGAAAAGCTAGAATTACCTATATAAAGTAAGTGGTTTTAAAAAATTAATAACTTGGTTGTAATAAAAGCTAAAACTTTCATCTGCCTCCTAATGACAGCTTATAAGGTTGAGATTAATAAGGCTGAAGATAGATAGTGTCGGTTAAGTAGTTAGTAGTAGACTTAAAATTTAAATGATTTATTGAAATTTTTGCAGAACGTATCATATTAACCACTATACTTGGATGGGAATATATAATATATAATTTGAATGCTCATAAGATACATATCACATTTCTTGAATTTTTGTTATAGTGTCTTAAAATTTATTAATAACCGACCCTCAGTGCGGGATCCAGTCAGTGGAAAAAAGTAATTTAATTAATAACAGTAAATAGTATACAAGTAACAATTATCTTAATAATCCAATGGAAAATAGACCAATTTGGGCAGCTAATACTTATTTAAATATAATTCTAATAAACTGCTGAAAAGAAAAACATATAACAATGCACTCCAAGGGGTTGTGGGAAATTATATGAATCGTGCAAATTTATTTTCAAACGATTTATATAATTTCCCACAACCCCTTGGAGTGTATTAACGTGCATACAGCAACTCTGTGTATTAGAAGTACACAATAATACAGTTTACCTTAATTTTCATGTCTGCCCCCACCTCCAAAAACTGCTAGATCCGGCCATGTGCCTTGACAGCTCTTGTCAGAGCTTCTTTCCAATCCAATATTTACTATTATTTTAAATCAACTTCCCGGAATTATAGCGAAAATCAAAGGTACACAAAATGAAGTGGAATTTATTTATTTTCAAAATATCTTTTGTATATTCCGATCGGACAAGTACCGTTAATATGGTGAAAATATTTTATTATCTTCAATATACCCACGATCTGTGTTCTCAGATTGTTCTATGCGAATCTGCGATTACTCGGAACAGTGCTGTATTTCTTTTGCCAGCTGGTTTAGGATGCGTGTCACATAGTCCTTCATAGCGTCAACGGACTCAAAAACTTTTCCTTTTAATGCAGAGTTTATCTTAGAAAAAACAAATAAAAGTATGTATGTTTCACTTTTAAGAGACAATTGTCATGTGTTTTTATCGTGGCAAACTTGGCGAAAATCACTTCTAGAACATCTTGAAAACACTTGAATAACTCTACAACACGTGCAAGGAATAAACAATCTATGTCATACTCTTCTTTCAATAAATTAAAGTTGAGTAGCGCTTTTTATAATGCGATTGGCGATCGACTCAAGTGTACTCTTTCTGCACGAGCGTCAGTCTCCATAGTTAATAAATAGCCACACCTCGTATATGATAGTGGAAAAATATTTCTTCTTCCGATGTGATATTTAACAAGGATGTAAATACTATTAAAGAGCACAGACTACAAAAGCAAGATAAATAACTATTACCAAAATAGACAGGTCGATGCAGTGAAACTTAAAAAACAACCTATACATCGGTTAATTCTCAACAAGTCTAATCAAAATAAAAACAAACGGTGAAATTAAACATCCTGGAAATGATAGATTAAAGAGGTTTGAAAGGAAACAAGAAGTTATGATCATGTATCAGCTATACAAAACCATTTAAAAATGCAATGAGTTCTAGCAATTTCATGTGCATTGTACCTTGTGTCTGTGGGCATACATATAATGGATACGTCCACAACTCTTTAAGTAAAAAAGGAAACACCAATACTTCTTCTCCGAAAGACATATAGTATCACACTTAGCCATAACATATTAACTAGAGGCCACCATGAAATAGGATACTAACATGTTGATGAAAAAGAAAACTTTTAAACATAAGGAGTGTTGCTATTAGGTATATGCGATATGATGATTTAATATTGCTGAAATTAGAGTTACATCAATAGATCTGGAGAGAACTTGGAAACTAATATTGCCAGACAAGTATAATATTGTAATATTCAGTATTCAGTGATCACAAAGCTCAACAATTAGGTATTTATTTTAAAAATACATAAAAATTGTGCATATAAGGGAATATTGAGGTAAGGTAGCACAACAAATATGAGTACTCTCTGATTGAGGGATCATTTTTTGTTGTATGCATAAATTGCGCGAACACTTATTTATGTATTTGATACATATCGATAAATTTGCAGACGCGAGGTGTAATGTTTTCCCGAAAGTCTTAGATGTCGTCTTTAGATATCGAGGCTACTAATAAGAATTTGACAAGGACTCTAAAACCGATAAGCTTAAACAACAACTCAGTCATACTACCCAATTTCTGCAACAAAAACTGAGTTCTAGTACAATTCGAATCTTAATTCAAAATGACCGCTGCCAACAAAGAACTGTGTAAAAATGAATCATTAGGAGCTCCTAACACTGACTGATCTTTTTTACTTCTTTACTTAGATTAATAAAGTATGCTATAGTAGTAGCTAATTTACGGGGTTCAAAATATATATTGATAATGTTAATCCCTAATTATTCATTAAAAATTTACAAATATACAAAATATTGTATTAAAATGCTAAGTATATTTTATAAACTTATTTTCGACAGGTTGCTTTAGAAAATCCTTTAGCTGGAATAAACTATGGACCTGTGGTTGAACCACAACATGACGATGCGTTTTTTACCGGTAATAGCTACCAGATGTTGCTTCAAGGTACATTTCAAAGAGTACCTATTCTTGCCGGTTTTAATTCAAATGAGGGCGCAGCAGTTAAAGAGATTCCAGGTTCGTATAAAATGTAGTACCTTATTTGTTTACTTTTATTTGTTTACTTGCATGCTTAATCAATTTTGGTGGTTTAACATATCAGTTTTGATTTGAATCTTGTAGAATATTTTCAACAAAATTAATTCATTTCTGTTACAGTTAAAATATATGCAATATATCCAAATTTGCAAACTCCCAGAAATGTAAAACTTATGATCAGACAAATGTATCAATTTATTCTAGATTCCTATGTAGTAGATTCTGCTTCATGTTCTATCTTGTTTAGACAATACTGCCAGTTACTTTATTTAGGTTGACTCTTAATATTATAATATCGCTCCATTTTTACGGGGGTCGGTCCACACTTTTCCTATCTGCTTGCGCTTTGTTACTTGCAATTCTTACTTTCTTTCCGTCTGCCATTCTGCTTATGTAATTATTTCACTGCCTTTTAGTTTTCAAAATCATGTCATTAACTACCGTATTAAGAGTCCGGTCTTAAGTTGGTGCTTAAGCCTGCCTTCATAAAGACTGCTTTATGGGTGTTGTCATAATTTATTCATAGATACACCTTAAGATGTACTTTGGTAATATGAAAGTTTTAAGAATGATCTTATTTTATGTAAGGCTAGCCTTATTAAGACAATATTTCAGATCAAAGAGTATAAAATATCGGGGGAAAAGCCCGTAAGAGCCAAAAGTAAGGCACTCAAGAAAGTCGGTGGCAAAATTGAAATTAGAAAATAATGTAGTTTAAGCGACAATGCATGTATTTATTTTTTGTTGGTCAAGCAAATGAAAATGTAATACATATAATGCTAGCAAATTCTCTCTATTGCTTTTCCTAAAATAACCGGCAATAATACACAATAAAATACCCCCCACCCCTATGATGTATCTCTTTTACGTTAATTAACAGGCATGTGACCTCCATTTCCTGATATCCTCATTGTTAAATCCTATGTTATGAATGAACATAACAGGAAATGACCCTAACATACATGTTATTTAACATAAGAGAGATACATCGTAATGGGGACTATTTTAATTAACAAAGATAACATTTTCAGGGTTTATTTAAATATTCTTCTTTAAATTTAAACTCGAATGTATCCCCAAATAATTATATAATTAGGTACTTAACTTTAATGCACTTACCTCCATCATTAAACAACTTCCGGTTCACTAAACAATGAAAGATTTTTATCTTTATCCTAAGTCCTTCCGTAATGTTTGACATAACAACAAACCATTTTTTTAAATGTTAACTATTATACAGGGTGTTTTGTAGAAGGTTCGCCAAACTTGGAGGGCAGATAGGTGGGCTCATGTGCTATATTATGTGGCCATAACATCTAGATATCTGACGGTTTTTGTTTCTTTTTATTTTATTTTATTTTTTAATTCACAGGTTTTTACATTTGAAGTTTTTTGAATTTTTTGACAAATTTTATTGGTCTGTCTTTCAATCGGATTTCATCTAATAAGATTAATCATCCCACATTGTTTGGAACGCAACATTGATTATTTCCCTTAGCTGCTCCTTGGTGTCTATTTCTATCTCGTAAATGACGAATTTTATTGAACGATTTATTGATTTTATGAAATGGAATCTCATTAGAAGACAGACAAATAATATTCAAAAAAGTTGGCTTTCCAGCACATTATAGGCGAACTGTCAAAGAGCTCCTGGAGATTATTTTCCCAAACGGTGAATTGGGAGAACTAGTACTATACTATGGCCTCCAAGGTCGCCAGACCTGACTCCGTTTGATGTTTTTTGTATGTGGACGGACCAAGCAACTCGTTTATGAGAGAGAAATAGAAACGAAAGAGCAGTTAAGGGAAAAATAAATGTTGCTTTTGAAATAATACCACTGTAGAAGTCAGAAAAGGGTGTCGCGACTGCATCTGCAGCGGTAGAAGCCGGTTTGAACAAAATTTTTATAACAAATTATTGCAACTTGATGTATGTTTTATTTTTTGTAGTTCTAACAATTTCAAATTTTATGATGATACTGATTAGTTTCCAATACATGTGATATATCGTTGGAACGGGGCTGAAGTAGAGTAGGTTTTGTATGTGCAGTCATTCGAAGTTCTCGATGTGCTTCATTTTTTTTTGTAATGATAAAGTGTTTAACTTAATCACTTTTTATAGAAACTCGCCATTTGTGTATTCATATAATTTTTTCAACTTATTATTTGTGTCAAAAATCAAATGCAGATAAACAAACAAACATTTTAGATTAGATTCACACTTCAAATATAAAAATCTGAGAATTAAGAAAAAAATTATTAAAAAAAAAACAATAACCATAAGATATCTAGATGTTATATGGGCTACATAATTTACCACATGAGGCCACCTATCTGCGCTCCAAGTTAGGCGAAACTTCTACAATACACCCTGTATATTAACTCATTAACTATTACACAAAGATATGGTTTGGTGCTATTACAAGAGAATTTTTCTTTAAGTATAATTGGTTGTCGCCTTTTCGCTGAACTACAGTTAATCTGTATTCGGTAATTTCCATAAATATTGCCATCTATTCAAAATTCTGATTCATTGAAAAATACTATTCTGTGGCGACATTTAATAAAAAAATTCCTCAGTTAAAAGTGACGTTAGAAAATTTTTATCTCCAGTGTTAGAATCTTAAGAAAATATGTCGAAATATGTTAAATGTACAAACTTTCTCCCTATAAAAAATATATTTTACAAGTTTTTAAAAAATTTTGCACATATAATAGAAAACAATAACGTGAAAAACAAAAGGAGCAAGATAATCTACAGCAAAAGAGCTCAGCTCATCTGTTGTAATCACTGAGCAGGTAAAAAATATTTAATAATGCATTAAACTGTAAATTTACTGTAGATATAGATTTTATAATATATTTTTTAAATATTGTAGAGGACCGCAGATCAAACTAAGAAGCTCTGGTCAAATAGATAATAAAATTTATGATTTCCATATTATATGTTTTCGACTGTGTGTCCCAGTAATAAAAAAAGTATTTTGAAATAAAGTTTCTTGTTTTCTGGTAAAATCATTTAAAAACTCCTAACGATATGTAATAATTACTGCTCTTTAGTTTACTTCGTTTAGAGCCTGCACTAATAAGGTGTTTACCATGGCATCAAAGAAGAAAACAATGTCTGTACACTTGTCCAACCGAAAATATTGGTGAAATGTAAAAAGATATAGTTTAACATATTTCTTGCATCAAGGCTATATTGGGTTTACTTGTTTTTTTTTACCGCTGTTGCGTTTACTATTTAGCAGTTTGTCCCGCCCAATAAGATTTATGATATAACAATGGTTTTAGGGTTGTCTAATAATAACTATCGTCCTGCAGGGAGACGTTAGGCTACATGTTTCCTAGAAATACCAACTCCAAGGATAAATATGCCTTTCTTTGTAGTCCGGGTGACGTAAATGAGAATTTCGCCCAAAAAATCAACTTTGTCCTTTCAAATGACATTGAAAAACATTTTCAAGGTTACTCTTTTCAAGGACTTCTGCATACCTTATGCGATATTTATCAATCAGGTGCCTTTCTCATTGTTATCTAGTCGAAAAAATGTGAGAGCTAGCTGTTTCTATTTTTTACAGCACTTGACCATTAAATAACCTCCTGAAGGTCATAGAAAATTGTATGTATATTACTTCATACATAAAATTTTTCGCTTTTCCCGAACCAGCAGACAAAAATACGGGTAAACATTAAAAAAATACTCTGTTTTTCAATTGTCCTTTAAAATGAAGTTCAATGTCAAAATTACTTATGCCAAAAAGTGACACCCTTCGCCTTGAACAATTCTTGTAAGAACTCTGTTTTCATACGATGCTTAGGAAAATATAAACAATTCGGGTGCACAGATTAAAATTGCTCACCCTTATATCCTAACGAATGTCTTAGCAAAGATCGAATTCTCATGTTTTTCTCTGTGAATGTAAACGCTTGCTTAAGCTCATGCCTAAACCTAACTTACACTTAAGATGGGAATATGAATACGGGCCTAAGAATTTCCAGGTTGCATTTTTTGAATTCATCACTTCCTTCTCGATGTCTTATTGTTTTTTGCATGATTCCTTTTAGTATATTAATCTCTATCGTCTCTAACATACTTTGTATATTTGGTCTTAAGGTAACTTTACAAATCCTTGTCTTAGGTCCGTTCTAATATATTTGTTTCTCCATATTGTATTAGACAACCAGCTGCTCTATTAGCTTCCTATACTCGGTTTCTTACTTCTGTTTTTATATCTCCGTAACTGGTGAAAATGATTTCCAGATGGTTGTCTTCCATAATCTGTTTTATGGTGATGCCATCAATCGCAATCTTACATTTAATCTGTTCTTTACTATTCTTCGTTTCCCGCCTTGTAACCTTTACGTTTCTTTAGGGAGAAGGGGACTTAATGAGTCCCTTCTTATACGTCTACCCGTTTATGCATTATACCAAATACCAAACATACCAAATTTCATGCTTTTATTCTCTTCTTTTGCGAAGCTATTGAATTTTGGGTAAAGAATAATAACCCCCATTGCCCCCAATCAGTAATTATTAAACATTTTATCAAAATTAAGTGTGGACTATGTTGTTCACGTGCAATGTACATTTTAATTCATGAAATTTTCAAATACATTTCCTCTTAAAATTTGCGATTCATCTTGGCATCTCGCTCATTATACCATTGGTAAATTCACCCCTCCGTGAAGGAGCTTTTGTTTCAAAAACGTAAACAGTTACAAACAAACACCCTGTGTTATAAAATTACATTTAAATTTGAATACTTGTATAGAAAATTCATGTAACATTTCTTGAGAGTTACGAATTTTTAAAATTATTTGCGCGATTTTCTGGAAAATGGTTGCTCTTAGTGAGCTCTACACTTTGGCTAGAAGGTACCCTGAAAATTTCAAGTCTGTATGTACAATAGGTTTGGCTTGGCAGTAATTATGAGTAAGTCAATCAGTAAATACTTACTTATTGGGATTGGGATTACTTTTGCAACCAACTGCATTTTTTCTGGAAAACCAATTAAGTTTCATATAGCTATGTACGAAAACGTAAATACTGTTCTTAGATAATTACTCATTTATTATTCACTGAAAAATATAAACTTGCATGTAGTAGTTGAGTTTTCAAGTATTTGAATATTTTTCTCTTTTAGCAATTATAAAACCATACCTGACAAAGTATGATATAGCACCATACAAATTGACACCTGCTGATTTAACAAGTAATACAATATTCAAAATACTAGCAGGTAATGAAATTAAGTACCACTACTTCGGCTCAGATTCTGTAACAAGTCAATATGATTCTATTGTTAAGGTAAGTTTGGATTTTATTCATTATGTCATTAGTTCATGTACTAGTTCTACCGATCAATATAAGTCTTTGATCATTTTACAAATAACCTTTTCATGCACCATCTAAGTGTTTTTATCATTATATGTGCAATTGACCTGTGATTATTTAACAGCAATGCACCAGTTTGTTTTTGCACATGATGTAAACCCCTGCCGGAAAGGTAGAAGCCACTCATATAAACAGGAACCTACAATGAGTATAGTTTTTGGTATAAACTTGAATCAAAACTGAAACCCGCCACAGTTTTCTGGAGGAAAAGTAACCTAAAATATTCAAAAGAAAATATGGAAGTGACTTTGTGAGGAGTAGTATACTTGATCTTGAACACTTCAATAGATTAGTTCCTCATTGATCATTAACATCCGCTCGAGTTGAGGCAGTACAGCTCCAGAACAATCATGAAATTCTTTTATTAAGTACGTTCCCGAACACTTTCCCACTGTTTAAATTATTGATAATGGTCCATAGTTAACGGTCTGATATATTTCTCCACCTTTAGGCCTTTTTTAAATTTCTGGACATAAACAAGTTTTACATATTTCTTTAATGATAAATTCTGGTGTTTTAATGATTAGATGAGTTATTTATTTGATGATTTCTGACCGAATGTTATCAGAGCCGATAAGGTTTTAGGGTTGTTTTTATTCTCGATAATATCTTCCTTCGTTGTTTCAAATAGAACAAAGTTTCCTGCATGCACAAAAACACAGAAGTAGATAAGCTATACAGGTTCTAGCGCAAAATCGACCAAAAATACATGTAATTTCCCATAAAAGATTCTAAGGTCCCGAAACCACGAAATTGAACCAAATTTACCCCCTCCACTCCCACTTCGGCTGGGGGTGGTCCTTCGGGAGGCTCGGCGGGCGTCGGGTCAGGGCGCTATGTCGGGCGTCGTGGCGCAGTAATAGCGGTAGTCGGTGGCATCAGTTGGGGGTGGTGGCAACGCAGCGAGGAACGGGGGCGGTCGTAGGTCGGGGGGTGCGTGGGGTCGGGAACGCGGTGCGTAGGGAATTCGCTGGCTTTCGGCTGCTTCCGTCGGGGGTGCGTGACGTCATTCGGGAAAAGGACTGGCTCGTGTCGGGTGCTTGTCGTAGGGTGTATCACAGCAGAGTGCATTGGCCGTGGAAGATACAGTATCAAAACACATCTTAAGAACATAATCAACGGGATGAACGAAACGTATTTTGAACAACGAAATAAATTATCATATGCGCGAGAGCGGCAACTCTTTCGAGTCTCTGCTTTCGTCGGATAAACCAGGGCCACGAGGACGCCTAGTCCGGGCGTTAGATCTCTTAATATAGATAATTCAGCAATTTTAAGCAAAAAATGTACGGAAAATGCATCGTAAATAATTAATAGTTTCCCAAATATTTGGTAATTAGCATTTCATTACAAATAATAAAATAATTCAGATTCAATGAAGGTTATAACAAAAGATAAGCGAAACCGCAACTGGTGAACTGATAAACAAGCGAAACTCGAGCACTGTTTGAAAGTGCAGTGGCTGGTTGATTGTAAACAAAATCGTTAATTGTAAAAGTAGATGCGGTTTTCATTGAAGAGATAATGTGTTTGTAAAAAATAAATACGTAAATGAGGAATAATAATTGCGACTTGAATCGTTGGATTTTGTATCCAGTGGCGGGTAATTCGGAAAGAATACCGTTGGAGAAATGATTGGAACCACTACAAATGCTAGAAACGTCCCGTATAAACGACTGGGACAGTAGAAAAAGCTGGTTGAAGACCCTACAAATGCTAGAAACGTCTCGTAAAAATGACTGGGATAGTAGAAACGTCTGGTTGAAGCCACTACAAAAGCCGTATAAACTTAGAAATCGCTGTTGGAAATACTTGGAACCACTACAATAGCTAGAAACAGACCGTAGAAACGACAGGGACAGTAGAAATGGCTGCTACAATGGTTGAAGCTACTACAAAAACTAGAAATGTGCAGTAGAAATGACTGGTACAGTAGAAAAGGCAGGTAGAATGGTTGAAGCCACTTCAAAAACTAGAAATGTCCAGTAGAAATGACTGGTACAGTAGAAAAGGCACGTAGAATGGTTGAAGCCACTACAAAAGCTGAAAATGTCCCGTAGAAATCGCTGCTGGAAATAGTTGGAACCACTACAAAAGCTAGAAACAGACCGTAGAAACGAGAGGGACAGTAGAAATGGCTGCTACAATGGTTGAAGCCACTACAAAAACTAGAAATGTCCCGTAGAAATGACTGGTACAGTAGAAAAGGCAGGTATAATGGTTGAAGCCACTACAAAAGCTGGAAATGGCCCGTAGAAACTTAGAAAGCGCTGTTGGAAATGGTTGAAGCCACTACATAAACTAGAAATGACCCGTAGAAACGACTAGGATAGTAGAAATGGCTGGTAGAATGGTTGAAGCCACTACAAAAGCTGGAAATGGTCCGTAGAAACTTAGAAATTGCTGTAGGAAATGGATGAAGTCGTAACAAAAGCTAGAAACAGACCGTAGAAACGACAGGGACAGTAGAAATGGCTGCTACAAGGGTTGAAGCCACTACAAAAACTAGAAATGTCTCGTAGAAATGACTGGTACAGTAGAAAAGGCAGGTAGAATGGTTGAAGCCACTACAAAAGCTGGAAATGGCCCGTATAAACTTAGAAATCGCTGCTAGAAGTTGTTGGAAACGCTTCAAAATCTAAAAACAACCTGTAGAAACGACTGGTACAGTAGAAAAGGGTGCTACAATGGTTGGAACCACTACAAAAGCTAGAAATGTCCCGTAGAAACGACTGGGACAGTAGAAATGGCTGGTTGAAGACCCTACAAATGCTAGAAACGTCTCGTAAAAATGACTGGGACAGTAGAAACGTCTGGTTGAAGCCACTACAAAAGCTGGAAATGGCCCGTAGAAACTTAGAAATTGCTGTTGGAAATGGTTGAAGCCGTAACAAAAGCTAGAAACGTCCCGTAGGAACGACTGGAACCGTAGAAACGACTGGTAGAAATGGTTGAAGCCACTACAAAAACTAGAAATGTCCCGTAAAAACGACTAGGATAGCAGAAATGGCTGGTAGAATGGTTGAAGTCACTACAAAAGCTGGAAATGTCCCGCAGAAACAACTAGAAACTTAGAAACGGCTGGTTGAAGCCGATACAAAAGCTAGAAACGGCCGTAGAAACGACTAGAAACTTAGAAATCCCTGGTAGAATGGTTTGAGCCACTACAAAAGCTAGACATGTCTCGTAGAAATGACTGGGACAGTAGAAACGTCTGGTAGAATGGTTGGAGCCCCTACAAAAGCTAGAAACGTCCCGTAGAAAATACTGGGCCAGTAGAAATGACTGGTAGAATGGTTGAAGCCACTACAAAAGCTGGAAATGTCTCGTAAAAACAACTGGGCCTGTAGAAACGGCTGGTTGAAGCCACTACAGAAGCTAGAAATGTTTGAAACCGTTACAAAGGGTAGGGCCGTAGAAATGGTTGTTAGAAATACTAGAAATGGTGGGAGGCACTATAAAGGGTAGAAATGTTTGAAACCGTTACAAAGGCTAGGGCCATAGAAACTACAGGAACCGTAGAAATGACTGCTGAGGTTAAACAAAGTCACTACAAATGCTAGAAACTGTTGTTACAAATGGTTTGAAACAAATCCGTTGCAAAAAGTAGAGAAGAGGAAATCAGAAAGTGTAAGGGGGTCGCAAATGTTTACTTATATCTAACAGGTCCTTATAAATGCTAGAAAACGTCATAACCATAGGCTCATCAAAGCGTTTATATCAAAAAAAGATATAACAATGAAGGCGTATGAAATGTAGTAACAATTTGCTTCCTCAGAGGCCTAGAACTTTTGAAAAATAATGGGATGTAACGCTTGACAATCTGCATAAGTTATTACAGGTTTCTTAAATCGACATGTTGAAATTCGAACACACAGCTGGTCATATCTCATCATACAAGCCAATATAGAAAAAAAAAATTTCTTACAAGTGTTGCTCTATAAAAAAGTTGGAACGAAAGACTGTTATATTTATTATTCCTACAAACTAAAAGCAATTTTATTTCATGCAAGAGGAAAAGGCTGACAATTTGTTGCTGGAGAACGGTATTAGACACAGTCACAACCAAAACAAAAAACCAAAGGTAGCAGAAAAAAAGACATCACAGGGATTCGAACACACTGATGGCTCATAATCATATATCACGGAATGTTTCCCCCAACGAATTGTTGATATGAGAGTAAAATGTACAAAGTAATTCTATTCTTGAAACAGCTAAATCTAAATAGGTCATTCAAACAAATCTTTTCTAAGACTCAAAAACTTTAGTATTAAAACTAATTACTATACTTAGTGATGAATGTAAGAAAAGGGTTCGATAGTTGGCAATGTGATGACGGCTATAAAGATCCTTTATATAATTTGTTCTAAAACAAAGGCGGACCAAACAAATCTAAGACAGGTACTTATAGCTTTAACTTCAAAACTTATTTCAGTACATAGTTATAAACTTGTTTCTAAGACAGGTACTCAAAAACTTTGATATTAAAATTAAATTCAGTACTTTGCCATAAACTTTTTCTAGAGAAAACAACCAAGAAAATCCAATAAAAATTTGATGTTATGGCATAAATATGTAATGTACAAATGTTTCAATGTTGAATGAACAATAGCAATGAAATAAAAATATATATTTAAAAAATGTTCGTATACATACCCATATATTTTTGTCAATATTCAAACACCGATCCTCTACGAATAATATTTATCAACCAGATCACTATTTACACACTGAAACACCACCAATAATTGCATCAAAAAATACTCGAGAAATAAACATTATCCAAATATAATTCACCAATTAATTTACTTAATAAATGTCGATTATAATATTTTATTTTTCATACCGAAATACTATCAAATATTGCAATAAAATACGCGAGAATTATTCCATCCAAATATCATTCTCCAATTAATTTACTATGTGTATATACAACATAGGAAAATAAATAGCCCCGATTATAAAATATCTGTATGGCTCGGGAAGAATTCAACGACGACAATAAAAAACATAAGGAAACTAAACCGCAACTGCATATGTAGATAAAAATATGTGTTGTCACATTTAGAACAGAAAATGTGATATAAAAATTCAATAATTTGTAAGATATTATGGAAATATACCAGGATGGACAGGCAGGTTAGTTTAAATAAAAAATATTATTCTACAAGGATATAACCTTCAAAATAGAGAATTTATTGTTAAATAATTAACGATTCGAATTGGAATGCAACTCGATCATTACTTATTCAATCCAATATTTTTATTTATACAAGGAAGATAGGAAATCTGCTAATAGTTGCGAACGTAAAAACACAGCTTGAGATATTCCGGTGGATATGTTGCATATATGGAAATAATTCTAAGAACACATTTAACAAATGTAAATTGTATTTTCATTAAAGGTCATCATAAATCTAATTTCCTTATTTATAAATTGGAAGAAATTTGGGCGAAATTAAAGATGTTAACAACGAAAACACTAGACGAACAAGCATACGCAAGGGTAGTCAGCAGCAACTGTCATCAGATTATTAGAATGGTAAACAGATGGAATGGTAAACAGTTGGAATGTCACGAAAATTGCTGGAAATGATGGTATTCGTATTAAGTGTTTAGAAGATTGCATCAACAAAGTTACTAGTCAAACACAGCTATAAATATGTGATATTCAATTGCCACCAGTTTTGACACCAAGAATTTGTTACTGGAAAAGGTCACTAGAATTATCATAGCTGAATATTTAGACAGGATCGATCGAACCTAACCTACGCTAACCTCAACTTCTTCAATCGATCTTAACCGAACCTCAGTTGATACCTTCTAAAACCTCCCTCCACATTCCGTTGAAACGTCGAAACAGATATTTGCAAATAGAGAACATTTTTTTGCTTTCTATTAGAATGATTGGGTATAGCGAACTTTGTTATCTCTCTAGCTTCAACGCACTCTACGGAGTGCCTCCCACTACTTTACCATGACGTCATAAACTACACCCTCATTGGTTGGTTGAGCCATACCTCCCTCCACATTTCGTTGAAACGCCGAAACAGGCATTCTATGAAAACGCCAAAAACCATTAATCGTCGAAGGGTCGAACAAAATTAATAGACTTACCTCTGATAAACATAATCTTATTTTAACAAAAAAAAGAGTAAATCCTGTTCTAGTCTGAATATTTGCAAATACAGAACATTGTTTTACTTCCTATTAGAATGAATGGGTATAGCGAACTTTGTTATCTCTCTAGCTTCAACGCCCTCTACGGAGTGCCTCCCACTACTTTGCCATGACGTCATAAACTACACCCTCATTGGTTGGTTGAGCCATACCACCCTCAACATTCCGTTGAAACTAATAAATAGTAACAGAAATATTTGATAATATTAGGCACTTTGTAACACCCGTAAATATTGTATTCCTTCCACGTTCAATGATGACTATGTATAATTTAATATACTATTATACACTCAATTGGCAAATAAATACTTCAATACATGTTTGTTATTATTATTTATACCTAGCGTTACATAATAAAGTTTAGACATAAAACAATTTTCCTGTGGGTTTCTTGCGCCATTGCTTTCATAGATGGATTTTCCTTTTGAAGCAGTGCATGGTAGTTTATCTATTATAATAACTATCATTGCTGGTTTTGTAAGCGTTATAGAAAGACCTCATTAGTTTACTCATTTAATGTAAGAGTGACGTTCGTGTAGTGGAAATATTTTCAATACATGAAAGTTGGATCGAAAGTTTTTATAATGTAGTTCCTGTGCAGAATGTTTTTGTCTTATATATTTCTCTTTGTCCTAAATCATTTTGAGAAATTCCATCAAAAAGAGAAGGTGCCTTTTCCATACATTGTATTCATTATATGGATTATTTTACCAATCATGAGTTTATCATATTACAGAAAATTTTTATTCATAAGTTATTGCTAAAGTATGTATGATTGAATTGATCCTGATTACAATTTATTTCAATGGTATATCATTTGAAGGTAGCTGCTTTGTACGTTGACATTTTTAAAGCAATATCCTAGCATCATGATTCAATATATATGTGGTTGAAGTAAACTTTTTAATTTACACAATATGCTTATAAACTTATGGATTATGTTTCCGTTATTTGTTGTGATGGAGATCGATGCTGACCGATAATTATAATTGGAAAGCTGGTTACAGCTTTCTTTTGTCTTATATTGCTTGTAGTGTGTTCACAATTGAAACCCTGTGAGTTGCTAGTTTTAAATTTGTATGTGGTAGTTTATAGGTTGGTTACGTTTTCTTAAATGTTATTAATTATTGATTGATACTCTAAGATACGAATAAATTCATTTCTAATGGATACTTCTGTTTGACAAATTATAACTTCGCTAACATCTTCACCAAGGTTAAAAAACCGCAATAATTGATAGTGATGCAGATATCGAATAAAGCACAAACATCGTATATCTTTAGAATATTTATAGGATTAATTTCAATTTAACAAGAATTTCTACTCAGTATTTTACAACATTTATTTTAAATAATTTTCTTTTTCGGTGTGTTGTTGTTGTCTGTGTGCAATGTGAATGGCTGCCTTTTGGTCTAAATATTCAGCTATGATAATTCTAGTGAGCATTTCCAGTAACAAATTCTTGGTGTCAAAACTGGTGGCAATTGAATATCACATATTCATAGCTGTGTTTGACTAGTAACTTTGTTGATGCAATCTTCTAAACACTTAATACGAATACTATCATTTCCAGCAATTTTCTTGACATTCCAACTGTTTACCATTCCATCTGTTTACCATTCCAACAATCTGATGACAGTTGCTGCTGACTACCCTTGCGTATGCTTGTTCGTCTAGTGTTTTCGATGTTAACATCTTTAATTTCGCCCAAATTTCTTCCAATTTATTGATAAGGAAATTAGATTTATGATGACCTTTAATGAAAATACAATTTACATTTGTTAAATGTGTTCTTAAAATTATTTCCATATATGCAATATATCCACCGGAATATCTCAAGCTGTGTTTTTACGTTCGCAACTATTAGCAGATTTCCTATCTTCCTTGTATAAATAAAAATATGGAATTGAATAAGTAATGATCGAGTTGCATCCCAATTCGAATCGTTAATTATTTAACAATAAATTCGCTATTTTGAAGGTTATATCCTTGTAGAATAATATTTTTTATTTAAACTAACCTGCCTGTCCATCCTGGTATATTTCCATAATATCTTACAAATTATTGAATTTTTATATCACATTTTCTGTTCTAAATGTGACAACACATTTTTTTATCTACATATGCAGTTGCGGTTTAGTTTCCTTATGTTTTTTATTGTCGTCGTTGAATTCTTCCCGAGCCATACAGATATTTTATAATCGGGGCTATTTATTTTCCGATGTTGTATATACACATAGTAAATTAATTGGAGAATGATATTTGGATGGAATAATTCTCGCGTATTTTATGCAATATTTGATAGTATTTCGGTATGAAAAATAAAATATTATAATCGACATTTATTAAGTAAATTAATGGTGAATTATATTTGGATAATGTTTATTTCTCGAGTATTTTTTGATGCAATTATTGGTGGTGTTTCAGTGTGTAAAATAGTGATCTGGTTGATAAATATTATTCGTAGAGGATCGGTGTTTGAATATTGACAAAAATATATGGGTATGTATACGAACATTTTTTAAATATATATTTTTATTTTATTGCTATTGTTCATTCAACATTGAAACATTTGTCCATTACATATTTATGCCATAACATCAAGTTTTTATTGGATTTTCTTGGTTGTTTTCTCTTAGAAAAATGTTATGGCAAACTACTGAAATTAATTTTAATACCAAAGTTTTTGAGTACCTGTCTTAGAAACAAGTTTATAACTATGTACTGAAATAAGTTTTGAAGTTAAAGCTATAAGTACCTGTCTTAGATTTGTTTGGTCCGCCTCTGTCTTAGAACAAATTATATAAAGGATCTTTATAGCCGTCATCACATTGCCAACTATCGAACCCTTTTCTTACATTCATCACTAAGTATAGTAATTAGTTTTAATACTAAAGTTTTTGAGTACCTGTCTTAGAAAAGATTTGTTTGAATGACCTATCCCCAACAATTCGTTGGGGGAAACATTCCGTGATATATGATTATGAGCCATCAGTGTGTTCGAATCCCTGTGATGTCTTTTTTTCCGCTACCTTTGGTTTTTTGTTTTGGTTGTGACTGTGTCTAATACCGTTCTCCAGCAATAAATTCTCAGCCTTTTCCTCTTGCATGAAATAAAATTGCTTTTAGTTTGTAGGAATAATAAATATAACAGCCTTTCGTTCCAACTTTTTTATAGAGCAACACTTGTAAGAAATATTTTTTTTCTCTATATTGGCTTGTATGATGAGATACGACCAGCTGTGTGTTCGAATTACAACATGTAGATTTAAGAAACCTGTAATAACTTATGCAGATTGTCAAGCGTTACATCCCATTATTTTTCAAAAGTTCTAGGCCTCTGAGGAAGCAAATTGTTACTACATTTCATACGCCTTCATTGTTATATCTTTTTTTGATATAAACGCTTTGATGAGCCTATGGTTATGACGTTTTCTAGCATTTATAAGGACCTGTTAGATATAAGTAAACATTTGCGACCCCCTTACACTTTCTGATTTCCTCTTCTCTACTTTTTGCAACGGATTTGTTTCAAACCATTTGTAACAACAGTTTATAGCGTTTGTAGTGACATTGTTTAACCTCAGCAGTCATTTCTACGGTTCCTGTAGTTTCTATGGCCCTAGCCTTTGTAACGGTTTCAAACATTTCTACCCTTATAGTGCCCCCCACCATTTCTAGTATTTCTAACAACCATTTCTACGGCCCTACCCTTTGTAACGGTTTCAAACATTTCTAGCTTCTGTAGTGGCTTCAACCAGCCGTTTCTACAGGCCCAGTTGTTTTTACGAGACATTTCCAGCTTTTGTAGTGGCTTCAACCATTCTACCAGTCATTTCTACTGGCCCAGTATTTCTACGGGACGTTTCTAGCTTTTGTAGCGGCTCCAACCATTCTACCAGACGTTTCTACTGTCCCAGTCATTTCTACGAGACATTTCTAGCTTTTGTAGTGGCTCAAACCATTCTACCAGGGATTTCTAAGTTTCTAGTCGTTTCTACGGGACGTTTCTAGTTTTTGTAGTGGCTTCAACCAATCTACCAGCCATTTTTACTGTATCAGTCGTTTCTACGGGTCGTTTCTAGCTTTTAATACGGCTTCAACCATTTCCAACAGCGATTTCTAAGTTTCTACGGGCCATTTTCAGCTTTTCTAGTGGCTCCAACCATTTCCAACAACGATTTCTACTGTTCCAGTCGTTTTTACGAGCCGTTTCTAGCTTTTGTAGTAGCTCCAATCATATCCTACAACGATTTCTACTGTCCCAATCGTTTCTCCGGGACATTTCTAGTTTTTGTAGCGGCTTCTACCATTTCCAACAGCTCTTTCTAAGTTTCTACGGACCATTTCCAGCTTTTGTAGTGGCTTCAACCAGCCGTTTCTAAGTTTCTAGTCGTTTCTACCGGTCATTTCTAGCTTTTGTAGTGGCTCCAACCATTCTACCAGGGATTTCTAAGTTTCTAGTCGTTTCTACGGTCTGTTTCTAGTTTTTGTAGCGGATTCAACCATACTACCAGGGATTTTTAAGTTTCTAGTCGTTTCTACGGGCTGTTTCTAGCTTTTGTATCGGCTTCAACCAGCCGTTTCTAAGTTTATAGTTGTTTCTACGGGACATTTCCAGCTTTTGTAGTGGATTCAACCAGACGTTTCTACTGTCCCAGTCATTTTTACGAGACGTTTCTAGTTTTTGTAGTGGCTCAACCATTGTAGCAGCCATTTCTACTATACCAGTCGTTTCTACGGGACATTTCTAGTTTTTGTAGCGGCTTCAACCATTTCCAACATCGCTTTCTAAGTTTCTACGGGACAATTCCAGCTTTTGTAGTGGCTTCAACCAGCCGTTTCTAAGTTTCTGGTCGTTGTACGGGTCATTTCCAGCTTTTGTAGCGTCTCCAACAATTGTAGCAGCAATTTCTATTGTCCCTGTCGTTTCTACGAGATGTTTCTAGTTTTTGTAGCGGCTTCAACCATTCTACCAGGGATTTCTAAGTTTCTAGTCGTTTCTACGGGCCGTTTCTAGCTTTTGTAGTGGCTTCAACCAGCCGTTTCTAAGTTTCTAGTTGTTTCTACGGGACATTTCCAGCTTTTTTAGTGACTTCAACAATTTTACCAGCCATTTCTGCTATCCTAGTCGTCTCTACGGGACATTTCTACTTTTTGTAGTGGCTTCAACCATTTCTACCAGTCGTTTCTACGGTTCCACTCGTTTCTACGGGACGTTTCTAGCTTTTGTTACGGCTTCAACCATTTCCAACAGCAATTTCTAAGTTTCTACGGCCATTTCCAGCTTTTGTAGTGGCTTCAACCAGACGTTTCTACGTCCCAGTCATTTTAAGAGAAGTTCTAGCATTTGTAGGGTCTTCAACCAGCATTTTCTACTTGTCACAGTCGTTTCTACGGGACAATGCTAGATTTTGTAGTGGTCCACCATTGTCAGCTAACATTTCTACTGTACCAGTCAGATTTCTACAGTTTTTTTTTTTAGTTTGTTTAGAGCCGTTTCCAATCAACTTAGCAGCGATTTCGAAGTTTATAGGGACATTTCCAATTTTTGTAGTGGCTTCAAAGCCATTTCTACTGTCCCGTGCTACTTTCTACTGTTAACTAGTCATTTCTACGGGACTTTCTAGTTTTGTTGTGGGACCTTCAACATTTAGAATGGCAATTTCTACCGTCCTGTCGTTTTCTACGGTCGTTTCTAGCTTTTGTTACGGCTTCAACCATTACCAACAGCGATTTCTAAGGTATACGGGCCATTCCAGCTTTTTAGTGGTTTCAAAACCATTTACCAAGCCATTTCTGCTATCCAAGTCGTTTATACCGGTCATTTCTAGGTTTTGTAGTGGCTTC
>CM067218.1:338919-395233 GCA_034190945.1 Octodonta nipae
TTCATTTTGTTTCTTTTGGGTTTTCAAAAGCGCATCATTTTTTGTTTGTTAAACCCGCCTTTTGTTTGCTCAATCATTAACATTGCGTCGCTATTTTTTGTGTAACATGTCGTCCAGATTACTTTAAGGACAGACGAAGCTCTAAAACAGCCCTTGCTGCTGTAAGAACCAAGAAAACACCACCTTCAGGGCTTCGACATAAAAGGTCAGTGATTACGTTTTACTTACTAAAAGCGCAACATCTAATTTGAGATAATTCGGTGCAAAATTTATCGATCAAACCATAGATTTTTCGTTTCAATTATTGTTAATAACCGCATTGAATTTTCGTTTCTTTATTGTAAAGAGGAAGCAAGTTCGGGATATATTCATTCACATTGGAAATAAGTTTCGCATATTTTTTGCCGATTTAAAAACTTACAAGAGATCGTTTCGATTGTTTTGTTTGGTTATATGTTAAATCGTGTTGAATTTATTTGACATTGGGTCAGATAATTCGTACTTTCTACTTCAACAGTAAAAAACTGCAGATTTTTGGAATAGTATTTTGTTTCGTTATTCGTCTTAGATTTGTTCAGTGGCGTTACAGTTATTTTAATTTATTGTTAAGATGTAAAAAACCGCTGAAAATTTACGTAAATTAAAAAATCATCGACAATCGGAGTTTTAAAGATTAGAGGATATTTATGTTGCTGCCTTATAAGAGGTGACAACATTGAATTGTTTTTTGCATGATTGATATGGTTGATTCAATTCATTCAGAATTTTTTAAACATCACAATTCGATTGTAGGTTTGATTTCAGATGCGAACGATGATTTTGACTTTAAGGAAAGTGTTGCTTTGCCGCGAATTGATTTGCCTTCATTTAATGTAGACATATTTGAATTTGGTACTTTTATCGATTTGTTTGATTCATTAATTCATAATAGTCAAAAACTCAGTACTATGCAGAAGTTCAAATATTTGCAGTTAGCTTTAAAAGCCTCTTTTGAGGCTATAAAGACTTTTAAACCAACACAAAACAATTACGTGAGTGCTTGTGAAACACTTTTGAAAAAATTCAAGCGAACTGGTTTAATTGCGGAGTCTTATTGGTCAGCTTTAGAACAATTCCCCCAATTAACTTCGTAGAGCCCTTTCAGAGGTTCGGAAGTTATTGGATGACTTCAGTGATAATTTGGAAGCACTAAAGAATTTGGGTTTACAATCAGTGGGTTTTTTGTATCGTTCAGAGGATGTTGAAATGAGTTCCAAAATTTTAGCCGCTAAATTTGTACTTTACCATGTTACTGTGACCGCTCAAAATGACTTTTCGATCAGCTCGGAAGTTGTTGATTTTTTGTCGGAGCATTGTGATGCCTTTCAACATGTTGAATTTTCCCGCAAGGCAAAGCGAGATATTCACAAAAAGTTACCATTGAATTCAAAACAACATTCTTCCGGTATCACTACTTCGTTGTTTGTCACTAAGAATAGAAATACTTTGTAATTCCGATCACGCGATACATAAATGTTCTGAATTCATGAACAAATCAGTATCCGCGCGGTTTGTCAAAGATTATAGACTTTGTTTGTAAAGCTTTATTCACTTGCCGCAACTGCAGACAACGCCATCACACATTGCTTTATTTTGTAAATTGTGGTGATTTAGGCATTCGGTCTGAATTTAGTGCTCTCCTGCAAACCTGGCTTCCACATCTGCTGGTACAGTACCATTAGTACTGTTAAGAGTCCCGAAACTTCTCTACCGCAGACTTCTTGTCATAGCTCACTTTTGTCATATAATTCAAATGCGTTGTTGTCTACCGTTTCAGTTGAGGTATCAGATAAGCACGGTTCTTATCAAACTTTGCGATGTCTGCTAGATTCTGGTAGCATGAAATCATTCATTGCGAGCAAGGCTGTGACACGCCATGGCTTTCGACCTATGCCCACTTAGATTCAACTCAACGAACTAGGTTCTATGCAGAGTACCTCTACCGAGGGCTCTGCATTGAAACTTGGTGATCCTGGTTTCAATAGCCCAGGCGCTATGGACCCTGTGTTAAGTGCGGATATTCACTCATTTTTTGTTGGATGGACGCCTTCTGGGAAAGGAAGGTATTCCTGATGCTATTAACACTGTGGTTGGTTACATCCTTATGGGCCGAGTGTCCTCGAGTTCTGTTACCTCTCACTCTGTCAGTCGTAAACCCAACTTCGCTTTTTTGTAAAATTAAAGATGTAGCATCATTAGATCACTTCAAAGGTTCTGAACAATTGAAGATGTTCTTATGGCACTGGTTCAGTCCCATGGTGATCTTATCTGCGAAAAAATATTTTCCAAGGGATGCAGGAGATTTGATTCAGGTAGACTCGTTGTGCCCCTTCCTTTTCGAAATAAACTTCCAGCTTTTGATGGAATGTATAATCTCGCCGTACGAAGTTTCTACTCTTTAGAAAGAAGTCTTCTACGGCAACCAGAACTCTACAAATAATATTGTGATTTTCTCAAAGAGCTTGATCATATGGAGTTTGTTCCCGATCCATCTACTTCTTCTAATTTTTACTACATACCGCTTCATTGTGTAGCATAACCAAACTTCGTGAAGTGTTTAATGCATCCGCTTAGATACCTCATCGGTTACCTTTGAATGATTGTTTGCTTATCGGTCCCAAATTGCAGCAAGACATTATCGCTATTTTGTTGACCTTGCAGAATTTAGTATTGTCTCGCCCGGCTGCTAAAGAAATTTTTTCTAGTTGGGATCTTCCCGCGTTCGGTGATGCTTCTGAGAAAGGTTATGCCGCTCTTGTTTATTTTGTGTTCGAAACCGCATCTAGATTTCGTCAAAGTCTTTTGGTGTTGTCTAAAGCAAAAGTTGCCATTTTGAAAACTTCCCAGATCGGAACTCTGTGTTTCAGTTCTTACCGCTAAGCTGGTCCAGTATGTTTATGACCAATTCAATAGTCGTTTGTTGTTCAAGATGATTCGTTGCTGGTCAGATTCCACGGTAGTCCTTTCATGGCTTAGTTCTTCACCGCACCGTTGGAAGATATTTGTCAGTAATCGAGTTGCTTACATTCAGTAAATATTTCCTTCTTCGCATTGGTTTCAAATTCAATTTTGTGTTAACCCCGCTGACTTGGGATCCCGCGGCACTTTACCATCAGAGTTGTTAGGCACACTTTGGTGGAAAGGCCCACAATTGTTAATTACCGCTTGTTTTCCACATGCTTGCTCAGACCCAAGCATGTCACCGCTAGTTATGACTGAAGCCCGTATAGTGGCGCTTGGAGTCATCGCTTTACCTAATTGATTTGGTACCTTGTTAGGAGAACATTCTTCTATTAATAGCGTTATATATTTGACGCTTTGGTGATAATTGTCTCAATCCAGACTGTAGGGGCTTTGGATCATTTTTGGCTGCTGAGTTGTATCAGGCTCATCTTCGCATTGTTCGATATGTTCAAGACCAATACTTTTCTAAAGAGATTTCCCTTGTTCGAGAACGAGAACTTTTGCCCAAATCGCTTTCGTAAACTTTCCCCATTTCTTGATAAACAAGGAACTCTTAGAGTTGGTAGTAGATTGGCTAATGCTAAATTGCCGTTTGATACTAAATTTCCCACACTGCTACAAAGTAAAAGTCGTTTGACTAATCTAATTGTCGAAGATTGTCAAGTCACCAATTTTCACGCGGGAAATCAAACTGTTCATTTTTTTGTGCAGCAACGATTTTGGATTCTATCCGCAAAGATAGTAATTCGTAGTGTCATTTCTAAATGTTTTTCTTGTTGGAAGCTTTATCCTTCTGCTTACCAACCCTTCATGGGAAATTTGGTCATTTCCTGCGTTTTTGCTGGTCCCTCCACTCTAACCATGGCTAAAACTAGTGGGTCAAAAACTGTCAAGGCTTTTCTGTGCTTGTTTAAGTGCTTTGCAACGAAAGCTGTTCATCTAGAAATCGTGTCAGATTTGTATGCTGATGCGTTTTTGGCAGCTTTGCGACGAATCATTGCACGTGGTGATTGTTGTAGCCCTATCTATAGTGATTGTGGTACTAATTTTGTGTGTGTTCATAAGCAGATCTTAAAAGCTTTTCGAGCTACTGCTGCACTAGAAAACAGTTCTTGGCATTTCAATCCCCCCTTCGGCTCCTCACTTTGGAGGACTCTGAGAAAGCGGAATTAAATCCGTTAAAGCTCACTTAAGACCTGTCAGCTTGTTTGTTCTTAATTTTTAAAGTTGATTGAAATATTCAATTGATTTTTAAACTTTTGCAGCTTTTTGAAGGAACTCTCCGTCGCGCCAATGCTAATTTATATTTGTACACTTTTTTGTCTCTAAAACAGAGAACTGAGTTTCGTGTTGTGATCAACGACGAGATCGGACGCTCCTTTTGATTTCTTTGTAAGACGGTCGCTTTTAGTTGCTATTGTTTTACGAGTTATTAGTTCCGGACAAAACAACTGCTAAACCGCTTTCATTTTGTTTCTTTTGTGTTTACAATAGCGCATCATTTGTTTGTTAAACCCGCATTTTTGTTTGCTCAATAAATGAACATTACGTCGCTATTTTTTGTGTAACGAGTCGTCCAGATTACTTTAAGGATAGACGAAGCTCTAAAACAGTTTCTGCTGCTGCGGCGCTAGCTTCCGAAAAAGGAAGAACCAAGAATACACCACCTACAGGGCTTCGACTTAAAAAGTCACTGATTAACTTTTGCTTGGTGATTTTTTTAAACGACGGTACATTGTTTTATTGATTGTTCCGCTAAAGGTCCTTCGTCAATTACATACTTGCATTGAACCAGCATTGAACTAAAACCGCAACATCTAATTCATACATTTGTTGTTAATATTATATGTAATGTGCCATCGAAGACATTACAGTGACAGTCATTGTTTGAAGTGATCTAAGTGTTCTGTGGTGAATTGAAAGAAATCTTACATCATTGAATTTACTAGGTAATTAATCATATTAACAATTTCATTCAAATAATAATTATAAGAGATAAGTAAATATTGGGAGTATAAACATAAAAGATTTAGAGGGCTAATCAGTAATTGAAATAATAATAAATATTTAGGAAGCAGACCAAAGAACACAAAGAATGACAAAGTAAGTACGATAAATTCATTCTGAGTAACAAAATAGTTAGTTAAATTTCACCAAAACTGCAACTGCTTATTGGGCACCATATGTAACAGTTTTTAAATACTGATCTATATAACTCTAATGCTCCCTATATTTCAAATATTCTATCTGTGTCACTGATTATGATCTACGCTATTTCACAATTTTTCTTCATATTTTTTGAAACACAATATAAAGTATAATTTTTCTCCACACTTCATTTAAATCACCCTTCATATGAAATTTTCTCTAACTTTGTATGAATCACACTGTGTAACTATAACTTGACTTCGCCCCATATTTCAGGTACTCCATTTCTCTAACCTAAATAACATTTTTTTTTACCCACACTGTATAATTATTATCTACTCCACCCTCTACTTCAATAACTTTGTATATATGGGCCATATAATATTTTTGCATCACCCGGTATACTTAGAATTCTAGTCCACCCTATATTTCATCTATCTGGTATATGGAACAGCTTACAGATCATAAAATTCCATTATATTTTTCAAACCCACCTGTTTAGCTGTATTTATACTCTGCTACTTATTTCAACCATCATATATGTGCCACTTGTGAACTTGTGAAATACTTGTAGATATAAAACATTTTTTTAACCACACTATAAACTATAATTCCACTCCATCTTATATTTCAACCACCCTGTATAAACAACTACTTTTAAGATTTTTTTCAACCATTTCATAATTATAATAATAGCTCAAGAAAATTCAAATATTTTTACTGCTTACATAACACATTTTTGTATCCACCCTATATAACAATATAACATTTTCTTATCCACCCTTATAAATTTAATTCACAATTCCACCCGTTTTTCAACCACTTGGTATATACAACTGCTTATGGTCCACTTAATATATCTTTTTTGAACCGCTCCGTATAACTTCCCCATTATTTCAACCACATTATATATATATATATATATGCAACTATTTACAGGCCACCTAGAGATGTTTTAAATCCATTTAATTCTCCCTATCCTATATATAGAACACCCTGTAAAATTACACTTGATATATCAGTTGGAATTTTTTTAAAATCGAATCATGTTAATTGGCATATTCCGAATTTTGAATAAAAGCTAATCTGGTGCAAATATCTAAATATATATATATATATATATATTTATTTATATATATTGAATATTCTCTTCGAGGTGTCATTCTTTTGTACGTATAGAAGATTAATAAGTACATTATAGACTGTTCGAGAGGGCATTATGATATCTACGGAATAAAAATAAGAACACTTGCATTCGAAGGCGCAACAAGACTCTCAGGTTGTGTACGCAGGATATTACAACTGTAGCCAGGTCCTTCGGATTCAACAAAACAGCAGTCTATGATTTTTACCAAAATCTGGTAAAATCTGGTACAGGTTATGGGAGACATAGGTTTAGAGTAGATGGTGTCTATAACTTTGACTAATCTATAATAATTGTCTTCTAAATGCTATTTGTGGCATGTTTTTGATTATTTTTATTTGTTCTTGGGAAATAACACCACAATCGAAAGAAAAATCTGTATATTCAAGGAACCAAACTTTTCCAGGTCTATTCGGATCACATTTTCAATGGCTTGATATGTACTGAAAATATTGCCATATATTTCGTGGCTTCAATTAAATTTTAATAACTAATATTCACTTTACTTTCTAGAACCTTTCTTTACACGTAAAACATTTATTATTTTCAACAGCTGATTCTATATAATAGCACTGAAATAATAACAACAAATAAGCTGAACGCAATAAACTCTACTAAAATAAAAATCGGCTTATATACGTTGAGTTTCTGCTCGTTCTAGAGTTTGTGGCCCAGCGTTGAGATTGATAGTACTTACTCATTTTGAAGATTCTAGAGATTGGTGTCTTTATGTTCTTTGGAATGAATACTGTATTACGTTGCTTTTGCCAGACGGAGTGAATAAATTTTATAACTCTCCATGGTATGAAGCGAATCGACAGTAAGTTGTTCTTTGAGACAACTAAAAATTACACAGAAGTGGTTACAGATAATTTACAAGAAGCCTTTACTTTATCAATCAGATTTAATATATACTGAGATTGCTGTAATGGATCTTAGACAACAATATTGCAAGAAGATATTCTTATTTTATTTTAACAATAAAGCACTATTTGAAGTAGTTGACCATAGTTGCAATACCCGTTACGATCAAAACACACTGAAAATACCAAAATTGATGAAATCTGTTGCTCTGAGGTCATTTATGTTTATTTTGCCTAAAATATACAATATTCTGCAATATGATATTAAGTCTTCTTCTCATATGGTATTTAAAATTAATGTTAAATGGTGGATAGTTAATATAAACAGAAGAAAAATATTATAGCTAATAGGAAATTGTTAAGAGTACAACATGCGAAATGTTACTAAGATATAAATTAATAATAAAAAATAATAAATGAATCTCGAACAAGCATTTACTTTTGAGATATCAACTGCTTACGGTTTATTGTAGTGAAACATGTTGTTAATGTAGAAATTATTTTTTGTTTTTGTGTAAAATATAATATAAGTGCTACTGTACCGGTCTTCTCTGTCCTACTCAAGGTATTATTACCTTCTGGTGACATTCCATTGTTTATTTATCAATTTAAATGTTAGTGGCGTCTGTATGTTAATTTTAATATATATATATATATATATATATATATATATATATATATATATTTATTTATTATTACTGATTATTATTTATTGTTATGACTTTATGATAAATAAGCATCCCCGACTTGGCCATACAATGTATGGCAGCATACTCCCTCTAAGGCAAGCATACCGTGCCTTTAGGAGAAAATTCACTAAACCCCAGATATTCTAGGGGTTTATCTCTATGGAGGCCGTGACGGCAGTTTCCCATGTGTTTCCTGACCGTCCGGCCTGTTCGTAACAGGACGGCTTTCTGCGTTTGTTCGTAAAGAGGTGTTCTAAATCGTTTAACAGATGTTTTGAGACTAGTCCGGTCGTTGACATAACAATTGGTACAGTACGTGTGGTTCATGTTCCACTGAGTCTTTATTTGAAATTCCAAATCCCTACATTTGGTTATTTTCTCAGCCTGTTTGGTATTTATATTATTGTTGTTAAGAATTGATATGTCAATTAAAGTTGTTTTCCGAGAGACTTTATCTACCGAAACTATATCTAGTCTATTGTCCGATTAGTGAGTATCGTGCAGTCACAGTACAACTTGTAGTTGTTATTTTATAAAACAGATTCTGGTTTGTATTTATAGTATGGTAATCTCTTGACTTTAATTTTTTTTATAAAAATGGAACAGGTTATATTATTGTGATGTGCATAGAAAATTTAAATTTTCCATTATACGGACCATTATGGAGGAACCAATAAATATATGAGGAAATGTCAATTAGAACCATACAGGAATGTGTTTAATCCCAAATTTACCGCTTTATGAATAGATAGATAGATTCTCACGGTTGAAATTTTATAAATTCTATTAAATAAAAAATATATTGAAATCGGTTTGCAACCAGCGAAGAAATCAGGTAACATAAATATAAGTTAATAACCTCTTCTTTTTGAAAGTGGGAGAAAATTATATTTTATATTATGTCGGAAAAGTTCTTTATCACTACAATAAAATAAAGTTTAAAGTTACTGCAAGAAGAGAACATATTCGATTTATCTAATTATAACTTGCAGTAGTAGAATTTTTATAACAATAAAATTAATTTTGATTGATTTCATTTATTTCGAGTACAACTAGAAAAATATATATTATTTTGTTTTGTTATTTAATTATTTTTATCAACATATTGTTCCAATTTCTAAGTTTTTAAATTGGATTTAAATTAAATAATTTCAAGAATGTTCTTATTTGTGTAAGCTGTTCAGATATTAATTGTTTTACCTGGGTATTTATGTATTTTATGGATGTTGTTGACATGTAAAAATTTGTGTTAATTTTAAATTAGTAATTTATAAGTTGTTTTAATTTTAATAGAAATTTATAATGGGGACTGTAGTTGTTGTTATCGTTAATATGTCCGAATCTACCTACCATGTACAGATGAGCCCAATGCAGTGTGCGAGTTGTACCTTCATTAATTTCCTAAATTCTAGAATGCTAGTTTTACATGTATGATTTTGCACTTGCCAAATTATTACACTTGTAGTTACAAAAACAAACAATGAGACTACCCAGTAAATCCATAACAAATGATTTTTAATCAAAACATAGTGAAGCTGAAGGTGTTCGAAATTGCCCAACATTCCCCTAAAAGTGACACTTTTAAATGAAATTCCAAGCACCGCCAAAACAGCAATTTTGACTAAACGACTCTAAAAAAAAGAAATGACTGGATTTCTGTTATAACCAAACGCCCAGGAAAACTAAAAATATTTGAAGTAGAAATTTTAGGGTCTATAAACCTATTGGAGCTGTTTTGAGAAACCCTTTGTACTCTACTCAGTTTAAGACACTTTCTAAAAGTGAGTTCGTACATCGTTACTCATACACTTTATCACTACTGCTTGGCTAATGATTGGCAAAGTGTACACAACAAATATGTATACACTTACGTTTGAAAAGTTGCGAT
This sequence comes from Octodonta nipae, assembly GCA_034190945.1. Taxonomy (NCBI): domain Eukaryota; kingdom Metazoa; phylum Arthropoda; class Insecta; order Coleoptera; family Chrysomelidae; genus Octodonta; species Octodonta nipae. Next base: position 348,655 of record CM067218.1, read on the forward strand.
ATTATTGCAATTTAAATGAAAAAAGATTTTCAAACAATTTATGGAATTCACATTTTCAGTAAAACTACCAAACTAACAAACAATTATATTTTATCACATATAAATATGAAAAATCAATATTGAATACTTACTAAAATCTTTACTGTAATGAACATGAAAAGCATACTCTTTAATTTTGTGGCATTAATAGTTTCATTTCCTGTATATATAACAGGGCAGGTAAGCATACTATTAGGTTTATGCAAATAATACAGCCATTCTCAACAGTTGGGTTATTTAAATCTCAATACCAAATTTGGTACAACGCCTCAGTTAGCCCAAAATGTAATTGAAATAAAAAAGTGATTAGGTTAGCTTTTACATTGTTCTGGCAATGCTGTTGTGAAAATTTTAGACAAAATAAACGTTATACAGTAGATATAATGTAATATTATGAACCTTATTTTCAGAAAACATTTGTAAATCTAAAAACAGTGCTAAGATTAGAATTGCACTATCTTTGTTAGTTTATAAAAAAACTTAGTCTAAGAATTCATTTAAAACCCGGCACCACTTAGTACTCAAATATCATATATTTTCAGTCAAAAGATTTTTTTTCTGTAGTTTACTGTTTTTTTCCTTGCCAGAATGAAATAGACCGCATGAGAACACAAGTAGAAAACGTATTTCATAATAACCGTTAATCAGCATGATTATTTATACAATGTTTAGAGTGGTTACAATGACAAGAGTTTCTATAATTTTCATATGAATTTTCTGTAGGTTCTAAATCAACTAGTTTAGTGCACAAAGTATGCCTAATATTTCCTCACAAATACACAGTATTTCATTAACTAATTTAAGTACGCTATATAGGCACACATGGCTACATTGAGTCATGCGAATATCAGCTGATCCACTAGTGACCTGAATTGTTGCTAAACGTCGGTCCATAACCTGTCTCAGTTGCTCTCGAACGTTTCCGAGGTAATATTGTTTTTCTAAGTATATCATCATTTCTGTTTTTGAAAATGACTAGAATGTTCGATACTTTTTTATCATTAAATGTGTGTTCTGGGAAACAGCTTTGCCACGATTTTTTTTTGCAAATCTGCCTCACCGATAATTCTGACCTGAATCATCATTTTCATGAGAGAGTCAGTCGATACTAATGATCCAGCTTCAACTTGGCCGTCGGTTTTCAGCGAATGCGGTACACAAACTCCTCTTAACTATTTCGTATGTCCCATCTCATGCTGCCGTTGGATTTGGAGAATTGGATTTGTTCCTCTGTGGGATCAGATCACTTCTTGTGTCTGAATTTGCATGTAGATCGTACTCTGTCTGCAATCCAGGGCTTGTTGCCAAAAACTGTGTCCGGGCTAGATCGTGTGTGGCTAGCATCCTTTTTGGTCGGCATAACTATTAATTTCATTGCACGATCCACAGCCAAATCACCTTTACGATAAAGTACTTTGACTCGATTCTGGCTTGTGCTGCTATAAAAGATAACTCAGCAGTTATAAGGGAATATGCTCATCCTAATCACGCTGGTTGTTGCCAACGGACTTGATGAGATATCTAGTTAGATCTTTCCACCATATTTTCATATCGTTCATAAAAAGGGGCAGTTTTGATTTTGACTGATTCTTAGCAACTCTTGTGCAAACATTTTTCTATTGGGATTTCAGCAAAAATGATATACGGCAAAAGCAGAAAAACTTACTTTTCCAAATTTTGTACCTCTATAAATAATTTTCCACGAATTTCTGGCATGGACACATATTGTACATATTAAACATATACATTTATGTTAATGTTAAAAATGTAAATTCATCATTTTGCCGAATAACCGCTTGAATTGATCTAACCCACCCGGAATAATAGAGATCTCAAGCCTGTATAAACACTTGTGGACTTCCGGTTGAATGTTAAAAGCATAAAATGTTCAAGCTGGTCAGAACTATTCCAAGAACCATCTTATTGTGTTTGCATTTATAGTTTAAATATTTTCCGTATGTGTTGCATTAGATTTTTAGTTAATATTTTGTTGGGATAAACGGCAAAGTGTTAAGTGGTTTTATTATAAAGGCTTCAATAACAAATCAATTTTCCTTACTGAATCTATTACTTGCTTAACTTTATAGAAAATGAAGATAAGAGTAATAAGCTTTATTTTAAAGCATTTCTTTAAATAGTGGTCGGGTAGTGGCCGATATTCGACCCTATTTCACCATGAAGAAATATACCAATTAGAGTCCTGAATTTGTCCAACAACGACATCAGAATTGCAAATGGTCAAGAGATAGCTTGTTTCGAGCCAGTCCAGACCATCATAAATTCCGAAGAAGGGTACCAGACATAGGTGAAGGAGACACGACCCAATAAAGAGTTCCTACAACAGTTTCCTGACCATTTAACACACCTAACACCAGAGGAACAGAAGAAAGACAAGCAATTTATCTTAAAGCACTGGCAAAATTTTAACAGTCAAGATGGAACCACCGGTCGCACCAACATCATCCAGCACCGAATGGATACCGGGAAGGCTCAACCCATCAGAATACCACCTCGGCAACTATCATTGGAGCAACAACAGGTAGTCGAGGAAAACATCGAGTCCATGCTACAAAATCGAGTTATTGAGCCATCCATCAGCCCATGGTCCGCTCCCGTCGTGCTAGTTAAAAAGAAGGATAGAACCACCCGATTTTGCGTAGTTACAGAAAGCTGAATGACGTCACCGAGAAAGACAGCTATCTACTACCCCGAATTAATGACACTCTGGCCACACTAGCAGGCTTCTGTTGGTTCCACACTACACCTAAAGAGTAAGACTAGTAAAGGGCTGTTTCAATTCACACTCATGTCCTTTGGGTTATGTAATGCTCCCGCTACATTTGAGAGGCTAATGGAGTATGTGCTGAGCGGGTTAACATGGAGGACGTGCTTAGTATTCCTCGACGACATTCTGGTCATGGGTCAGACTTTCGACGACCATCTGAAGAACCTGAGGGAAGTATTCTCCAGAATTAATAACGCCAACCTGAGACTCAACCCGAAGAAGTGTTGCTTGTTCCAAAAAGAAGTAAAGTTTTTGGGCCACGTCGTTTCTTACTCAAAAATCCACACGAACGAGGACAAGATAGAAGCCATCCGTGATTGGCCAGTCCCAAGAGACAAGCATGAGCTTCGAAGTTTCTTGGGCCTATGTTCCAACTAAAGGCGATTTGTTGAAGGATTTGCCACAATTGCCGCGCCTCTACATCGGCAGACCACTGAGAAAAAGACCTTCTGTTGGAATCAGGATTGCGAAACATCATTCAGACAACTGAAGGCAGCACTATATTCCAGCCCAATCTTAGCCTTTCCTACACAGTCCGGCAAGTTCATTTTAGACACCGACGCCAGCAACACAGGTTTGGGGGCCATCCTATCCCAGGTGCAAGATGGTGAAGAGAGGGTGATCGAGTACTACAGCCGTGGATTCTCGAAACCGGAAATAAATTATTGCTTCACGAGAAAAGAACTTCTTGCAATAATAAGGGCTGTAGACCATTTCCACAAATACCTCTATTATGGTCATCATTTCTTAATCCAAACAGTTCATGTAATAATTCAATAAACTAGTAGTTTTTAGTAAAACGAAATTAAATAAAAAAGCTAGCCGAGGAAAATAATTAAATAAAAAGTTTTGGTAAAACCATAACAATTGTCAAAACCATTACAAAATGGCGCCCAACGTGGGACTTTTAAAAGTTCTTACAGCAATAAATTTTAACCAGCAAAATAGTGCTTTAGAAATTTTGTTTACAGGAATTTTAATTAAAACCCTTTTAAAGGAAAATTATTACTGAAAATTTATATAGAGGAACGTTTTATTTTGAGGTTAAACCGTTGTCAACTAAAAAGTTGTATAAATAAAAACAATTTTTATTAAGAAAATTATCAAAAGTAAGTCTTAAAAATACAGTTTTGAATATTTTTCTGAACATTATAAAATAAAGTAAAAACAAAATGCCTAAAACGAGACGGACAAAGGACATCAAAGAAACAGAACAGGATAGAGTAGAAGAAGGTGAGGAAGCTCAAATAGAAACTATGGCAGAGTCAGTTCAGGAGATGGAAATGGAAGTGGTAATAGGAGAAGAGCAAGAGACTAATCCAGAGATAGGACAAAAACAAGATATACAACCAGAAGAGGTAGTGGATATAATATCTGAAGAGATCATAGTGTCGGAAACAAGCACTAGTAAGGAAAAAGAATCAGTACAGACAACAGAAGAAAAAGAGATAGATTTAAACATATTTATGAAAATGATATTACAAAAAGATGGACAAAAATAATGAAGAAATGAAAGGGGAAAATGAAGAAATGAAAAAGGGAAATGAAGAAATGAAAAGGGGAAATGAAGAAATGAAAAAAGGGAAATGAAAACCTAAGAAAAGACATAAAAGAAGATAATGAAAATTTGAGAAAAGATCTAAAAGCAGACATAAAAAAAAATAAAGAAGATATCCAAAAAGAATTAAAAAAAACTAGTGAAAATTTAGAAAATAAAATTACTAAATGCAATGAAGAAATTAAGAGAATTAATGAAGTGGTGATTAAGACTACAAATAATTTAAAAGATGATATTATTAGAATTAATGAAGAAATATAGATAATATCAGAAAGAATATAAAGCAAGTAGAAGAAAAATTCGAAAGGAAACAGCAAGATATGAATACAAAATTAATAAATACAAGTGGAAACATTAGAAAACAATGTTCATAAAAAGCTGAATGAAATTGAAGATAAAATACAAGATAATGAACAGCAAGTGAAGAATATTGATGACAGATGGAGAGACGCTATAATGAATTATAATGAGGTGTTAGAGAGAAAATTAATTGAAAATGACAATATAATTAAAAGAAGATATGAAGAAATCCAGAAAAATATTGAAGAAAGAAGGGACATCGTAATACAAAGAAATTATGGAACAATGGATATAGGTGTTAAATTTGATGGTGACATATCTAAATTGCATCCATGTTCATTTATCCAAATAATGAAATATCAAGTGCAATGTGAAAAACATAAAAGGAATCAAATTAAGGATAAGACAATGTTTAACAGATGAAGCTTATAATTGATTTGAAGCATTTGAAGGACGCATGAATACATTGACGGAAATAGAAGCAGAATTCCTTAACACATTTTGGGGACAAGAAGCACAAGCAGAATATAGAGAAAAAATTTTCTATGGAAACTATAATCTAAAGAAAGGGAATATGGTAAATTATGCTTTTCAATATATTATACCAGAACAATATTTAGAACCAAAGTTGATCGAAAAGGATATTGCTTTTTATATTGCCAGACATTTTGATAAAGATACACACCGAATTGTAACAGCACAAAATATTAAAACAATAGCAGAATTTACTGAATGTTTAAATTCAATTCAAAGGACAATAAATGTGTTAGAGACGGAAGCCAATACTAATAACAATCGACAACCAAATTATAATCACAATAACAGGGTATACAATATAAATAATGAGAGAAGATATGGGAATTATAATAACAATAGACAAAGGAATAATGGAAAATATAACAGGAATGGAAATGATAATTATAATGGAAACAGAACAATTTGAGGTGTATATGTCGTGGCCATATCGTAGATTAGCTCATTTCATGAAATGCTTGAGTATTTCATGAAATGGTCGCATTTCATGATCTGGGCAACTCAATTTGACCAGATCATAAAATCGTCTACGTTTCACGATTTTGTCATCCACGTTTGGCCGAATCGTATAAATAGGGTGTCCATAAAATATTTAATAAAAATCCAGAATATGGTAAGAACTTATTTATTGTAATTTAAGTCCGATTATCACAAACTTATGAAATTTTCGTAACAAAATTAAACAAATTTATGCAACAATATTAAACAAATTTTGTTAAATAGGTATGACACATGTCAAGTTACACATTTATTTTTAGAATAGAATCAAATGCTTAGAAATAGGTAGGTACGTACTTTGGTTAATAGTTACAACAAGTAATATAAAAGTCACATGGAATTAAAATTAAAAAATATTAAAAATTATTATTTTATATGAATTAATATTAAAAAGTCAGTCTTACAAACCTTGGTGACACTTTGAAGTACAAAGTGTTTTGTTCTTGAAACATGCGCATCTCTTCGTACAGCACTGATTTTTTGCTGGCTTGCAAAAGCATTTTTTAAAGCCTTGACCTCCAAATGCAGATTGGAAATTTACAGCTTCCCTCAATGATATTGGCAATTCGGATATAACTTCGCAATAATCTTTCGATGACGCTAGCAGATCCTGCCGGGAAAACCAATTTTTAATTGTTCCAGAGCCTGTTCCGATTTTGTATACTCCGTTCCTAAAATCAACTACTTTTCCAGCAATATTTTTGGTTTCAAGAGGTCCACGGTCAATTTTTGGTACATTCAAAAACACGGAATTTCCAATTTCTAACAGAGGAAGTTTCTTGGCGGTGTTATCGACCATTTTCTCTGCAGCACGTTTAACACCGCGATGAGCTTGATCTCTTTCATTAACAATGAACTGTTCCTTTTGGCAAAGAAAACATTAAACTTGAGATCCATAACATTCTTCTCCACAAGCAACGCCACAAATAGCGTGCACAGGTTTGGAACATAAACTACAGAAATTAGCTCCGGATGTGACATTGTCACAGACGAGACACACTGAACCATCAACTGCCTCTAATATCATATTATTATCTATTTCAATTAGTTCAATGTTAGACAAACCCTCATCAGCAACTGATTTATTAACTATTACGACATTTGACGATAACGGCATAACATTAACTATCTCTTTGTTCTCCGGTGTAATATCATTCTAGTTTATTTGGTGCATTTCTTCCTCCTTTTTCTCCTTCTGATTGATTAGGTTCAATTCGTCGTTCTTCTTCTCATTCTGATTTATTTGGTTCAATTCTTCTTCCGTCCTGATTGATGTCATAATACTTTAAGGAATATTACAACCTTTCAATATAGTTTTCGGCTCAGAACCAAACAATGCACGGCAAGGGGATCTGCCCATTATGCGGTAATAAGAAGAGTTTTTATAAAATTGAACAAAAAAAACAACCAATGGACCAATTAGTAGACTTATTGTCGTACATCCAACACCGCAACATATTTTCTACATCTTGATTGGATCTTTCCACGCTGTCTTGTGTTTGAGGACGTCGAGGACTACCGTGAATGATTTTGCATTCGGGCCACATTGACACCAGTTCTTCTATAACATGCGCGGTGAACTCTCTTCCATTATCACTTTGTAATATGAAGGGGGCGCCAAATTCCAAGAATATTTTTAAAAGTTCCATGGCTACTTCTGCAGCTTTCTTCGATTTCAGTGGTCTGAGGTGTAAAAATTTTGTTGCATGATCTTGATAATTCATCAGCCATTTAAATTCTCCATCCGGGGCAGACTGTAAATCGATCAAATCCACCTGCCCTCGTGTGTTAAAATCCTTGGACACTATCGGCTGAGTTACTATACCTTTCCTTAGTACTGCACGTTTCTTCTCACAAACAGAGCACAGGTCAACAAATAGCTCAATAGGTTTCTTTGGAATATAAAGCCTATTTTAAATGTGTTGAATCATTTTTAGTCGTCCACGATGTCCAACAGTTTTATGAACTTCCTTTAATATTCCAAAATACTTCTCCACTGGAATTATTCGAATAGTAGGATCGTCTACGCATTTTTTCTTGAATATAAGGTATTCCTCGTCCGCTGTTTCCATAATGTCGTATTTTGACAGCCAGTAAATAATCCATGGACTTCTTTTGCGTAGTCACCCTACTCTCCTTAATTTGTTGTATAATCTAAAAAGAAAAACAAAACAATCTTTATAATGTCATAATTAACAAACTTAGAATAATATCAATTAAATAGAAATACAATATACGTTAGCTAGGATAGAGTAATTTAATAAAATAAATTAATAATGAAGTAATTTAACAGTAAACTACTAACCTGTAAAATCCGAACCGAAGTCCAAGGTTTTTTTACATTTTGCTCAGTTTTTGCGTGACTTGCATAGTACTCCAAAACCTATTCGTTGTATAATCTTTTGTCATCACTTTCTTCTTCACTTAACAACGAATTATTAATTTTTTCTCTGCGAGAAACAACATTATCGTCCGAGGCCGCCATCTTCACACATAAACAAAGCGCTTACAGCGCCTCTACCGGTAATTCATGTAACTATTTTACGATATGATCAAAATAATCTTGAATACTTTATGAAATAGTCGCGCTTTTAGTTGACCACATCGAGAAACGATTTTTATCATTGATCTGCCCAAACCATATCATGATGTGGCCAATAGACAGTCAAACATTTCATGAAATGCGACCATTTCATGAAATACTCAAGCATTTCATGAAATGAGCAAATCTACGATATGGCCACGACGTATATATCAACATCCCAGAGAAATATGAAGAAGCCGAAAATTTTGAAAAGGAAGGAAATGAGTTGATTTTTATAAAAGGATGTATAAATGGAAAAGAAGTTAAGCTACTAATTGACACTGGATTAGAAGGAAGTTTGCTAAAGAAAGAAATAGTGGAAAAGTTAAACTTGGATGAAACTAGCAATATTAAAATCAAGAAAATAACAATATTATCTGCCAACAATAAAATTTTTTTTGAAACAAATAGAATGATAAGAACTAAAGTTAAAATTGGAAATGTAGAATTGGACATGGAATTCTTAGTGGTAAAAATATTCAATATCAAGGCATTGTAGGAATGGACATATATCGGAAATACTCAGCAGAAATATTAATTAATAAAGGAATTATCAGCATGCAGGGAAGAAAAATTGAGTTTGAGAGAGAAGAAGAGGATGAAATTGAAAATTGAAATCTAAAAAATAATGCCATAAATGGTAAATATGTAAGTGAAGAAGGGAAGTAAGAATATGATAATAAGGAGCAAGGAAAAGGAAGTATAAGAATAGAAGAAATTAATTATGAATCAATAGAATGTCCTGCAGAAGAAAAATTGAAGATTATACAATTATTGAAGATTTACAAGGAATTAATATCTGAAGAAAACCGTATTGCCGAAAGATATGTGCATAAACTAGAAGTAAAAGACATTAAATATTTTAAAACCAAGACCTATCCGATACCATATAATTATAGAAAGAAAATTAAAGAAGAGATTCAAAAGATGTTGGAGGCAGATATTATTGAGACAGCAACATCGAGCTACATCAACCCAGTTGTCATAGTCAAAAAAAGTAATGGAGATTTACGTATATGTTTAGACGCCCGAACTATGAATAAATTTTGCATTCCACAATATGAAGCTCCAGTAACGATAGATTAAATATTGAGTAGCATTATAAATACTAAAATATTCACTAAAATTGATTTGAAGCACTCTTTTTGGCTCATTCCAATGGAAGAAGATTCTAGAGATAACACTGGCTTTATCTACAGGTTCAAAATGGTGCCCTATGGGATTCAAGGTGCGTGTGAATCATTGGGTAGAGCTCTACACCAAGTGTTAGACAAATTTGATTTTGTTCTTCATTATATAGACGACATTTTAATATTTTCAGAAAATAAAGAGAAGCACCTAAAACATGTAGATTTGGTGTTAAATGCATTAAACATAGCTGGCCTAAAAATAGCCAATAAATGCCAATTTTTTCAAGAGAAAATTGTTTATTTAGGGTATAAAATCACTACCAAATCTATAGAAATGGACCCTGAAAGAACTAAAGTTATTCAAGAATATCAGAGACCACGTAATATCAAACAACTAAGAGGTTTTCTAGGGATTGTTGGATATTTCAAAAGACTTATACCGGATTTGACGAGGTGCCTGTGATTGAATTACTTAAGAAAAACTAAAGATGGAAATGGGATGATCAAAAAGAAGAAGCATTTCAAGAAATTAAAAGATGTTTTGTGAATTAAGTAAAAATTTATCATGCAAATTACTCTGAAAAATTTATTTTACAAACCGACGCTTCAAAAGACAGGTTGGCTGGAGTACTAGTACAACGATATGATGGAAAAGAGTTTCCCATATATTTTCTCTCCAGAGTAACTAAAAGACATGAGAAAAATTATGCTGCTTCCGAAATGGAACTAGCAAGCATAATTTTCTGTGTCACCAAACTTAGATTTTTAATATTGGGGAATGAATTTATAATCGAGACTGATAATGCTGCATTACTTTCTATATTAAACAACAAATATGGGAACTGTCGAATCCACAGATGGTCATTGCTACTACAGGAATATCAGTTTAAAATTGTTCATATCAAAGGAAAGGAAAATATATTAGCAGATGCATTAAACAAAGTAGATGGAAAAAGAAATGAAACATCGATTAGAATGGGTATCAACATATTAATAGAAACATCAGTATTGTTCTCTCTTGAAGAGATATTTAGAGATCAGGAGCTTATGGATACAACAAAATTTGGCAAAGATATAAAAAGAACAGAAAATGGAATTTATTTTAAGATAGTGAACAACATGGAACTATATAATATATCAAGGGAATTGGCAACAAAAATTTTGACAGCATTATAGACAAAATATGGACACATAGGTTCACAGAAATTATGGAAATTATTTAGAGAAAATTATATTAAAAAAAAAGATGTTACAATGCAAAAGAGGTTACTCGAAAATGTGAGATTTGCCAGAAGGCAAAACACAAAAATTTTAAAAATTACAATAAACCCAAAACAATACTAGCAAATGAGAGATTAGAACTAGTAGCAATTGATTTTATTAGCAATATGATATCAACTGAAAATGATAATAAACATATTTTAGTAATTGTTGATGTATTTTCCAAATACATAAAACTATATGCTTGTAAAAGAACTGATGTCAGAGAATTAAAGAAAATGTTAAATAAATATTTTAATGAAATAGGAAGAGCAAAGAAAATTATATTAGATAATGCCACTTATTTTAGATGTAAACGATTTGAAAAATATATACGGGGAAAATAGCATAGCACTAAATTTTACATCTATTAGGCATCCAAATGCCAACCCAACTGAACGTTATATCCAAGAAGTGATTAAATATTTAAGAATATTTGCAAATAAAAACCACAAACATTGGGAAAAACATTTAGGAACTTTATAGGAAATAATAAACTGTACTCACAGCAACATGACAGAAGAAATACTTTGTTGGATCATGCACAAAGAATATTCAAGAAGACCATGGTCAATACAGCAACTAGACTATAATCTTACAATAGAGAAAATAAATAAGAGAATGCAAAGACAAGCAAAAAAGTATATCAAGAAGGAAGAAACTAGACATAAAAAGAAAACAAATTTTCAAAAAAGAGAGCTACTTCTGGTGAAAGCTTTAAGACATATTAATAGGGCTAAAGAAAAGTGTATGAAATTAATGATGCCTTTTGAAAGACCTTTTGAAATAGAGAATAAAGATGGAGTTAATAATTATATTTTGAAAGACATAAAAACGGGCAAAATTAAGGGAATATTCAATATAGACAGTATATTCAAATACCACACTTAGGAATTTCAAAATAAGATTTTTCTAAAAACAATAATTTTATTTTGGAATTGGGAATTTTGTTGTGGAATTGAATAGACCAAAAGTTTTTAAACAAACAAAATGTTTAAAAGATTGATAAAGTATTAATATTTATTGTATGTGAATTTATAATAACAGAGCCTATCAGAGAGGACTAATGTAAAAAAAAAAATTAAGTTGCAAAGCGAGATTTAGTTGAAATATAAAGTTAGAATGTATAAAGGAAAATAAATAATGAAGGGGGAAGTTATTTACTCAATAAATATGTAAAGGTGGAGTTAGGTGAGTAGTAGTTAATTAGTAATTAAATAATAAATATATAGAAAAGTCAGAAATTTGATATTTGTGAAAATAAATAATCTATAGAGTAAAATATAATAATATAAGAAAAAAGAGGCATACCTTGTTAGTAATTGGACTACTAATGGAATCTGATATTAATAATAAATTAATCCTTTTATAATTTAAAACTCATTAAATTAAGATCCAAGGCTCATCTAAACCAAACAACCAGAAGTTTCATAAAAATCATTCTCTAAAAAAGAAAAAAAGTAGTAGTTATATAAAATTAACTTAACAGAGAGGAAGCAGGGTAAAATTTGTGTAGGTAGGATAAAAAGGTAGGAAAGGAACTACAACGAAATATGTTACGAAGTAGGGTTATTATTTAAAGAAAGAAATCACATTTGCAGACACTAAATTTCAGTAAAAGATATAAAATAAATTGATTAGTAAAATACCATAACTATAAATTAATTGAAAAGTAGAAAAGGAATAGAAATCAGTAGAAGAAAAAGTTTATAGATTAACATATGTAACACATTTAGATTGGAAGAGTTAAGTGATAAAAAAAGATTGAGATATATCCAGCTTCAAAATAATATATCAATACAAGGAATAGGAGTCAATAAACATGATTTATTAGATCGGAAGGCGAAAAATAATATTTTGAAATAAAAGTTAAAAAGTACAGATTGATCTGACAGAACAAACTTTGAAATGAAATTACAAAGTTAATATTGAATAAAAAGAAAAATCAATTAGATAGAAATGTTTAATAGAAGTATATTTATGTAATTAGTGGTAACAAATTTGTATATATTAAAATTATTTTTAAAATTTTATGTATCAGTTTCACATTCATTTGTTTTGATCAGGATATAAAAATAATTTCAAACCTGTCAAAAAACCTGTTGAATTTTGATCGTCAAAGAGTAAACATCTTTCTTGTGCGTGTTTTGAAGCCATCAAGACGCTTTTGTGAATTTTGTTTACAACAAACTTTGTTGTATACAAGAAGCGAGTTCAGACATCTTGAATTTAAGATTTCATAAATCAAGAAAAAGACAATTTTGGTGAACACGAACGTTTAATACCACAAAACTATAAAAATGACAAGGTATAAATCACAGAAATTACAAAGTTTCGAATAGTGGCCTGAGAGCTGATTGTAATAGACTATCCAGTGCGAAAAAACAGCAGCAGTTCAAATCAGTAATTCTAATGGAGCGGTACTGACAAGATGAGAAACCAATACATTTGTATCGAGCGGCAAAACGACCTGGAAAAGAAAATGATTTAGAAACAGTGGAGTTAAAAACGACAATTCGTAATAGATAATGTATTTATGAAAAAAATAATCTGTTTAAAAATAATAAAATAACATGTGTATTATTTTATTAGAATTAGATTTATGTATAGTGTTTACCTATGGATTGAGTAAATAACCTGACTCCACACAAAGAAAACAAAAATAATTTATATAGTAGATAATTTTAAAGTATGTTATTAACAATTAAAAGAGTTCATGTTAATTTGTTCTAACTGTTTCATTCTCACATATAAATAAAGAATAGTAAAATTTAATTTTCAAATTTATTATTGTTAAATTAAAAAAAGCATAGAAAGCAAAATAATAATTGATTAAAATTTGTTATAAATAAGATAAAAAAAAGGTAAGTGCAAAATATAAATGTTTATCTGCTTTTTAACGCCCAGAACTCAACTTCAGATAGAGAGTTGTTATGCCTAAATTTGCATACAATTAATAATTCAATAAACTAGTGATACAGTTTTTTATTAAAACCAAAAATTAATAAAAAAGCAAGCCGAGGAAAATAATTAAATAAAAAGTTTTGGTAAAACCATAACAATTGGCAAAACCATTACAATATATATTATTATGGAATTTTTAACTAATTATGATTTTTCCATATCTACACAATTTTTAGTGATTTAATTATTACTTTTAAAAAAATTTTCCTCGGCTAGCACTTTTTTTATTTAATTTGATTTTATAAAAAAATATATTTTATTAGTTTATTGATTTATTAATTGTATGCAAATTCAGGCATAACAACTCTCCATCTCAGGTTGAGTTCTGGGCATTAAAATAAATTTATATTTGAATTTCACTTACCTTTTTCTATCTTTATCTTATTTATATCAACTTAAAATATTTTTTTATCATTAATTATTTTTCTTTTTATGTTCTTCAAATTTACTTTAACAACAATACATTTGGAAATTAAATATTTACTATTTTTTTATTTATATTTAAAAATGAAATATTTAGAACAATTAAGATGAACTCTTTTTAATTATTAACAACATACCTTCAAAATTATCTACTGCATAAATTATTTTTTATTTACTTTAAGTGGAGATAGATTATTTACTCAATCAACAATTAAATTATACATAAAACTAATTCTAACAAATCATACACATTTTCTTTATTATTTTCAACACATTATTTTTGGTGCATAAATACCTTATCTATTTACAAATTGTCTTTCCTTAACTTTACTGCTTCTGCATAATTTTCTTCTCCAACTCCTTTTTCCCTTGATACAAATATATTCGGTTTTCACCTTTTCAATACTGCTCCATTATGATTATTGTTATGCTCTAATGCTGGTTTTGTCGCACTGTAAAGTCTATTACAAATCAGCTCTCTGACCACGACTCGAAACTTTGTAATATGTGATTTATGTTCTGTCACTTTTATGGATTTTGTGGATTTAAACGTACGAGTTCACCAAAATTGCTTTTTCGGGATTTATGAAACTTTTAACAAATTCAAGATGTCTGAATTCTTCTTTACCACAACAAAGTTTTTTGAAACAAAAATTTTCACAAGCGTCTTGATGGGTTTTTTAAAACACGCACAGGAACGATGTTTACACTTCGAAGATCAAAATTCAAAAGAGAGTTTGACAGGTTTGTGATTATTTTTATATGATAATCAAAACAAATGAATGTGACAGATTATTTTAAAAATAATTTTAATCTATACAAATTTGTTATTACTAATTACATGAATCTACTTTTCTTAAACATTTCTATCTATTTGGTTTTCCTATTTATTCAGTATTAACTTTGTAATTTCATTTCAAAGTTTGATCTGTCAGATGAATCTGTAATTTTTAGCTTTCTCTCAAAATCTGTTATTTTTCGCCTTCCTATCTAATAAATCATGTTTATTGACTCCTATTCCTTGTATTGTTACATTATTATGAAGCTGGATATATTCCAATTTTTTTTTATCACTTAAATCTTCCAATCAAAATGTGTTACATATGTTAATGTTTTCCTTCTATTGATTTCTATTCCTAAATTAATTTATAGTATTTAATTTATAGTTATGGTACTTTACTAATCAATTTAGTTTATATCTTTTACTGAAATTTAATGACTTTAATTGTGATTTCTCTCTTTACATAATAACCCTACTTCTTAACATATTTCCCTGTAGTTTCTTCCTACCTTTTGTTATCCTACCGACACAAATTTTATCCTGCTTACATTCTGTTAATTTAATTTTATATAACTACTATTTTTTTCTTTTTTTAGAGAATGAATTTTTGTCAAATGTCCTCTCTGATAGGCTTTGTTATCATAAACCTACATACAATCAATATTTATATTTTCTCAACTCTTTTAAACAATTTGCCTTTAGTGTTTCTTAAAAAAAAACTTTAGATCTATTCAATTCCATAACAATATATTTATATATATATATATATATATATATATATATATTGTTATGGAATTAAAATAGCCATAAACAAAAATAAAAGGAAATATATCAAATAGAGTCAAAGACAGAATGTAGACAAAAAAGCATGTATGTAGCAAATATGTTGGTTGCATAACCATCAGGTGCATTTAAATGGTTAAAGAAAAATTTTTATTAATAATAAAGCAAATTTTCTTAAAAAATATGGTAAGGGTTGAAAAGATTCAACTGAGATTCAGGTGTTAAGATACAAAAGGCTTAATAAAACCATTTATAGAATGAAGGGTCAGCACAACTTTTATATTTCAATTTCGAAAACAAGCCATTCCAACGAGACAGTAAAAAAAGGAGAAATAATTGTAAATAAACTATCTGGAATTTGAGAAAGGGAAAATATGTATAATATAGGAAATAGTTAAGATAATTTTAATAATAATAAATGCTGTAAATACTCACAAGTAGTCCTAAAAGGTAATTCAAAATGGTGATGAGTCATCATATAACGAGAATGCTTATCTTGAGATAGAACTTTAAAAATACTGATGTAAGTTGTGAGGAAAACATTAAAATCCATGCTAGAAACCTAAAACAATATTAATTAGTAAAAATACATGCAATTGCAACAGTACAAAATAAATTAATAGGCAAAGCGTCATATAAACAACTAGCAGTGAAAACTAGAAAGTAAATAACTTTGAAATTAATAAATAAAAATAAAAGGAAATTGTTCAATGAACATTAGAAATGATAAGGAAGAGAATTTTATAACTTAAATTTCAATTATTCACAATTTTGAGATTATGTTGTGTAAAGGATAATAAAAGTTGTATGACCTTGAAAAAGTCATGACCAGTAGAAAAGTAAACAAAGCATTTAAGCGAAATTTGACAAGAATAAAAAAATTCTTAAAATAAAATAAACTATAAGAAACACATCATTTAATAAGGGAAAAAGAAAATTTTTGTTTCTTATGGAGTTTCCCTTGGGCTAAATAAGCGAGGGGACGGGCAAAACAGAATTTGTTAAACGCAAACAACAAATGAATACGCCCCAAAACAATTGAAAATTTTTAAAAGACTACAAAAGCTTACGTTTGGATAGCAGCGGTCTCTTTCATTTCCGATTTTTGAATAGAAGCAGTCTCTGTAGTTCATGATTTTTGATTATAATTAATCTCAGAGCATGTGATGTATTGTTTTCTTTACAATAACCTAAGAACTTGTTAGTAGAGGTTAAGCAGTGAAAAGTGGTAGACATATTGTCAAAACAATTCCAATGACATTTAGGTTGGCAGTGTCTATTTGACCGACGAAAATGACAATTAAGTGGGAATTTCAAATAAACATTGCTACAGATCAACAAAAATGGTAGTTGTTGATAAATAGTGAATAAGAATAATTTGGTAAATTATAATTTAATTTTAATTGACATGGATAATGAATTAAACAAGATGGTGAATATGTAAAATTGGTAAGCAACATGGAATGGGAACCAATAAAAATAAAAATTGGTTTATAAAATAAAAGTTTTAATGGACAATAAACAGATTGGGAACTTATGGACAGTAATCACCACAAGGAGTAAAAAAGGTTAGTGCAACAATAATTGTTTGAAAATGTAAATAAAGTGAACATTGAGTTATTTATTTGTATATTAGTTAAGGATATTAAAATAACAAATTGTAGATTTAAATGATAGGATGAATGAGAAATTTCTCATAAAAATTTAGTAGGTAGGAATGATTTCATTTGTTTCTTTATTTAATTGTTTGAAAAATTATTTATATTATGTTAATAAAGGATGTTGTTGAAATTTGAAATGGAAAGTTGTGTTGAATTTATTATGAGCCAAAAATAACATTGAACTTAGAGTACATCTAGATTATTTTCAATTAAAATAAAATTTCGAAAACAAGCCATTCCAACGAGACAGTAAAAAAAGGAGAAATAATTGTAAATAAACTATCTGGACGTTGAGAAAGGGAAAATATGTATAATATAGGAAATAGTTAAGATAATTTTAATAATAATAAAAGCTGTAAATACTCACAAGTAGTCCTAAAAGGTAATTCAAAATGGTGATGAGTCATCATATAACGAGAATGCTTATCTTGAGATAGAACTTTAAAAATACTGATGTAAGTTGTGAGGAAAACATTAAAATCCATGCTATAAACCTAAAACAATATTAATTAGTAAAAATACATGCCATTGCAACAGTACAAAATAAATTAACAAGCAAAGCATCATATAAACAACTAGCAGAGAAAACTAAAATGTAAATAACTTTGAAATTAATGAATAAAAAAAGAAAATTGTTCAATGAACATTAGAGATGATAAGGATGAAAATTTTATAACTTAAATTTCAATTATTCAAAATTTTGAGGTAATTTTGTGTAAAGGATAATAAAAGTTGAATGGCCTTGAAAAAGTCATGACCAATAAAAAGTAAACAAAGCATTTAAACGAAATTTGACAAGAATAAGAAAATTCTTAAAATAAAATAAACAATAAGAAAAACATCATTTAATAAGGGAAAAAGAAAATTTTTGTTTCTTATGGAGTTTCCCTTGGGCTAAATAAGCGAGGGGACGGGCAGGACAGAGTTTGTTAAACGCAAAAAACAAATGTATACGCCCCAAAACAATTGAAAAATTCATCCAAATAGGGTTCGGGGCAAGATTAAACGCAAATTAGCAGGCAGTTCAAAATATTTGATTATTATTAATCTCAGGGCATGTGATGTATTGTTTTCTTTACAATAACCTAAGAACTTATTAGTACAGGTTAAGCAGTGAAAAGTGGTAGACATATTGTCAAAACAATTCCAATGACATTTAGGTTGGCAGTGTCTAAAGATTTTTAGGACGGTAAAATTAAAGTGTGGTGCCTATTTGACCGACGAAAATGACAATTTAGTGGGAATTTCAAATAAACATTAGTACAGATCAACAAAAATGGTTGTTGTTGATAAATAGTGAATAAGAATAATTTGGTAAATTATAATTTAATTTTAATTGACATGGATAATGAATTAAACAACATGGTGAATATGTAAAATTGGTAAACAATATGGAATGGGAACCAATAAAAATAAAAATTGGTTAATAAAATAAAAGTTTTAATGGACAATAAACAGATTGGGAACTTATGGACAGTAATCACCACAAGGAGTAATAAAGGTTGGTGTAACAATAATTGTTTGAGAATGTAACTAAGTGAACATTGAGTTATTTATTTGTATATTAGTTAAGGATATTAAAATAACAAATTGTAGATTTAAATGATAGGATGAAAAGAGAAATTTCTCATAAAAATTTAGTAGGTAGGAATGACTTCATTTGTTTATTTATTTAATTGTTTGGAAAATTATTTATATTATGTTAATAAAGGATGTTGTTGAAATTTGAAATAGAAAGTTGTGTTGAATTTATTATGAACCAAAAATAACATTGAACTTAGAGTACATCTAGATTCTTTTCAATAAAAATAAAATTTTACATTCAATTCAGAAAAAAAAAATACTTAGAGAGGTTTGAATTAATAAAAATGAGAAATAGTGTTGAACAAGTGAAAGAAAATAGAAGCAGAGCAGTTATAAGGAAAATAAAAATGTAAGTATTGATTTTAAATATTAGAACCTGTTGAACCACCTTGAGATAGGAGTATGAATGCTACATGTAAAAATTAAACCCTGAGAATTTAAATTAAATCAAATAAAGTTTAGAATAAAAAAAAATATATAAAAATATTATTATGAAATATAAATAAAATAATAATTCACAAAATCCAATATAATATATATATATATATATATATATATATATATATATATATATATCAATATCAAAAAGCCGTACTTCCATACATTCGAGGAGTCACTGACAAAATAGCACGGATTTTACAACGACATCAAATAAAGACTGTCTTCAACACCACTCAAACTATAGGCAACTTATCAGATAACCCCAAAGACAAAGTACCTAACGAGGATCGAGAAGTTTACGAAATCTCATGTCGCGATTGCCCATAAAGCTACATTGGTCGTACCAACAGGCGCGTTAACCATCGAGTATATGAACACTCTGTCAGTTCGTAAAAAAGATCCGACTTCAGCTCTCGCGCATCACCATATCCAAACAGGGCACTCTATCAACTTTGAGGACATTAGGACTATCATATCTCTCAATTTTCTTAGGGCATCCACTATTCGCGAAGCCATCGAAATAGAGAAAAGACCCCTCTGTCTAAATAGATGCGATGACAGCACTCGCCTTCCCAAAGCTTGGACCTCCGTAATTGCCAGATTAAACAAACCAGACACGCCCACCAACACCCAACCAATCACCGTTCAGCCCCTTTATCACGCGACATCCCCTCCTAATCGACCGATAACTATAAATAAAAGAAGCAGCGCAGACTCACCTTCACATTCATTCATTCATTCATCGCATTCAGAGTGTCCCTATCTCTCACCTGAAAAGGTGAGAGATAGGGACCTACCCGACACAGCGGCGACTACCTGGCTGCCGGCGAACCCTTGGAGTTTTCCGGCAATTAGTGAGGTTTTACCGGAAAAGATTAAAGTGGCATAGTGAGTCAGCGAGTGGTGTAAATATAGTGAGCGGAGAAGTTGATTTTATAAATCCACGAATCCGAATATATTTAAAAGAATTCGGGAAGAAAGAAGCGGCAGGATGAGGGTGCCAGAGGACCTGAGTATCTCAGAGCTGGAGCAGCTTGTAATTCAGGTCAATGAACGAAGAGAACGAAGAAATTCATAGCTGGGATGAAACAGCATAGGAACCCACTGATGAGAGAGGCAACCGACTACGACGAACATGAGAGATACAGGATGAAAAGACGGCGACAAGCCCTACTACAAGGGGAAGAAATAATGAAGAGAAGAAGACTGTTAATAGGATAAGAATATTAGGGAATAAAAATATGATATATTAAGTAATGAAAGATCTTATGGAATTAAATATCTTAGGGAATTAACATTGCATCAAATAGGAATAAGAAAGTAGGGAAATAAAATAGAATTACAGGATAGGAATAAGAAAATTTATTGTAATTTTAACTCTGTAAATAAAAATATTTTAAAAGACTCACCTTCAGTTCAGTTACCTAGTGACCCTTGGGGAGCAGGCAGGTTGAGGCCCTGAGTTCGATCCAGACGCTTTTCTCACCCGGAACCTAGCTTTTATATATATATATATATATATATATATATATATATATATACAAATAAACCTTACTTATACTATATTATCAGAAATCGATATCAGTTGGTTTTCATATCATGTAATTGCATTGAAACTTTTAGGTGATAGATCTGCCAGTTCTTCGTATCCAAGATGGTCTGATAAGAGGACGTACATTTAAAACAGAAGAAGCAGTTAAAACATATTATGCATTTCGAGGAATACCGTTTGCAAAACCGCCGCTTGGAAATTTAAGATTTGAGGTACATCACAATGTTATAAGAATAATAATTGTAACTCAATTAAAATGATCTGAAAGACATTACTTCTTCTTAATACATTTTTTAGCTATTGACGTAAATGCTTAGAATTAAACAATTTTATCCAGAATGACGATAGTCCACACCTTTAAATTTTCATTTATTTTTGAGTTATATTTCATCTAAATTGAACAAAACAGAACAGTTTATGAAATGACATAAGTGTACTAAATTCTACAATAAATGAGACTGATAATTTTTTTAAATAAAAATTACTTATCACAAATAGAGTTCAGCACAATTTTTTCAAGATTAGTTTACAAAATAGAGGAAACTTTTCGTTAAGGTAAACAAATCCCCTCATTTAGTTTTTGGAGCTTTGTTATACTTCCTTCTTTAGTTCTGATGATCCCGATCGGATAGCTTTACTCCTCTAATTATTTTTTTGATACATATTACTTTTCTACTCTAGGGTTTGTATAAACCAGGCCTTATCTCCTCGTCGTCTTTACTTTGGTGGCAAACATCTGCAGCCGGATTAGTTCGAGTGTGGCGTTGTTTAAGTTGGGTGCTTGACCAACAGGAATAAGGCTACAAACTCACCCCAATAAAGCTGGTTGTTGCCAACGACCTTGGACAGATATTGATCGAAGATCCAATGAAATATTTCTACTATTCCATTAGAAAATAGATTCAAAGTTTTCTTGTTCATAGAGACCTTCTGGAATTCAATAGACACAAAGTTAAGCTTTTGGTCCCAATACAACAAGAAGGATACACTAAACATTCTGAATAGCTTTTGTCACCTTGGTTGCCTCCTGAAATGTAATGGAACATCCCTTAAGCCATTTGGTTAAAAAAACCCATCGTATGTTAATTCGAATGAAATGCAAATTTTGTACTGTTATTGTATATTATCCAAGAATTAAAGAAAAGTAAAAGTAGTGTCGGAACTATTAGAAAGAATATGGAGAGAAGAAAGGATGCCGGATAAATGGAATAAAGGTTTGATAATACCCCTTCACAAATAGGAATATAGAGAGAAATGTAGTAACTATCGGGGAATATCATTATAGGATGACCTACAAGGTCCTAGCCAAGTCATTAAAAACTAGTTAGAAAAATATGAAGAAGAGCCGTAGGGAAATACCAGAGTGGATTCAGGACAGGAAGATCAACAAAATGTTCATGAGCAGAATTTAAGTTTAAATCTGATATTCAAAGACCACAAACAAACATATGACACTATTAAAAGGAATAAGCTATATCAGGTATTAGAACAGTAGTCCCAAAAAAGTCTGGAACGTTAATAGAGATGACGACAAGAAAACACTAATGGGTTGATATATGGCCTGGCTTATGCTGATGACATTGTGCTGATGGCTAGATCGAAGTATGAAGTTGTAAGGACTTTCAAATTGTTGGAAGCAAAAGCCAGAGTATACGACCTTGCAGTAGATGAAAATTAATCTAAATATATGGTTATGAAGGACGCCTCCATAGTAATCTAGTTATTAACGTCGATGAGAGCAGGACATACACATTAGAAAAAGTAGATCATTTTGAATACCTAGGTGTTACAATAACATGTCATGAAAATGAAGAGAAAGAAATAGAAAAACCACTACTTATAGGAAGCAAGGCCGCAGGTACTTTTTCAAATGTTTTAAGAGCTACAAATGTATCACGAGAAACGAACCTAAGGGTGTATCAAACATTAATTAAACCCACAGTCACCTATGCGTGCGAGACTTGGTTATTGTCCACAAGAAAACAGAAAGTAAACTAGAAATTTGGGAACGAAATATTAAGAAAAATCTTTGGAGGAATTAAGTACCAGGACGAATATAAGAGAAGAACAAATAAGGAAATTGAGGAGTTATGTAAAGAAACTAGTATTGCTCTGGAGGTGAGAATACAAAGAGCTAGACGGTTAGGACATGTTGCAAGACTGACCGACATATGAAAGGTAAAAAGAGTGGTAGTGAGGAAACAAAAATAAGAAGAGGAAGACCTAGGAAAAAATGGCTAGAGGAAGTCGTAAAGGATCTGGAGGAAGTGGGAATCAGGGTCTGGAAGAAGCAGGCGTTGGACCGAAATAAGTGGAAAAGAAGGGTGAAAGATCTCATAGTCAAGGGCCACTCGGCCTTATGAGCTGATATATATATATATATATATATATATATATATATATATATATATGTCTAGTCGTAGGCTTTCACGCATGGAACAATGTGAAGAAATATTTATCCGGGAATACATCCGTTCGTTACATTGATTCATCGTAGTTACGTAACTACTGCAAGTGAGACCTTGGCGAAACGTCTGCAGGATTCAAAGATGAATCAATGTAACGAACGGATGTATTCCCGGATAAATATTTCTTCATATATATATATATATATATATATATATATATATAGTTTTATACTTTTATTTGTTAATATGTTATAATTTATTTGTCGATCTGAATAATGTGTCATTTCGGTAGGAACGACGTCTCTAAACAAAAGCAATTTTGCTTTTCACAACCATACTCATCTATGTTTTTATGTGTAAGTGTGGGTCTACCTTAAGAAATTTTCTGTTCAATAAGAATGTCAAATTTCAAGTCTATCAGATATTAAGTGGTTGAAAATGGTTTCCAAATTTTCAAGTGATGAACGTCTATAAGAAAAATATGAAATATTAAAGAATATGATTAACAGAACAGCTATGACGAGTGTGTTTTCTACCATTTGTACTTCAGACAAATATTCAACTAGAACCGTGTTACAGGACACAAATGGGTGGAGAAAAAAGGCTATTGTATTAAAATTAAAAATTTTAAATAATTTAAAATACTCCCTACAGACTCACCTCAGTAACACTTCAAAATTTGCTATAGTAATATTTCAACATTTCTAGCATTTATTTACTTATAGTCCCCAGTTAGAAACGACAAATGGGATGGAGTCTGGAATGCAACTGAAGATAAACATGGATGCATCCAATACAATAGCAAATTGTTATTAGGTTCTGAAGACTGTTTATACATAAATGTTTATACAACTTCAGTAAGTATGTGGACTAGGCTATAGTATAAATTTAGTGATCAGTAATTTCTGTTAGTGTTCATACTTTAACAATAACATATATATTTACTTGCAGCTTAATAATACAGGTTTTCCTGTTATGGTATTTGTATACGGTGGCAATTTCATTAATGGAAATTCATCATATAACAATTTTGCTCCCGATTACCTTCTAGAACAAAATGTTATTTTCGTATCATTCAATTACCGTGCAGGCCCTTTCGGATTTTTGAGCACTGAGGATTTGGGTTGTCCCGGTAATATGGGTTTAAAAGACCAAGTATTAGCTCTAAAATGGGTACGAAACAACATACATTATTTTGGAGGGAATGCTAGAATGGTAACCCTTTTTGGACTGAGTTCAGGATCAGCTTGTGTTGCCTACCTGTTACAATCAGATTCTGCAAGGGGTAAATTAAAAATTATTCAACACATATCTTAAATATTTGTAATAATAACGTTAAGATCTTAGCAATTTAGTTGCAAGTTATTACGGTGTATACATAGGAAATTTGAAAATAATTGATAGTGTGCACCATTTACTGGAAGACATAAGTGCCAGGAAAAGTAATTGTCCAACAATTTTTTTAGGAGGACTAGTTTTAACCCAAAATAGCAGATGTGTAGCTTCTTAAACGCTACTGCATTATTTCTGAAACAAGTAAACAAGATATTACCTATTTAAATTTCACAAATATTTTTAAATGACCATATGACTGAATGAATGTCTTAGGTTTATTCACTTGTTTCTTGAGTTTGTTGATATAAACGTGCGGCTCATTGATAATTTTGGAGTGAGTAAAATATATTTTTCCAGGAAGATAGCTGTGAATTAAGTTTCTAATTATGTTGTTAATACTGTTGAAAATAAGACAGTAGAAACGATATTGTCACAAAGTGGGTTTTCAACACAGTAATATACTTGAAAATGCGAGATGTAAAGATCGACATCTAGGAATATACACCGAAAGTAAATCTACTTTAATTTTATCAAAAATTTAAAATTCACTGTACTACTTCAAATATTACAACGATGAATCAAACGTATCAGCTATTCCACTACTTCTCACCCTGTACTCTTGTCTCATAGCTGAATAAAATCCTG
Organism: Octodonta nipae; assembly: GCA_034190945.1. Classification (NCBI taxonomy): domain Eukaryota; kingdom Metazoa; phylum Arthropoda; class Insecta; order Coleoptera; family Chrysomelidae; genus Octodonta; species Octodonta nipae. Next base: position 373,920 of record CM067218.1, read on the forward strand.
TCCCCCTCAGGCTCGATCTTTCTGATAGCATCCCTATCTTTCTAGCTTGTATGACTAATAGCTTTCAAAAGGAATCGCAGTTTCAGTTCTGGTTCTCAAAGAATAGTGCAGTAAGTATACGTGCCCGACGAATATTAATTTTCTGCATATTAAATTACGGAATATCTCAAGAGTAAATACACATCATATTAAGTGGAAGATGGTGGGATCTATTTGTACAAGAAAATGCTATTGATGCAGCTTTAACTAACATTACAAACAACCATAATATTCATTTCGAAAAGAAATTGTTGTTGTTTTCAAAGTTTTCAGGCCGCTAGGTCGAATGAAGAAGTGATCTTTAGTCGTCTCATTCGTCTCCCAATTTAGGGTCTTAGGGTTCTTTTTATGGCAAAACAAAAACCTAGTTCCTATTACTGCCCATATGCTGGTGCTGTAGAATGTTCGACAACGTTTTATTTTATAGACAACTGGACAATTTTTTTAGCTTTTGCTTTCCAGTAAAAAGGCGCTATTGACAAATATATTATTAATTTCTTGAGAAGAAGTAGAGCGAATCTCAAAAATAAACCATCACTAGCAGTACTTAGGCATTAAACTAACATTTTGGGGGGACACTCGATATTACTAGGCTACAGTTTGTGCCACAGAAGTATGTGTCTTGTATTTTTCGACATACTTCCGTGTCTTCCGGTATATTACCGCAGGACCATCCAATAAATGTGAATTTCCAATATGTTTTTACTTCTAGGTTTATTTAAAGCAGCAATAATGGACAGCGGCAGTACGCTTTGTTGGTGGGCGTTAAACAGGAGGGCTAGGAGAATAGCTTTTGCTCTCGGGCGACAGCTAGGAATTAACGCTACAAACTCAACAGAATTAATAAAAAAGTTACGGCAAGTTAATTATGCAGCTATAGAGTTGGCTTACTTAAAAGTCTCTATGTCGGTGCGTAAATAATTATTATTTATATAAGACTGTCTCAAAGTAAAACAACAAGATCAGACCTGCTGCATATTCTCCTGCCATGTAAAATCATTATTTCTTGTTGGTTTTGGTTATCGAAGACTCTATAATGTTTCTCCTACAGATTGAATTTCCCATTTGCAATTATATTATCCTGGTTTTAATTTCCAAATATACAGGGTGTTCTGTAGAAGGTTCGCCAAACATGAGGACGGATCAGTGGACTCATGTGCTATATTGTGTAGCCCATTTAACGTCTTGATAGTTTACGTTTTTTTTTAAATTTAGTTTATTCTTTATTCACAGATTTTTTCAAATGAACTTTTATAATTCCTTTATTATACACCAAATAAACTTATCTAATTTATAATATTGTTTGCTCTTATGGAATCTAGATTTGACACAAATAATTAAGTAAAAAAATGGTCCCCGAATGGCGAGGTTCCATAAAAACTCATTTAGTTAATACATGACAAAAAAAATATAAGGCACATCGAGAACTTCGAATGCTTACAAAAACTATATTTAGCCCCTTACTAACAATATGCTACATGGTTTGGAAAGTAATTAGTACCATAATAAAATTTTGAGATTGTAGTTTAGAAGGTTAGAACTGGTTTCCACAGCTAGGATGCAAGCTCGAAATCATTTTTTTGACTGCTACTGCATCTCATCCCGCATTATTCAAAAGCAACATTTATTCTTTCTTTTAACTGCTCTATTTGTGTCTCGGCAACGACTTGAACTATTAATGAATTATTTACAGACCCTATTAGATGAAGTCCCATTGGATGACAACACAATAATATTCCAAAACGATGGTTGTTCAGCACATTATAGATGAACTGTCAGAGATTCCCTCGACAATTCATTCCCAAACACTTGTATTGGGCGAGCTGGCCCTATACTCTGGCCTCCAACGTCCTCACATGTGAGTACTCTCGATATTTCTGTATGGGTACGGGTCAAATAACTCGTTTACAAAATGAAAAACGAAATGCAAATAGAAACCAAGTAGCAGCTAAGGGAAAGAGTAATTGTAGCATTTGATACCATGAGGGATGAAATGCTGCTAGAGAAGGTCCACAGTTGAGGTCATAATAAGGTATTGTCCTTGCATCCGTAGCGATCGAAACCAGTTTGAATAAAACTTATAACAAATTGTTTTATTGTTTATGGTACTAACCTCGTAAGTTACAGTCTCAATTTTGATTATGATATTAATGCAAGTCAGAAGTATTGCAAAAAATAAATATTTACCATGACACGGACATAATAGGCTGACATGTTATGGTCACTTGAACTGAATGAGTCAAAGTAGATGTGCTAAAGAATCTGGCAGTAGACTCCAACAGGATAAGGTAAAGAACGATGCCTCGGATAACATGGTTACAAGGCGTAGAAGAGTCGACGACTGCTAGATATTTGTCCTCCCGGCCGTTAGAAACATCGCCCCCAGGGCTGTAAAAAATCTTCAAAAAAAAAAACTACGACAATTACGCATAAATTCAGTCATTGACAATGACTACAGATTTGGGGTTAAAACTTCTACAAAACACATAAACAATAACAATATAACGATATATAATACACTTTATATATGTACACAAGAAAAATTGTTGATTATATTACAGAGATTCTTTGGTTTCAGAATACCCCTGAAGAAAACTTTGTGTAAGAGAACACCAGTCTTTCGGCGTATTTATCGAAAGTGCCCCTACTGCATTTTTTTCCATTTCAAATTTCAAATATGGAAGAAAGGGAAGCCAAGTAAGCAGAGATGATAATCAAGAAAGAACTACTCTTCAACATTCATTCCGAAATAATTTTTTTTTAAATAAATTCTCTAAACTGCAAGTTTTTAGGCTTTTTAAATTACTTCTTTTATATATTTTCGTTTCCCTTTTCTCTTGTTGTTTACGGTATATCAGTGTGTTTTTTTAAGAAAATTTTATTCTTTTCCTTATTAGATTGCTAAATGTCAGATTATGGTTTTACACACTTGGATAATCCTGTAATCTTTTTATTGGACTTACTTTCAGTAATCTTGCCCATAGTTTCGTCCATTTTGTTCTGGTATTCAAGTCATCTATTCGAATTATTTCATTCATTTCATCCTTAATTAAAATCGCAAATAAATCAAATTATTTACAGATTTCGGCAGAAAATCCACTAGATTCCGTTCCATTCTCTCCTGTAATAGAACCTAGTCATAAAGGAGCTTTTTTCACTGGAAATAGTGAAGAAGTTCTAAGAAAGGGTAAATTTCAAAGGGTTCCGCTTTTAACTGGTTTTAATTCCAATGAAGGAGGTAATCTATATAGCAAGCATAAAGGTATGTTTTCCACCACAAATTTCATATGAGTTTGTGATAATAGTTCAGTTGTTTAATACCTTTAGAATATCACAAGAGAAGAGAAGATACTAATAGTAACATAATAAATTCAAATAAAAAAATTTTGGAATTTCTTATCATTTAATTTCTCATAAAACAGCCCAGATAATCTTTGCAAGAGAAATTAAATCTCTTCTAGAAAACAACAAAAAATGTTAAATTGTAACTTATATAAATATATAAATGTAAATTTGCAAAATTTTTTGGAACACATGTGTGAGAGTGACATATAAAAACTTTTTCCGGAAGTTGTATCGACGCTGATTGGTTGGAGTTGTCAGCTCACTGGCAGGGGTAATTTGGTCCACAAGATCAGTTGTCACTTCCGCTCTCTGTGTTGCTGATTCTGTTTTATATTGTTTAATTAGTGATTTCTAAGTGGTAGAAAAATGCAGTTCTTTTGTTTACTGGCCTGATTTTTTTCTATTTCGTCTTGTTGAGTTAGCATTTTGTTTGTAGCTGTCAAAAATGATTTTCTGCATTATTTGTAGTTGCTGTTGAGATCGTACAGACGTTGTTTATTTGACTGTGATAGCTACTTTATCATCTTGTAATCTACAGAGATTATGCCTCACAAATGATTTTCTTAAACGCTTTGAGTACTTGTCTTAGAAAAGATTTGTTTGTACGGACCTCTGTCTTAGAAAAAGTTATATGTGATAGAAGCATTTGTTTGTTGTAGCAAACGACTGATGTTTTCTCTTCGATGGCTAAAGTTTTGTGCACCTAGAAAAACGTTTTTATGTACCCGTAAATATGCTTTGATTACCTGCCTTAGAAAAGATTTATGTACCGGTGTTGTTGTTAGAAACAAACGCTTTGAGTACCTAGAAAAATTTGTTTGTACTGACCTCTGTCTTAGAAAAAGTTATATCTTTATTTCCGTCATTACATTTCCAAATATCCCTTTTCCAACATTCCTGGTCTCTGCCCTTTGCAACGGATTTGTTTCAAACCATTTCTACCCTTTGAAACATTTCTGCTTCAACCATTCAATCATTTTTAACGGTTCCAGTCGTTTTCACGGAAGGTTTCTACGAGCCTAGCATTTGTAACGGTTTCAAACAGTTCTACCCTTTGCAACACACTTACTTCAACCAATCTACACTTTGCAAAGGTTCTAACCATTTGTTCCTGTTATAACCTTTCTTTCATTTGTACCATTTAGTAGTCATTTGCAACGTTACCGTACCAGTCATTTTCAACATTTGTTGCATTTCTACCCTTTCTATCAGTTCTGTACCAACCATTCTACTCTTTGTAAGGTCCTACTCCAACCTTTCAATCATTTCTAACAGCCCCTTGCAGCCCTTTCTACCATATCTACCCTTTGTACTGGTCTACTTCAACCTTTCAATCATTTCTAATAGCTCTTTGCAGCCATTTCTACCATTTGTACCCTTTGTAAGGTCCTACTTCAACCTTTCAATCATTTCTAACAGCCTTTTGCAGCCATTACTTCAATTTGTGCCGTTTTTAGTCATTTGCAACGGTCCTGTATCAGTCATTTTCAACATTTTTAGTGGTTCCAACCATTTTTCCAACGGTATTCTTTCCCAATTACCCACCCTCTTTTTCTCGATTCCTTTGAAAATCCAAAGATTCAAGTCGCAATTATCATTCCTTATTAACCTATTTATTTTTACATTATTAGCTACCATTATCTTTTCAATGCAAAACCGCATCTACTTATTTGAACAGTCCACCATATAACATTTCCTGGTTTCTTCTTCTGAATTTATATCGCCACCACACTTTAAACCAGTTTCCTTATTAGAGTTTCGCTTGTTTATCGGTACTTAGACAAACATGTGAAAGTTATGCAGTTGAGGTTTCGTTTATCATTTGTTATTGTCAGCGTTGAATAAAGAACTATTTATATGATTGTAATTATATAATAAAAATGCTAATTTCCAAATATTCGATAACATTTTTTGGTATGCATTTTCGGTACATTTTTTGTTTAAAATTGCCGAATTCTCTATATTAAGAGATTTATTGCCCGGACTCTGGGATCGCATGGATCTGGTTTATCTGACGAACGCAGAGACTCGAACGAGTTGCCACTCTCGCGCAGGTACGTTACCCATATTTAGCAGTCTTTATTTAAGTAAACTCAAAATTACCAAACACGACTATGTGAATCCGAGTGCCGTATTCTTTGTTTCACCACTGATACAGAAAACTACCATTGTGCCCAATCCTCGCGCAGCCTCCGCGTTCCCTACGCCTGCCACCCCCGATACTCCCACCCCGCGCCTGCCTATCGCTGACCACCCCCGAACGTTAAGACGATGACGTCACGACTCCCGGCGGAAGGACCGCGCCCGACCGTCTCCCAACGCGCCACTCGATGACCACTACCCGACCCAGCCGCTTTCCGAAAGTCCGGCCCCTCTCACGAACCGGAAGTCCAGAAATTTGGTCCCAGTCACCTTCCGGTCACCGTCAGCTGCCTTGCCGTTTTTTTTTGCTCTCCAGTGACCCCTACACTACTACAGTGTATTAGAGTTTCGGTACGTTATTTCACGTAATTGGGCGCTGAGTTTCACTTGAATATTGTATATGTTTCTTGTTCCACTTATTTCTTTTTCTTCTGGTTTTGGTGGTATCAGTATTAGTAGTAGGGTTAGGTTACGGCTCCTACTTATAAAGCAGAAGATGCACAGCTCGATCCTTTTTCTCTCTCTGTGTTTTGCAGGACTTGGTCGCGTTGAAAGTAATATAATTTTAGGGATGAAAAAATATGAAGTAAAATAATTAATTAATAGTAAGTAATCCATTCGTTAATTTAATTCAAATCTGACAAAATGACGAAGCCACCGGCTGATAAGGAAAACACTGCCATCGTGTTAATGAACTCAAGGGCCAGACAAAACTGAAACAACTCCTCGAAAACGATCCGAGCTACAAAACCATCTTTAGACACACTGCTAGGTATCTAGAGAAAAGAACTAAATCAATAATTAAAAGTCTCATGTCCCTGCGTGTTATAGTCAGTGCTTTTAATTAGTCACTAAACCGTTTAGAAAACATTTAGCTAGCGTCTCACAACCAATAATAGAATAAGTCTGTTTATATGAATAAAATATCGAATAGTCCATAAACATCCTTACCATCTTATCAACAGTTCCAGAATATATCAGAACCAGTTTCGAAGTCAAGTCCTTGTATTCAAGCGTAGCAATAGTCAGCAACAAATTTCAGGGAATGGAAACCTAAGAATTCAAAATTTATCTCTCAATGCACGGCCTTAAAATCGCCTATTTTGTGTTCGATGATTTAGCGTATGAACAAGCAGTCGGAGCAATACTATCCCCTATCGTATATGTTCTCATACCATCCTTTGAGTGAAAATCTCTAGTACCAGCTAGCAAAACCTAACGTATGGTCTGTTGACAGAAAGTATCTTGCAAGTTCCCGAATCACTTAAATTCTATCCACTATATGATTCAATTTACTTCAAGGAAAACAAACGGCTGCCTTTCATTGACATTTACGTATCAAGAACTCAATCACGACTCCTAGCACACGATTTTTAAAAAACCTTTACACACAAATACAGTTGCAAATACTTCGAGATCACTAAGGCTCACCAACAACAACCACAAAGAACATGAACCAAATTATTTCTATAAGTAAATTTTTTTGTAATAACTTTTTTATCTTTTTATATCGATTGAATTAAGAGTAAGTTAATTTGAACATTTACAATAGTTTAACAGTCAATTAAATTTTGTAAGAGGTGATAAATATATTTAACTAAATCACAATTTTAGACATTGTTCAGTTACTTGCAAAAGGCCTGTCGGATCCTGCAAATTTGGCCCCAGTAGATTTAACAAATAGCAAAGCTTCTAGAACCCAAGCAGGTCAAGAAATCAAATCCTATTACTTTCAAACGAACTCTTCAGCTGACAAACAAGGACTACTTAAGGTAACTTTTAAACAGTGTTGTCGTAAATATTTATTTCTTGACAATCATTTACTTGTTTTTTGCAGAAATGGTTTGTATAAAATGTATACTATATATCTGTAGACAATGTGTACTATATATCTGTCTGTAGAGCGCCATGCCAGAAAACTGTGGATAATTATTTATACAAATAAAAGTTGAAAAACCAACTTGATTTCTGTTTTTGCTCTATTACGTTTTTTCATATGTTGTAGAGAAAACCTTTCTTAACAAAAGTTGTTTAGAATCAAATGTTCGTCAAGGATGATGCCAGTTGATTTTCAAAAATCCTCAGATTTCCCAGAAAATGAGAAAATTTCAATTAAATGTTAAAAACTTTAGCTTGATACAGAGGATTTACTATAATTACATCAAGGAATTTATCATAATCTATACCAGTCTGTACCGACGCAGTACGAAAGCAACAAAGCATTTGTTGGTTAAGGAAAACCTGAAAATTAAAATTGATGCTAAATCCTAAATAATGGATAAAAACATATGATATTTTTTGTGCATATAAACGTATTATATATTTATTGAATGTAATGTCAAGGTTGATTTTATATATTTTTTGCAGTGTTTTATAGATTTTTGTATTTTCCCAAATGACCTTAAACGATAATTTTTAAAAACATTGATTTCTAGAAAGTGTGAAAGAAAGGTCCATGATATTGATTTTTCCTTTTTGGGATACATTCTGGTATGATAACAAAAGAAATAAAATTTTAACGCTACGCGTTAGCTAAAAATTGGCCAAATGTTAACAAAAAAACTTAAACTTAACTTGTTAACGACCCTGAAGAGTTAAAATGTAACTTTAGTGATGCCGGTTTGAGTTTAACTATACTTTCATGTAGTAGGAATAAGTTTCAAATCGCACGGGCTTCTGGAAAATAATGTTCCCTAATATGATTCTTGCACCTGGGATAGTGCAACTCCCGAACCGGTGTTGCTCGTGTCGGTGTCTAGGACGAACTTGCCATACTATTTAAGAAATGCTAGGATCGGACTGGAACAGAATGCCGCTTTCAGTGTCTAAATACTATTTCGCAAACCTGAATCTCCATATTTCAGTGGTCTGCCGATGTAGGACTGGGGCAATTGTGGCAAAGTCCTCAATGTCTCGCTTATAGTACGAACAGAGAACCAAAAAGTTCAATGGTTCATGTTGGACCCTCTGGGCAATCACGAGTGACTTCTATCGTGTACTCGTTGTTCCGAATTCTTGACTGGGCAGCGACATGGGCCAACATCTGTACCTCTTTTTTCTTAATACAGGAAAATACTTCGCCCAGCTTTTTCAGATGGTCATTGAAGATGTGACTCATGACCAAAATGTCACAATAACTCCATTTTGTAACATGCAATTTATATTTTCCCGGACTGTATGTTGTTGCACCAATATCAGTCGCCTTGGTGGTATTCGTATAGAATCGCAATTGATGATTGTGTCTATTGGATCGAAACAGGCTACTTCTTCACCGATGGCAATTCGGATATAGTTGTTGGACATATTCAGGACTCCAATTGGTATGTCTTTACCCATTTTAACTATAGCCCGTCTAACTAAGTAATCACCAGCTAATTGTATAGTCACCATTTCTAGGCAGTTCCAATGAATTCTTTCTAGCTGTCCATGAATACTTTTTTCCATTTATCCTGGTATTCTGGTCGAGCATTTCGCTACAATCCTTACAAGAATCGCTGACGGGCCGTGTCAATACAAATGGCTCAACCTGGAATCATATCTCGGGTAGAACATGAACCCATGCCGCATTCTGTTGTTCCGTAGAATTCCTAGTTGAATTTCGTTGTTAATAGGCCGGATTTCCGATGACATTAATACTCTAGACTTGACAATGGATTCAGCTGCGTCGGCGTCAGAGATGATGGTGATTTGGTGCGGCTATCTCTGCATTATCCCCGATGAAAACTGTCCTGGGGTTACACAGCGCTTAACCACTTATACTAACTAGCTGACTGTTCCTGGTAGTGGCAAACTCTGACTGATGACCTGTCGGTTAACTTCATTCGGCTGTCACGTTAGAGATGCCCTGCACGTTTGTTTACAGCAACGACATAAGAAACTGGTTCCTTATTTCTGTCTTGTCTCAGTTATTCTCTTTAATTTGGATAGAACTTCCCGAAGTGTATGCTCTGATTCATCCTGATTAACGAAAATAGTATTTCTTTTGTTTTGGACATGTTCTTCATAGCCTGTACTTCCAAGGCACGCCGCAGAAAATCTTTACTATTTCTTATACCACTAAGTTTGTGTTTTCGTTAAACCTCGACATATCTTATACCATTTATAAAACGTTGAGTAGCCAATTTATCTTTAACATCCTCTGGTAGGTCTGGATACGCTAAGTGTATTACACGGCTAATATTAGCGTCAAGTTCTTGTAAACATTCTTAGATTTAGTGTTTTCCATCTCAGTTAAACTTCGTGTACTTGACTCAATGATTGTCAGATCTCTTATCTAACAAATAATGCAATCATGTATTCGAAATTTACCTCCTTCAGCTACTGGAATGGACTGAAGGACTTCTAACGATAAACCTTTTAAAGTAAATAATAAAAATGTAAACTTTATTTGGCTATTCCAACCATTAATTGCAGCCACTGATTAAAATTGTCAGTTTGTTACTGTTTTTATTCTTAACCGTTCTATTTAATTTCTATTTAATTTTGTTGTTCACTTTTCATGGTAATGACAAAGTTTTCTTGGTTTTCATCTTTATTAGTGACAAGGCTCTCTAATTCAGTTTTTCGTTTCTTATCAAAAAGTGCACCAACTTTGGTTGGTGTTCTCCCTGAATTTTTATATCCACTTTAGCCGGATTTTCTAGGATCTAAATTATTAAATTATTTTCATCATACTTATCCGTAACTTGTTTTGAATATTTTCTTGCTAGTCTCGTCCATTTCCGCCATATGTCAAGTTCTAGCCGTAAATAAATTATACTTTACTTAATTCCTCATCCGATCACAACTTTATTACTTAGGTTTTTAAAATAATTTTTACACGAAAAATAATTTGGTCAAGTGCGAGTTGGACTCACATACTAAGGGTTCCATACCACCTTCAAGATTCTAATATTCCAGTTTCAGGCAAGCAGGGCATCAGTGCATTTTCTTATATTTACCCTAATATTTTTTAAAGAAAGCCTTTTAAATTTATACAGAATGTACAATTTTATTTTCCACACATACACTTATTATTTTATTTGCTACATGATTGGCATGATTTTTATAAAAATGTGTATTTAATTTGGTCCCCAAAATTAACATTACAGTTTTATTTTACTAATAAACTTTCAGGGAAGCCTTTTATAATCTACTGTCTGAATTTCTCTCTGAATCTCTGTAGATTGGAATTTAACGGGAAAATAGGTCAAGTTTTAAATAATAAATTATTATATCTTTTAGACACATTATTTAAAAATACAAATAAAATATATTTTTCAAAATTTTAGATAGTGTAGTTTATAAAGTGGGAATTAAGTCGATGTTTAATAATTTTGTTAATATCTTTTAAACAAATGATTTAGAAATATGTTATATTTATAATATATAATGAGCTTTTTATTTAATATATTACATGATGTGTTTGAAAATTTCATTCTTCTTATTCTTCGGGTGAAATTCAGGTGAGGCCCTATATATCCAAATTTTTCAAAATTTTACGGCTTATAGTTACGAAGATAAGGTAGGGGAATGGGTAATTTTTTTTATATTTTGTTAATATCTTTAATATAATTATTTTAAAATATGCAAAAAATATATTTGTTTTCGCAATAATGAGCCCTTTTATTTGAAATATTTAATGATGTGTTAGAAACAATTTTAATTTTTTATTTAATTCTGTAATTTGCCACCCTAAATTAATAGTAGAGGTTTTACCATATTTTTCCGGCAAAAATTCAAGTGAGGCCCTATATCTCTAATTTTTTTAAAAATTTTGCTGCCTATAGTTTCGAAGATAAATGGGGGAACGGTCGATGTTTTTAAATTTTTTTCCCCAGAAGTACCCCTAAATTCAAAATTGTTTCATTTACCATAGGTATTCTGATCGAGTCACCAAACTATAGACTGATACCAAATTTCAACCTTTTCCGTCCAGTAGTTTAGGAGAAAATTGCTATGATGTGAAAGACGGAGAAATCCGGAGTGATATTATAAGGGTATCCGTATATTATGCATACGGAATCCTAATAATGTCTATATTCGCACCAGAATAAATATCAACATATTCAACTAATTACATCAAGAATTATTCATAGCGAACAGGTGATCGACAATTCTATCTAATTCACTTCTCCCATCTGTCAACTGCCTTTATATATCCTCATTGTGGATATAGATATTTCACTGTCTGCTTCTTGTACGGTGACGTGTATAATTTCTAATTTCAGAGTGGATTTGAAATCGTTTTGTAAAATGAATCGTATTTTTAAAAATCCCTTTTTAGTCGGAATTGTTTAATTGAATCATTTTTTCAATGCATTTATTCTTAAGATTACTTTTAAGATGATTAATTTTTCGAGGATCTGCTATTTTGTTAGTGTAAAATAAAACGTTATCATAATATATATTGTCTAACAGACCTGGAATTTTTCATTTTTCGAGAAAGTCTCAGCCGTTTCCAAAATTTCATGACGTAAGTCTTCTAGAAAATTTCATTCTAAATGAGATCTAGTAAGAAACTTTTTTTCTGCAAGCTATAGTAGCGAGGTTAGGTTATAAAGAAAAAACTCAGAAAAAGTCTATTTTTCAATATTTATATTTATTTTATTATATATATCGTCTAGAATCCATATCTTCAAAGATCTTAATATTTTTTTATTATTGCAGTTTTACAGTGATGATTTCTATTATAGACCTATAAGACAAATGGTGAAAGACACAATGGCCTTCACGAATGTTTATTTCTATACGTTTTCCTACGAAGGTGCCCTGGGTTGTGTTGCGAATAGGACGTTCTCAGGTAAAGTTAGAATTTGTTTTCTGTCAAAAATAAATTCAGAATATTTTTATTTTACCACGGTATATGGAATATAATATTTAACAGAGATAAACCTATTTCAGGAGTTGCACATGTAGAAGAAGCAGGTTACCTTGCAAGGCACGATTTGTCGATGAACCCTTCTAATAGTGATAGAATTACAAGAAATAGAATGCTACGATTATGGACAAATTTTGTAAAATATCAGTAAGTGAGAGTATAAAGTTAATTATTACATTTTGATATAATTCTGTATATATCACGTCTACTTTTTGTTTATAAGGTAGTGTTCGCATATTAGACTTTTTGTTGGCACAACTGGTGCCGTTTTCTGCATCAACTGTATTACTTGTCTATATAGAATTACTACCCGGGTATACCATGTAAAGTTATATGGATATTTTTGAAACGGGCAGTCGCCTAATATTGGTGTACCCTTTTTTTCGACCACAATAGGGTGGGACTATAGTCTGTAGAATGTTGGTTAACTGACTGAAGGTATACCACGTGTTAATAAGTACTAAGGGTAATAAACATGGAGTAAGTATACAGAACAGGGGATGTCTGTAAACAGGGTGAAGCTTCTGTAGCAGTATAAAAGATGCAGGTTACAGGATCATAATATAAAGGGCATTTCTATAAAGGGCTTTTGTGGATAGAATAAATCATTTATAGCACTAATTACACAGACATTGTGCAAAGTGTACAGGGTGTTGTTGCAGTTAATTCACCAAGTGTAAACAAGGTAAGGCCAGTTCCGATTTCACTACATCCATATATAGTTAAAAGTCATACGCAGGAAAAGCCGAGGGTAACCGCTCGTAAAGTATATATAAGAAAGGTAAGATTGTATTCAAATGATGAGGAAATCTTTGGATGTCCTAAAGGACACGTTAATCTAACTTACTTCATTCTATTGAAATCCCAAAAGGATAAACCAACATTTGTATCAGAGAAATGTTTTTAATGTACGATCGGCTTGTAAAGTTACCACAATCATCTGTTTTTATAAACTGTAACTGAAACAGGTATTAGTAGAACTATATGTTTTTGTTCAGACAACAAAACATGGTAGGTAAATATTCTTAACAAGCCAAAATTACGAATCTTTTTAGAAGAAAATTATATTTGACATTTGTACTGTCTTGAGTCCCGTCGAGTAAAGAAATTTAAAACCATTTAACTCTACATAAAAAGATGTTTGACCGTCCAGTTAGTCAGTTACACAATCCAAGTGCACATTCTGATATTGAAATAAAATTTATTGCATGTAGACCAAACCATATTGTATTTCGAAGCAGACTTATAGCAGTTTTAGTGCAAACCACCTAACAAGGCTTTATATTTTAAACTTGAAGTGTTAGGGTTTAACTCAAAAAAATCGTTAGAAACACTGTTTCGACTCAAAATCATAACATAATTTATGCCTAAAATTACACCTCTTAACCTGCATTAGCTGCTCTGTTCCGGCTTTCCAAGCAGTAGAAGAACTGGGATTTAATTTGTCTACAAATATTGAAAAAAAAATATAGAACCCGATCGCAGCGCACCTACCTGGTACAATTGGTAATGTAACCTACCAGATACCCATACAAACTTACACAGAGTTTCATCAGAATCAGGCCAATCGTACCAAAAAAAATTCTACTACGCTATCGCAGCGCCTCCTACAGAGTTAAATTCTAAATCTAATACAGTGAAACACGCACAAAAAGTTTCATCAAAATCGAACCAACCTTTTAGGAGGAGTACAAAAAAATGTTGAAAAAACGATCGCATAATAATCTACTCATACAGCTCAAAAAGTTTCATCACAATTGATCCAACCATTTAACCAAATAAGAAGTTAAGACACATTTTTTTTTTAGAGAATCATACAACATTATTTAGAAATAAAAAGTGGCCTCTCTGGTGATCGAACCCTACGTATATACCTTCCTCTTGAATCACCCTATCTATTGATAGAAACAGCATTAAACTCTATTGCGTAGTTTAAAAGATCGAAGATTGCAGAGACACAGACGACGGGAAACGGCTTTGTTTTTTAACACGCTTTTATTAAGTTTACCTATATATATGTATCTATGTAATGAAAATTTTCAACGTAATTTTCACCAACGTATAGGAGTCTGAATAACTTGAAAATTAAGTTGAATTTTCGCGTTTGATGTCTTTTTGTCACTCTTCTTGCCTAAATGCCAAATTCCGCTATTAACGCTGCGTTTGTCATCTGTAGGCGGTAGTAGAACTTGCAGCAATGAAATAGAAAGGTTACGCACTTTGAATTTAGTGACAAACGAAAAATATTCTAAAATTAAAATTTTTAATTATAAATACTATAGACATCGATGTTAGATCGTTCACTCAAATTTTTACTTTTTAAAAAAAACTTTATTTCAAAAACTGAGTTACAAAATTTACTTAAACTAGATACTCGTATATGAAAAGTTAATACAATAATGTTCGTTGAAAACATGAGTGTCCTGTATTTATAATATTACTGCAGACGCTTTGTCAGCAGTGAAACAACTGTTAGAGTCTTATTCCAAGAATACTTTGTTTCAATGCTGACGATTTGGATTTCTGAGAAAAACATGATATCTGCAGGTGTGGTCTGTAATATGATATTAGTATTATGTTGAAGTTTCATATAACATCGATATGACAAACTGAACTAAAAAGTAGAAAATAACTTTTAATTATGAAGTTTATATTACAGCAGTAAAAAGTCGAACAATCAATCATGATTAATTATCCCAAAATATGAATATAATAAAATTTAAATTATTAACAGAATAATTAGATTCAGAGTAAAAGTTGCTTGAAATATTAAATTTTACAATTATTCTATTGGCCACTATTTATGATAGGAGAGTTATGCAAATATAGTGAAATGCACCCTACGCTTTTTACACTGAATCGAATTATTCTGTTAATAACTTAAATTTTATTATATTTTTATTTTGAGGTGATTACTCATGACTGATTTTTCGACCTTCTACATCTGTAATATAAACTGTTCATAATTAAAAAGTATTTTCTACTTTTTAGTTCAATTTGCTATTAAAGCGTGTTTTTTTATTTTTTTAAAACTATAAATATTACTACGTAACTATGGATAAACGTAAACAATTCCGATTTAACAACCCTTCCAAATTGAATAGAACGGCATAATGATTGGTGATACAGAAAGTTTCCACATGATAGAGTACCAAAAAAAAAAAGAATTATAAGAAGGAACTAAAAAACATATCTTAACAGAAGATTTCTAAATTTAGTAGTTCAGTAGCGTGCGCATGTGCATTTCCCCAGCTCCTCCATATCACCAATCAAAAAAAACTAATATATAGGAATTTGGTAACAATTTTGTACAAGCCTCGGTCACGAGTTGATAACGTATCGGATGGGCTGGGAAAATATTTATCCAGCCCCCCATTATGGAAACAATAATTTGACTACACTCTCTGATTTTTTTGAATTTTGTACAATTTTGTTTAGGCATTTAAAATTTTGTTTATAACAAATTAGGCCAAACATTTCGACAATAAATCAAATCAAAAAATTGGGAAAGCTATCTGATTCGTGGAATTTTGTACAATTTTCTATTGGGCAATTAAAATTTTGGTAATTAATAGTTTATAACAAATTACTCCAAACATGTCGCCAGACCCGCCCCCATATGTTAAATTAAAAAAAAAATGAGAACGCTATTTAATTCAATGAATTTTATACAATTTTTTAATGATAATGAAAATAGAACAGAAAATATTGACTTTCTTGATATTGTAGAACCAGCACATTATAATGTCAAAGCAATATGTGGACAGAAATATTGAACAGAGAATAAATTGAATCTTTCCTGGTCCCTGACATAAATGTGGAAATTTATTTCACAATAAAATCGTTTAGATGTGCTTTTAGTGACACACAAAGCAATGCAGTTTCTTAGTGACGGCTGATCAGCTCTTTAAGCAAATACATGTGCGAAAATATTTGAACAAAGAAAATTATATGAATACTTAATAACAAGTTAGGCTAAATATGTACCCAGTCCTTCCTTCATCTGGTCCAGGAGTCGATAACTGTTTCGGATCCTCTGAATTTACTACAATTATGTAACGACAATAAAACAGTTGCTTTAAATTTTTCTTACTAGCAAATAATTTTAAACATACTTAACAAAATCAACCGTAATCATGTAGCCAAAATTAGATGTTAAAAGTCAAGATGTTTTCAACGTAATAATGTTCACATTTTAATAATATTTACTAAAACATATTAAAGCACCTCATAACATGTGGTAAGCTTCCAGCACAAATATACCTAGATAGGTATTTTAATATATCAATACACAGGTTTGTTTGCTTCAAACATATAGAAAAGGAACTTATGTAAACAACAGTGGTAGAAACAGTGTTTTGTAAACATATCTTTCATCCTACATGACGTTACTTATCAGTCGGGGGTTAGGGAATATCTGAATCTTCAATATCGTATATTATTCTGATCGCTCCAAAAATTAAAATTAGATAGTTATATCTTGCGGTCATTTAAACACATCTTTATATATATAAATCTTCTGTACGTTTGTTAGTCATTGAACTCCTCCTAAACGGCTGGACCGATTTTGATGAATTTTATTGTGTGTATTCCAGGGGGTTTGAAGATGGTTTAAATTCACAATACGGTCAACTAGATATTGTTTTTTTCAGTTAAATTATTTATTTAAAAATTGTTGTTTATGTTAGCACAACTTACATAGGATCCGGCAGACTGCGCTGTAGTCGCTGTGTCAAATATTCAAGAGTGTGCTTTAGTTTAAGTTACGTCAGATAGATGGCGTTCAGATTATATTGTTACAGCTGATTTTTAAAAGTTTACATGGGACAGGAACACGTCTGTCGGGTCCGCTAGTATAAATATATTTCTCATTAATTAATTTATGCCAAAATACATAACATCTTTATGTACTTTGCTGAGTTTTAGTGTAACTAATTAATTGAGTCAAGAAAAATTAGTATTTATATTAAAACAAACACAGTATCAATATGTGCTAATCTATTAAATATTGATAATTGTTTGGGGCAGTAGACTGGCTTCGTCCGAATACATTTTTAACTATATGATATATATCTTAATACATTATACAGTGCTATACGAAAGTTATTACAAATGAGAATTTTGATCAGATGGTTCCTTAATACGTAGAAAGTATATTTTTTTCTGCTCACTATAAATTAAACATCTAAAGAATGAACAAATTCTAATAAGGCCACTATTACATGCTCAAATGTTTTATAAAATAAATAATTAAAAAAAAAATTGTTTTATTAAACATCTTTGTCAAAGATATTTAATAGTAACAGTGAAATAATGTAATGGTAAAAGTCCAGAACCTAACATTTCTTCAATGGAAGATGGTGATGGACTAAGTATACATTCTTTTACCAATTATTCACAGGTAGAAGACTGTTCTATATCAAACCTATAATGCAAATAAATAATTTCAATGTAGAGAACTATTACAAAGGGGGAATGAGTATGTTTCTTTTATCTTCCCAAGAATTTTGCAGTCAAGTTTTTTTTTGTAAAATGTTGAAGTCACTGTATCTAAATAATCAAACAAACAAATATATATATATATATATATATATATATATGTTTTAGGTGGTTTTCGGGTATTCATCCGCGTAGTTGATAACTGATTCCTGCCGGGATCGATGGTAAAATGACGACGTTTCGGCAGTCACATCTGCTCTCTTCAGGTCGGTTCGCATAATTCTCTTAGCCTTCTGCTTTCGCTTCTAGTTACTCGAAGTATTCGATTGATGATTGGACTTTATTTAACTTTATTTATTTTATTTTTAAATTTGTCAACTCAGTAAAAACGCCACACAATTTTCTATTCTTTGAACAGACTGATCCAGCTCTTGAGACTCCTTTCCTGTAAAGTTTATATGCGCCAATTGATCCTTTGACAATAATAATTTGGTCAAGTGCGAGTTGGACTTACATACTTAGGTTCCGTACCACCTTCAAGATTCTAATATTCCAGTTTCAGACAAGCAGGGAATGAGTCAATTTTCTTATATTTACCCTTATATCTTTTAAAGGAAACGTTTTAAATTTATAAAAAATATACACTTTGATTTTTCACACATAGACTTTTTATTTTGTCTGCTTCAGGATTCGCTTCATTTTTATCAGAATACATATGTATTTAATTTTCTAATTTGGCCCCCAAAAATTAACATTAGAGTTTTATTTTACTAATAAACTTTCAGAAAAGTCTTTTATAATCTACTGTCTGTGTTTTGGGGCTCTGTAGATTGGAAGATAAAGGGCAAAATAGGTCAAGTTTAATTATAAATTAATAAATCTGTTATTCAAATTATTGAAAAATACAAAAAAATATATTTTTCAAGATTTAAATAGTGTAGTTTCTAAAGTGGGAGTTAAGTCGATGTTAATATTTTTGTTAATATCTTTTAAAACAAATGATTAAAAATATGATATATTTGTAATTCATCTAATGAGCCTTTTATCTAATGTATTACATGATGCTTTTAAAAATTGTATCTTTATTTTCCATTTAAGTATATAATTTGTCCCTAAAATTACTATGGGGGTGTCCTAATAATTTATCTTCCGTTTAACTCTGTTATTTGGAGACCAAATAATAGAATTAGGGATTTTTTTCATATTTTCCCAATAAACAAAAAAATTTAGATCTTATAGTTTGGGAAATAACGGGGAATGGGTAATTTTTTAAAAATATGTTTCAATATATTTCAAAATATTCATTTTAAAAAAATTAAAAAAATATATTTGTATTCGTCATTATGAGCCCTGTGATTTGACATATTACATGACCCGTTAGAAACAATTATAAGTTTTTATTTTCCATTTAATTCTATAATTTGTGCCCCAAAATGAATATTAGGGGTATCTCCTTATTTTTCCAGTAAAGCTTAAGTGAGGGACTATACCCTCATTTTTTTCAAAATTTTCCAGCTTATGATTTCGGAGATAGGGGGGATGGGTAATTTTTTTTATGTTTTTGTTAATACCTTTTAATTATTTTAATTTAAAAAATGAAAAAAATATATTTGTTTTCGTCATAATGAGCCCTTTCATTTGATATATAACATGATGGGTTAGAAACAATTTTAATTTTATATTTTCCATTTAATTTTATAATTTGCCCCCCAAAATAATTATTAGTGGTTTCTCCTTATTTTTCCAGTAAAGTTCAGGTGAGTGGCTATACCCCCATTTTTTTTTCAAAATTTTCAAGCTTTGGTTTCGGATATAAGGGGGGGGGGAATGAGTAATTTTTTTTATACTTTTGTTAGTATCTTTTAATTTATTTATTTTGAAAGTATGAAGAAAACATATATGTTTTCGTCGAAATGAGCCCTTTCATTTGATATATAAGATAATGGGTTAGAAACAATTTTAATTTTACATTTTCCATTTAATTCTGTAATTTGACCCCAAAATTCAAAGTAGAGGTTTCACCTTATTTTTCCAGTAAATTTCCTATACCTCTATTTTTTTAAAAAACTTTACGGTTTATAGTTTCGGAGATAAGGGAGCGGGGGATCCATAAATTTTGGTATATTTTCATTAATATCTTTTTAAATATTTTTTTAATATGAAAAAAATATATTTCTGTTTCTCAGAATGAGACCTTTCATTTGATATATTACATGATGCGTTTGAAATTTTTTTTATTTTTACATTTTTATTTAATTTTATAATTTTCCCCCCAAAATTAGTATTAATGGTTTCTCCTTATTTTTCCTGTAAAGTTCGGGCAACGTTCTATATTTTCTATTTTTTTCAAAATTTTAGGCTCTGTAGTTTCGGAGATCAGTGGGGGAAACTGTGCATTTTTTTAGTTTTTCCTCCCAGAAGTATTTAGGGATACTTTTTTTCTTTTACGATATCTGCTCCTGATCGGGTCACCAAACTATACATTGATACCAAATTTCAACCTCTTCCGTCAGTAGTTTAGGAGAAAATTGCTGTGATGTGACAGGGGCAGAAATCCGGAGTGATATTATAAGGGTATCCGTATATTGTATATAGGGAACTCCTAATTAAACAACCAATTTTTTTATTATTATTATGTATTATTAAACTTTTGAACTGCTTTAGTCAAAATATGAACATGAAATAAAATCAAACATAAACGAATAAATCACGTTATAATTAAATTTTAAGTATTCTAAAAAGATTTGCGTTTCGAAATGACTAAGTTATTTACAACAATTAAATTTTAAGGTCAATGATGATCCAAATGCAATTTGTTATTTAAAATATCCAAAATTTATACCATTACTAAAATGGTGATTTCCCAAATTTTTGTTTTAAAATATCTAATTGTTAATATAAATGAAAATGAAAATAATAAATGGTTTAAAAACTTCAAATTTAAAAACCTGATTGACTCAAACTTTTATCAAAGTGCATTCACTTTGCTCCCTCAAATTGCTATTATTGATGAATGCTGCTCACCTTATTATCAATTGCTAATGGTCCCTGTTACCAATATTACTTTTTACTGTTATCTACTGCCAATATATCTGCTACCAATTATACTTTTACTGCCAAATTATATTTGTTCCCAATGTAAAATTTTTATTTGCTTTCAACTTCCCAAAACTGAATTTTTTATTTGATGTCAATTACTGATATTTATCTGCTGCTAGATTTTATGGCATTACCATTTACTTGTACTGTTATACCTCCACTATTCTTGGATATATTTTTTTTGTTCAAATTTTGAATTACTTTTTATCAAACTTTTTAATAATAAACTTTAATACTTTAGACAATAACTGTCACTTTGTACTCGCTAACAATGTTTACGGTTACACTTTCAAATTTAGACTCTTATACATGCTGTCAGTTCTTGCTTTTATAGTTTCTAATTTTTGACATAGAAATGTACATTTTTTTTTTCAGTTTATTTTTTTTATAT
>CM067218.1:395333-439330 GCA_034190945.1 Octodonta nipae
AACCTAATAGCCAGCAGGATTTATGTTCGATCCGAGATATGATGGTTCTTCGGTTCCTAAATGAGGAATTTGTATTGACACGGTCTGTCAACAGTTCAGTCACCTCCATAAAAATTGTGGCAAAACCTTCAGCCAGAATTCCCGGTCGAACGGAACAGCTGGACAGCAATCCTGGGAGCTGCGTTGGAATGGTGGAGCCCGTACACTCAGCTCATGACTACTTGGTTGGACGGGCTATAGTTAAAACCGGACGAGATATACCAATCAGAGTCCTGAATTTGTCCAACAACGACATTAGAATTGCCAATGGTCAAGAGATAGCTTTTTTCGAGCCAGTAGAGACCATCATCAATTGTGAAGAAGAGTACCAGAAGTCGGTGAATGAGACAGGGCCCGATAAAGAGTTCCTACAACAGTTTGTTGACCACTTGACACACTTGACACCAGAGAACCAGAAGAAAGCCAAACAATTTATCACAAAACACTGGCAAATTTTTAACAGTAAAAATGGAATTACCGGGTCGCACCAACATCATCCAGCATCGAATAGATACCGGAAAGGCTCAACCCATCAGAATACCACCTAGACGACTACCATTGGGCCAACAACAGGCAGTCGAGGAAAACATCGAGTCCATGTTACAAAATGGAGTTATTGAGCCATCCATCATAGTCCATGGTCTGCTCCCGTCGTGCTAGTTAAAAAGAAAGATGGAACCACCCGATTTGCGTGGATTACAGAAAGCTGAATGATGTCCACGAAGAAAGACAGCTATCCACTACCCCGAATCGATGACACTTTGACCACACTAGCAGGCTCCCGTTGGTTTTCCACACTAGACCTAAAAAGTGGATATTGGCAGGTTGGTCTGCACGCAAACGACAGAGAGAAGAGAGCGTTCTCCACCAGTAAAGGGCTGTTTCAGTTCACGGTCATGCCCTTTGGGTTATGTAATGCACCGCTACATTTGAGAGGCTAATGGAGTATGTACTGAGCAGGTTAACATGGAGGACGTGCTTAGTATACCTCGACGACATTTTAGTCATGGGCCAGACATTCGACGACCATCTGAAGAACCATGGGACCCGACCCCCGCGAAGTTTTCTCCAGAATTCATAACGCCAACCTGAGACTCAATCCGAAGAAGTGTTCCTTGTTTCAAAAAGAAGTAGAGTTTTTGGGCCACGTAGTGTCCGAGTCAGAATCCGCACCAACGAAGACAAGATAGAAGCCATCCGTGATTGGCCAGTTCCAAGAGACAAACATGAACTCCGAAGCTTCTTGGGCCTCTGTTCATACTACCGGCGTTTTGTTGAAGGATTTGCCCCCATCGCCGCCCCTTTACATCGGCAGACCACTGATAAAGAGACCTTCCATTGGAATCAGGATTGCGAACATCATTCAGGCGACTGAAGGCAGCACTATGTTCCAGCCCAATCCTAGCCTTTCCTACACAGTCCGGCAAGTTCATCTTAGACACAGACGCCAGCAACACAAGTTTGGGGGCCGTCCTATCCCAGGTGCAAGAGTGAAGAGAGGGTGATCGAGTACTACAGCCGTGGATTCTCGAAGCCAGAAAGAAATTATTGCGTCACCAGAAAAGAACTTCTTGCAATAATAAGGGCTGTAGACCATTTCCACAAATACCTGTATGGTCGCCATTTCTTAATCCGAACAGATCATGCCGCACTCAAATGGCTGCTGGACATGAAGACACCGGAAGGACAACTGGCCAGATGGATGGAGAAATTACAGCTATACGACTTCAAGGTGGAACACAGTGCCGGCCGGTTGCACAATAATGCCGATGCCCTATCCAGAAGACCCTGTAGAGCGGAATGCAAGCATTGTCTGAAGACGGAACAGCGAGAGGGTATCTCCATCAGGCAGATCCGACTGCAGGCCAATGAAGACTGGACAACGGAACAGTGCATCCAGGACCAAATGGCTGATCCAGACATCGAACCAATCTTGTCACTCAAAATGAGAGGGGCACCCAGGCCACGATGGGACGAGGTAGCTAGATACTCCGGCGAGCTGAAATCGTTATGGGCTCAGTGGGACCCTCTAAGAGTAGAGAATGGAATGCTCAAGCGAGTTTGGGAAAGCGCTGATGGACGAGAAACCAAGTCCCAACTGGTAGTTCCGAAGAAAAAGGTACCAGCCATCCTGACCGAAGTACATGATGGAATTACCGGAGGCCACCTGGGCATGAATAAAACCCTAGACAAAGTTCGCCAGCGGTACTATTGGGTGAATTACTTCGAAGACGTCAGAGCTTGGTGCCGCAAATGTGCCACATGTGCCGCCAGTAAGGGCCCGAAGACCGGACCAAGGGCAGAATGCAGCAGTACAATGTGGGCGTCCATTTGAGAGAATTGCCATCGATGTCGCCGGTCCGTTTCCCGAGTCTGAGAGGGGAACAAATACATTCTGGTCGCAATGGATTACTTCAGCAAATGGCCTGAGGCATATGCGATACCCAATCAAGAGGCAACCACGGTAGCGACGGTGTTAGTAGAACAACTATTCAGCAGGTTTGGCGTCCCGATGGAATTACATTCAGACCAGGGGCGTAACTTTGAATCGAACGTATTCCAGAAGGTCTGAACGATGTTGGGGATCAGGAAAACGAGAACAACACCATTACACCCACAGTCAGACGGAATGGTGGAAAGATTCAACAGGACCTTGGAACAACACCTATCCAAGGTCGTCAGCAATAACCAGCGTGATTGGGATGAGCATATTCCCCTTTTCCTGTTGTCATATCGCTCTGCTGTACATAATAGTACAGGCCTGACCTCAGCCAGGGTCTTATTCGGAAAGGAGCTGCGATTACTATGCGACTTGGCATTTGGCTCCCCCGAAGAACCTCCCCAAGACATCGACGATTATGCCGACCAGCTCCGACATAACATGCTGGTAATACACGACTTAGCCCGAACGCAGATGTTGGCCACCAGTGACCGGATGAAGACGCGATACGACCTCAAGGCCAATTCGGTCGGGTTCCAGGAGAGGGACAAAGTCTGGTTGTACGACCCCCAACGGAGCAAGGGGAAATCCCCAAAGCTTACACCCGCCTGGGATGGTCCATACGAGGTGGTCAAGAGGCTTAATGACGTCGTCTACAGGATCCGTCGAAACCCCAAGGCTAAATTGAATGTGGTTCATTTAGATCGACTCGCTCCCTACCATGGAGGTGATGTTTCTGATCGGGACGATCAGAATTAAAGGGGGGGCAGTGTTACGGAATTTACCCAAAGCCGACCCTGTGTCATTCAGCACGACAACAAACGCTTCAATATAAAAAATAGGATTCTCGAAAAGACTCGACAGCGGAAGGAGCGATGATGATTTCTACTGGAGAATTCTTCGCTGGGATTATAAAAGAAGCACACCACGATCGCAAAGCAGTGATACCGCGACGACTAGCTTATATGAGATTGTTATTGTATTTTTGAATCAGCTGTTTGGATGTAAATAAAGTTCTAGAAAAGTGACAGTGCATATTAGTTTTATAATTTTTACTTGAACCCACGAAGTATATTGCAATATATTAATAAAATAATTAAATTCACATTACAAACAAATTATTTAATATAAAAGTTACTACAACGCGTCCGAAAAATCAATACTGATCTACTACATTTTATATTTTACCACTAAACAATAACAACGCTTCCAAGCTACTTCCAGAAGTACATGCTCTAAGAATATGTCTAACGATCGCTCCCTTCATATATAATTACTCAATGTTTTGAGTTTTGCCTGTCTGGCGGCGGCGGCACTGTCAATTGTTTTGGCATTAATATTAGCATTCTGCACTGAAGGTCGTCAGTACCTAGGAAACAAAACAAAAATGAAGAAAATCGGTTGAGAGACAGAGGAGAAAAAGGTACCTAATCGTTTTGTCTTTGCCTATTTATATATACATCCTTACATATCACATCTCGTGAGTGTTTTAATACCTCTTGATAATGGATGTATCTTTTTTAAAAAAATATTAGTAAATTGTTATTAGATTTGTAAGAAATTCATAACTAAAAGAATGTACATACTCAACTTGTGAGGTTCGGAAATCAAAAGTATTATTTATATTTAGAATCTCTAAAAGGTGTACTTACGTAAAACATTTCATTTGGATTCTTTTGCAAATGCGCAAACTTCATATAAACAATTCAATAGTTGCGGTCGCTATGGTTTTGTAATAAAATAACGTCATAAATGAATAGAAAAAAGTTTTTAGAGCATACATCTTTGTAAGTAAAAGTCGATTATTTTAGTAATGTTTATACCTCGCTACACGATAGTACACAATTGGATTTTTTCTGTGGACTGCTGTCAAATTTCATAGTGGGCGCAATCTGACTTGGATTTTATTAATAATTTATCTATAAATTACTTATTTTAAAAGACGCAAACAAAGATTCGATACATTCTCTGCACTGAAGGTCGTCAATAGCTACTAAACAAAACAAAAACAAAGAAAATCGGTTGAGGGACAAAGGAGAAAATGGTACCCAACCGTTTTGTCTTTGCCTATTCATATATAGATATACCAACTGGATACTCTCTTCGAGGTGTCATTCCTTTGTACGCAAGACAATATATATTATATATAAATATAATATATATTTTTTCTGGTCGAGAACATTCATCAGTTTCGTTTCCCACAATTGAATGTCCTCTCGAACACTTCTTTATGCATTTGATGCATTTCGTTAAATTTGAAGACGCGTCTTCAAATACCAACTGGAGTCTTAAAATCCCTGACTAAATCTTTTTTGTGTAATCCTGGTAAGTTTTTTGTGTATTCCTAGTAAGATGCAACAAAAAATTATCAAATTTAAGGGTAATTAGATTACATTGTGTTGACTTTGTGAGTGGTAGAGTTTTAACTAGAGTTATTTATAACAATATTTACCAAAATTACATTAACTTTATTTTAGCAATCCTACTCCTGTCAGCGATCCGTTACTCCAGAACGTAATTTGGGATCCAGCAGATCGACTACCCAGAAACCTCATTTATCTAAACATCGGTAAAAACCTGGACCTCAGTTTGAATCCGTTTAATGCCAGAATGCAATTTTGGGATGGAATATACAAAAAATATGGAACTCCACCCTACACTACTTACTAATGAATAAATTACTTTTATTTAATTAAAATGCTTAACTCTGGTTAGAGACTTTTATTTCTTTTTAACTTAAACTAAAGACTGAACTGATCTGAACAAAACGTGAGGGAAAATTACTATGTAAATTACCTGACAAACTGTTGACCTGGAACAAGTTAATTTTTAGGGTTCTCTATAATATATAAAGTTATCAGTCCTTATATTTACGGTTGTCTCACAGTGGTGTGTATAACTCGTTTTATTTTTCTTTAGTGTTCGCAAAGCTGCCCAGAACTAATTGTTATAATAGTGCAATTAACCGCATATACAACGCAGTTAAATTAACTATAACAATTCTATATATAAATTATTCTATATCTAATACAATTTAATGTTGTAAACATGGAGGGTATTATATCAGACTAGTTTCCAAAATGCAGAAGTTTTATTTATTTATTTATTTAACAAGATACTTTTTATGCATATTTACATAGTAAATCCTACAAGGTTACAAAGCTACCTGCTTGTAGGCTGGTATATACTTACAAACTAACTACAAACTAAACTTACTAACTAAAGTTAAGCTAATTATTATTAAAATTTTTCAAAATACGTACATATTAAGTTTTCCATACCAGAGTGGTTAACCTGAAACATTTTTCATAATCCAGGGTTTAAGTTTTGCTATAACCTTATTCTGTTTCCATTGTTTCAAGTTCATTTGGTAAAGAGTTATATGTTATTACTGCTCTATAGTAACTATTCCTGACGCTGACAGTTTTACTTCGATTAGGGATTTGAATGGTTTTATTTTTTGTTATGCTCTTAGAATTATTGAATACATTTCTAAGGGTTCTATTATGATAGACAACGGATTCAAATGTAAACAGGTTTTTAATGGTCAGTGGGTATTTTTGTTTAGATATAAATTGTTTCTTTTCTACAAATTTAGTAGTCTATTTTGAAACTGCTGAAGCATTTGTAAAGTGTTATTATATGCTCCTCCCCAAATCTATTACTTGGTAGCTAATAACGTTATGGAAAAGAGCCTAGTATAACATAGTAAGTAGAGTTACAGTGTTTATAGATTTACTTTAATTATAGAAAATATATATAAGGTTTACTTAATATATGTTTAAGATGTAATTCTCACGTCAACTTATAGTCAAGATATTTTAAATGTTCTTCCCTTCTCATATTGAGTCCATTGATATTAATGTTTATGCGTTCAGGAACACTATTACACAATAGTTGCCTAAGGAAATATTGTCAATATTCAATGATAATTTATTTACAGCCAGCTAATTACTTATTTCAATTAGTTTAGTTGTTGATGTTGATTTTCACTTCCTTCTAAGTATTTTGACTAGCTATAACAGCAGTCTCCTCGGCAAATGATATTACAATACCATCAGACAATAGATTTAAAAGTTCATTAATATATAATATAAATAGAAACGGTCCTAAGACAGTTCCTTGTGGAACACCTGTATTAATCTGAGAGAATTTACTCATAACATTATTGATTTTTACTCTCTGGTACTTACTGTCTAAATAATTTGCTTTTAATTTATGAGCCTTACCCCTTATACCGTAATTGTATATCTTGTCAAGTAGTATCTGATGATCAACAGTGTCGAACGTCTTGGCAAATTCGAGGAATGTCATAACTGAAGGGCAACTCTTCAATGCGTCTTTGGTTCCTATATTTTGTGTGAATCCATATTGCCTTTTTGATAATATTTTGTAGGATTTAATAAATTGCAATAATCTAATATAAATTATTTTAGCAAAGTTTGATACAAATGAAATAGCCCTATAGTTTGATGTAAAGTGTTTATCTTTAGATTTTAGTATACGTATAACATTAGTTTTATTTAAGCACTAGGTCATATAGCTTTTTCAATACAGAGATTTATAACATGAGTCAGTGGCTCAGCAATGTGCTCCGATAAATCTAAAATAGCCTTTGCTTTTGCATGAACATTATCTACACCACCATTAAGTTTCAACTCTTTAATAATTTTAATAACTTCAAATCTATTAATAGCAATTTGTTCTGGTCCCAAATTTTATGGTTATTGTCTTTGTAAATGTAATCAATATTTTATTTATTACTACGTCTTTTGCCAAGTTTTGTATTCATAATATTCCATAATTTTTTAGGGTTTTTAAAATTTTTGTTTATTTCATGGTTATCATATAATGTTTTCCCATTATTTGTAACCTTCTCTAAAATCTTAGTTATATATAGTTGTTCTTTTTTTTACAACTTCTTATGATCGATCTGGTAATCCAGCTATTTCTAGATATTTAATTTTTTCAGTTTTTTAATTTTTTTATATCTCCAATACTATTTCTTTGGTGACTGATTCTATGGCGTTATTTGGGTCCAGTTTCGCCAGTATACTGCCCCAGTTAATATTTTCTGCTAATTCAAAAAAAATAATAATCTATTTGCAGAGTTTGTTTTTCTTTAACTTGATCTCTAATTTTAATGATTATTCAAAGTTTTTTAAATTTTAAGGTAGTTGGTTTAAGAGCAAACAAAGTGATCTAGGAAAATATCAGAAAAAACCCTTTTGTAGCTGGTCGTTCAGCAATCATTTCCTTATAAATGATTGCTGAACGAAATGATAGAAATAGACGTAGGAATAATATAATTTTATTTTATCAACCGGAACAAAATCAATCCAATCCTACTACTATTTGTGTCACTGACGATAACAAAAATATATCCGAAATTTTATATTTTTTTGTCTCCTGAACTAGTATTAAAATATCTAGAGTTAGAAAGCATATTGAAAACAGAAATCCACCGGTAACAGTTATATTGGAGTGTGAAAAACATGTTTACTATTAAAAAGGCTAAATATATCAACTCTCTTACTTTGTATAAAAGTGTAGCAGTCTCACTGGATCGTACAAAATGTCAACTACAATACTATAAAAAATTTAAAGAAGAGCTTACTCAGATAATAAATGCAGGTGAAACAAATTGTAATATCAAATTCATAAATGATGTTTTAACTGTGTCAGCTTTAAACTAGAAGCGCCTAACAGTATCAAGAAATCACTTAAATGTTCTTACCAAAATGTGTGCAATTTGAACTCAAAGGTTCAGTCTTTTTTTCCGTCGTAAGTCAATTAGAATTTGATATTATAACATTGACTGAGACCTGGCTTCATAATGACGTTAAGAATGGTGAACTATTCGTAGACGAATTTCAGCAAAGACCTCAAAATTAATTTTATGGCTCAATCTTGAGGGGGCGCCGTGTCACTTGTTTTTAAATATGGTATTCAGGTTAAGGTGTTAAATGTTGATGTTTTGGATCAAATGTTTCTTACGATTAATATATTGGCATGTAAGTTCTATGTAGCTTATTCATATTTTATAGTTGCTGTACTGAATAAACATCCTTTAGTCACAGCTGAATTATTTGAATTATTTATTGAAACTCTGGGGCAATGTCAACTGTATAAAAGT
Source organism: Octodonta nipae (assembly GCA_034190945.1). Lineage (NCBI taxonomy): Eukaryota > Metazoa > Arthropoda > Insecta > Coleoptera > Chrysomelidae > Octodonta > Octodonta nipae. The sequence goes on from CM067218.1 coordinate 403,949, forward strand.
TAATAACTTTTGGTGACTTTAATAGACCCAACTATGTCAATATGAATATTAAAGACAGAAAAACTAGTGTAATGAAATACTTTGAGGATTTATTGTATTTGCAACAAGTGATTACCATCGCAATAGTTCTATAAGATTACTGGATCTTGTTTTAACATATGTTCCCTGTAATGTGTTTTTTGATAAATCTCCTTAGCCTCTGTTGATAATCACCATCTTCCACTAACTGTAATATTTATAAAACAGGTAAACAAATTAGAAACTTTTTTCAAGTCAATTTCCTAATTGGTTTACTTCTGACTTAATAAAAAATATAAAACTTAAGGAAAAACGTATAGAAGTTATAAGAAATTTGGTGAAATCTACTATCCTGAGACTTAGAATTCTTAGTAAAGAGCAAATTAAATTGGCATTCTGTAACTAATTAGAGCAATAGAATCTGAAATACCAAATAATGCTCAGAGATTTTGGTCTTTTATAAAGATAAAAAATAGTACTTCCAGTATCCCCGCCAATATGCTCTACAATGGAATTTTCCATGAACACAAGACATAGTAGCCGCTTTGGCAGAATAAATTCTTACTCACTAGCCAATCTGGAGCCAAATGAGGTACTACGGGAGAATGATCTGATGGTATTGCATAATATCGATTTCGATAATATATCTGAAACAGAAAATTTTAAAGCTGTGAAGAAATTAAAAAACATAATGTCCTCAGGTCCATTGAAGTGATTATATAATAAACTAGCCGCTACCCGCGGTTTCACCCGCGTATGGAATGTTCAAGCTTTCGCAGGAGAAATAACTGTTGAAACATATGCATTCTCCTAAATAAAAATTTTCTAACTTGTTTAAACCACCCTACTTAACTAGAATATATAACAATTTTATTCGACATTTTTTTTAGTTACCTTGAATAACTGTAACCGTACTTCAACCAATATTGCAACCATCCTGAATATGCTGCTGTTTATTTGTCACCCTATATAACTTTTTGAACACCTGAGTATAACCCTTCTCTATCTTATATTTCAGCTACGCAACTGCTTATGGTCCATGCTGTATAACAATTCATTCTGATATTTTTGGAACCACCTTTTAAGGTACAATTTCTATTTACCCTATATTTTAATCACCTTTTATATGCATGCAGCTTTTTCTAACACTATGTTAAACACACTTTGCTTCTCCCCATATGTCAGATATTCCATATAGTAAAATACAACTAACTGTTCATGGTCTACTCTATATAACAATTATTTTTTAATTTTTTACATTCACCCTGATCGAAACACCGGTGGAACCCCTGGTGTGTCACAAATTTAAAAACACAGTTTGTACCCTAACACCAAATTTTATTTAAACACTCACCCAAACTGCAACTTCTTATTGGCCACCCTATATAACAATTTTAGTCAACATTTTTTTAAACCGCTTTGTATAACTGAGTCTGCTTCCATCTACACTAAACCATCCTTCTATATACTGCTGCCAATTTGTCAAACATTACAACTTATGTTTAACTCCACCCTGAATAACCATAATTTTACTCTACAAAATATTTCAACCACCTTATTGTGCATCTGCTTAGGGGACACTAAATATAACATCTTTTAAACAGTTAACTATAACTCTGGTCCTCTCACTATATATGCAACTGCTTCTGGACTACGCTATATAACTGTTTTTGTACCACCCTTGAAAGTATAATTTGTCTCAACCCTGCATTTCAGCCACCCCTTATATGCAGCTGTTTCGAACATTATTTTAATCACAGTGTATGAACAATAATTTTACTTTGATCCATGTTTCAGATATTGCATATATGCAAGAGCTCATGTTCTATCCTACAAAAAAAAATCCAACCTGTTTAACTATAGTCCTATTCCACCCGCTATTTCAACAACCTTGTATATGCATCTACTTATCAGCCACCCAATATCATTTTTGTACCACCCTTTATAACTATAAATCCATTAATGCCCAGTATATTTCACCAAAACCGCAACTGCTTATTGGCCACCATATGTAACAATTTTTTAAGGCATGTTTTTGAATCACCTTGTATTTATTACAACCACCCATTATACGCTACTGCTTATTGGTTAAATAATATAACATTTTTTAAATAATTATTACATATATGCAACAGCTCATGTTCCATCCTACAAAAAAAATCTAACCTGTATAACTAAATTCTATTCCACCCGCTATTTCAATAACCTTGTATATGCAACTACTTATCGGCCACCCAATATAACATTTTTTGTACCACCCTGCATAACTATAAACCCATTAATGCTAAATATATTTCACCTAAACAGCAACTGCTTATTGGGCACCGTATATAACAATTTTTAAGGCATGTTTTTGAATCACCTGATATTTATTACAACCACCCTGTATACGCTACTGCTTATTGGTTAATCAATATAACATTTTTTAAATAATTAACCATAACGCCTCTCCACCCTATATTTCAACTATCCTATCTTTGCAACTTATTATGAGCTACGCTAATTCATAATCTTAAACCACCCTTCATTTACAAGTTTTTCTAACTTTGTTTGAATCATACTGTCTAACTATAACTTTACTGCGCCCCATGTTTCAGGTACTCTATATATGCAACTGTTATATAACAAAATTGTTCTAGCATTTTTACCCACCCTGTATAATTATAACTCTACACCACCTTATATTTTAAAAATATCTTATATGCAACAACTTATTTGCCACCCTGTATCCTTAGATCCTACCTCACCCTATATTTCAACCATCGGTAAATGGAACAGCTTGTAGATCATTACATTACTTATTTTTTAAACCCACCTGTATAGCTGTAATTATACTCCGCGTCATATATTTCACCCATCTTATAGCAACTGCTTGTAAATATAGAACAAGTTTTTAACCACAACATAAACCATAATTCCATTACATCTTATTAAACAACCCATTTCATAACTATATTTTCTTATGAACATAATTCAAAGATCCTAACTGCTTACATTTTTTTCTCAGATTTTTTATCCAATCTATAAATATTCTACCCTTTTTCAACCACTTGGTATATGGAACTGTTTATGCCCCACACAATATAATTTTTTTAGACCACCCCGTTTAACTAATTGCACTCTCTCTTATTGCAACCACATTGTATATATGCAGCTGCTTATAGGACATCAAATATTTTTTTTAAATCAATTTAATTATACTCTGCTCTAAGTTTCCTATAATACAGAACACCCTGTAAAATTACGCTTGTTATATCAGTTGATTTGTGTTAAATCGAAACATGTTGCATTGGCTCATTCTGAATTTTGAATAAAAGCTAATATCTTTTGCGTGCGGTGGAACCAATTGAGTTAATGTATTACCCAACTGGTAGAAGTTCTTTCTCTATATCTACCGTTTCTGTCAATTTAGGTTGATAAAATGTCTACCAAATTTTAAATCAAACTATAGGTTATGCAACAAAAAAAGATTCCGCAAAATCAGTTCAGTAGTTCTAACGTGATGCCCGAACAAACAAACAAACAAACAAACAAACAATCAAACAAACAAACAAACAAACAAACAAACAGATGTGTTAGATGATCAGAAGCAAACTGATGTAATTTATACTGCGTTTTCGAAGGGCTTTTATAGAATTTATCATGCAATTTTAATTAATAAGCTATCGAAATTTGGATTCAGTAACATAGCCAACTTTTATGCAACCATATCTCAAAAACAGAACTCAGTTTGTTTCATATAATAAATATAATTCTTACTGTTTTCTGAACTATAGTTGAAGCATCTCTGGTTTTTATTTTTTCTGAAATCTTTGGGAATAACACCACATAAACTTGAAAGTTTGTATATTTTCAAAAAGTGCAAACGTTTCAACGCTTAAATCAGACCCCATTTTTAAAGGTATTAACACAAATGAACAAGAAATTATACCATTAAAAGGATTCGTAATGACAAATTTAGTAACTCACAATTTTCACTGAGTTTGTTATCAAATATTCTGAGGTCATAAATATGAGCATTAAAAGTTATATCATTAAGAGCAAGAATAGCATTTTTATTTTCTATATTCCTATTTATGTTGTCGATAATAATTTCTTCTCTAACAATTTCAATTTGCATATTTTCAATTATTTCTAAATTATTGTCCATTTTAATTTATCTATTAAAGTGTACTTAAAATAAACCAATCAACTAACTATTAATTTAAAATTCACTGATGGGAAACCTTACTTACTATACCAAGCAATATATATATATATATATATATATATATATATATATATATATACTTGAGGAGTTGTGTCACGCTGTTAGAGAGAGTTGTTAAGCTTTTTGGTATATCTAGATCATAGTATAGATTAAGACGAAAGAACATTTCCTAAATTTATTATAGAGTTATGAGATGGCACCAATCATAAAAGCATTACTTCCTTATCTCAACAATAAATTTTGATGAAAATTGTCTTCGTAGAGCAGTTCGGAAAATTTTAACGAACGGCGCTAGAGGACACCAGTTTTACTTCGGGGTATCTTATGGTTGAAAGTTGTGGTCATAGAAATTAAGTAAATTCGTTACATAATTAGCAATTTTCAAAAGTGGCAATGTCATGTCCCCGAGAAAAGAACCAAAATTGTACAATAGATATTGCGGTGTTAGTGACAATTTTGGTTCAGTCAACTAATTAACTCATGACCCTTTGCATATCAATTGATCTAAACAATGAACGCTTATTGCACAAAATAAGTTAATCAATTAACAATTAGTCACTAATAATATGTCGAAGCAATGAAGGACGGGATTACTTGGTTCTGATGCTAGTATCGATGGTAACAAACATCATTTGCAGGACTTCTTAATGTCTTTACACTAGAATCTGGCCATAAAGTTATACAAAACTATGTTGAACTAACAAAAAAAAACACGTTAGAAACAATTAAAGCGCTCCCGTAGGAGAATAGAAAAAAAGGAAAATTGCTACGACCGAGGCTGGAAAACCCGCAACATGGTAACAGAAAAAAAAACAAAATAAATGCGACCGTTTTGTTCGTTGATCGAAACGAAAGTCTCGGATTTTATTCTATTTTACATTTAAAGAAATGCAAATTATTACTGGCGCGAAAGGGACTTTTTAAAAGGTGCACAAGTTTAAAACTCAATGAATTAATGGAATCAAAATTGAACAATGGTAAAAGAAGTGGACAAGCTTTGCAAGAGGTCGCTTCAAAGTACAACTTGCTGTCTTAACGGTAGCAACGTGTTCAACACCATCACCTTCAGGACGAAAGCCAATAATAAGCTCTAAATGCCAATTGAAAGGAGAAGATGTGTCTTGCTTCAAAATAGCATGTAGCTGAACAAGCTCCGTGCATTTGCTATATTGCTGAAGAGTATGAAGATATTCCTGCGAGCAATGATGCCAGATTGCCTGAAGCAAACAACTAGGTAACTGCCATCTGGTTAGATGATTAGATAGGAGAGATAAGAAATCAGAATAAGGAGGTGCTGTCAAAGATTCCGTTGTTCACAACTGTTTCGACCGGTTAGAATTTAATCTCCAATGACACGTTTACTGTGAGGTTTGAGTCCCTTCATCCCGCTTTCCTAAATCTCCTGAAGCTGGAGGGATGATAAGATGCCAAGCGATGATTTCTTGTGCAGCAGTAGCACTACAAGCTTGCAAGATCTGTTTGTGAGCAGAAACGAACCACCACAATCACTATAGCAATGAATCTGATTCGAGTTCTAGATGAACAGCTTTCGATGTAAGTTACTTAAACGAGCACAGATAAGCCTTAAAATGTTTGACCCTTTCGTTTTAGACTTGTTTGTAGTGGAGAAACTCTAGTCCATCATGAGAAAAGGGTTTCAGTTTTGAAATGCAAAAATGGTAAATTCCCATGAAGGGTTGGTAGGCAGAGCGATTAAATTTAATTACTGGAGTACTGCATCCAGTAATTTACTTGTCGCAATTTACTTCTTGGATCATGTGAAATGACTCCAGCAGATTTAACAAAGGATAATACGTCGAGAAGACTAGCTGGCGAAGACATTAAATATTATTATGGCTCCTTAAATTTCTGAAGTAATAAGGAAGGAATAATCCAGGTAACCTTTGCAGTTAGTATGAATTATGTTGTAGATATTTGAGAGGCTGATCCGGGAAAACATCTTTGTGCTTGCTGAAAATAAAAAGAAATTAAATACTTCATCCATTGCATTGTTATTACTCTCACTCTTTGGTAGCTTCTGTTTTTTTTAACCCAGTTTCCTCTAATAGTACGTATCGCGAAACGGCGCAAATACTGGTCAGGTGTATTGGAAGAGAGTGAGTTAAAGTGGAACAACTAAAAAAATGACAATTTTATTTGAAAATCTTTTAAAAAACTTTAAACAAAACTTAATAAATGAAAAATAAAACTAAAATAAGAGAACATGAAACATGCGCCATAAAAAATTAATTAAATCAAACAAAAGTAATGAAGTTACACAAGATCCCTACAGTCCTTAAAGGACATTTGAAACTAGCTAAACCCTATGTGGGTCCTAACGACACCCTTATTTCCGTTACCTCAATGCAACCAGCGCTTTAAGACGGCGTTTTAAAGATATATGTTTAGAATACTTTGTTGAATTTAAATCAAATATATTATTCATGCAGAATTTTTTCGGGTTTTTGACTTGTCGACCATCTTTTTTTTTCTGCCTTTACACAAACTATCCAATATTGTTTTACAAAATATAGTACTGCGCTGGCATAGCGTTAAGTTTCGAAATATATGTTTTTTATTCACATTCCTTTGTTTGAAACAAAAATGTTTGAATACAATAATTGCTTATTTAGCAGTTAACGAGAGCTCCGTATTTACGAGTAATTTACCAAAATAATGCAGTAATTAGTATTTCAATTTATTTCAGGAATTATTAAAAAAAATTACGTTATCTAACACTACTGGGGTGTCACACTATCAAAATCCCTACTTTTATTTGCGTAAATGGAAACAGTAAAAAATTGTAACATTTTATATAACCTTTATTGGAACTTAATAGAAATGTACCGGGAAAATATTTATTATATTCGAAAGTTATAGAATTTTCGACAGGCAGCTAGTAGGTGTCATTTCATTTAATCATCGTCCAGCAAACCTTGCACTCGAACCAAGCGAACAATCATCAATAATTTGGTCCTCAGGAATAGTATTTACTAAATGACAAGTCGTAATTACTGTCCATATTCGACAACTAAACTCAAATATGTATGAAGTCTACAGTTTTCTACCGCGGATGCTTCTTCTCCGGTTCCAATGTCCAGTTCTTCCTGTCAGAGACTATTTCCTTGGTTCACCTACTTTTACTCATGGCCTCATTTATTCATTTTCTCCAGCTTAGATCTTGTTGTCCTCATTTATGGCATTCTGGGATACTTTGGTCAAGACTCGTTTAGGCTATTTCTCTTCTACCATTCTATACACACGTGGTTAAACACGTTTCTAAACCATGTAACTTGCCACTTTGGATATCATTTTTCTAATTCCATCCATCGGCAGCCTACAGTTACCTATGTGTTTCATAAAATCGTTTTCTAACGCCATAAACTTATTTAAATCAAATATTCAATTCAGATACGTCTTACAAAACACTAAATAATAATTCAATTACTGGTAGTGACACGCAAGTAAACAAGAATCAGCTAACGGTGGGCCTAAGTTGGGAAGCCGGAATTCACAGAAAATAACACAGATTAATGAATTAAAATTATTGTTTAAACACAATTAACTTAGGCGAGTACTCAAAAAGTTTATTCGTAGGAACTGAAAATATTTATTTGATTTACTTTCATTTTTATTTTATCGACTTCAAAAAGAAGGTTCTTTGTATCTATGTTTTTTTTATTTTTAGGGTTCCGTATATACAATATAAGGCAACCCTTATAATATCACTCAGGATTTCTGCGTCTGTCACATCACAGCAATTTTCTGCTAAACTACTGGACGGAAGAGGTCGAAATTTGGTATCATTGTATAGTTTGGTGACCCGATTAGAAGTACACATCGTAAAAGAAAAAAAAAATGATTATAGGGGTACTTCTGGAGGGAAAACCTAAAAAAATCGATCGTTCCCCTCCTGATATCCTAAACTACTGAACCTAAAATTTTGAAAAAAATAGGGAATATAAAACGTTGCCCGAAATTTACAAGAAAAATAAGAAGAAACCATTAATATTAATTTTGGGGGCAAATTATAGAATTTAATGAAAGTTTAAAAATAAAAAAATTTTCAAACGCATCATGTAATACATCAAATGAGAGGTCACATTCTGAGGAACACAAACATTTTTTTATATTTAAAAAAAATAGTTAAAAAGAAAATATACCAAAATTTACCCCCTCCCCCTCTTTTCGAAACTATAAAAGTAAAGTTTTGAAAAAAAATAGAGATATAGGTTCTGACCTGAAGTTTACTGGAAAAATAAGAAGAAACCTCTACTTTTAATTTTGGGGGCAAATTACAAAATTAAATGGAAAATATAAAATTAAAATTGTTTCTAACCCATCACGTTATATATCAATTGAAAGGGCTCAGTATGGCGAAAACAATTATATTTTTACCGATTCCCCCCCGTTATCTCCGAAACCATAAGCTGCAAAATTGTGACAAAAATAGAGGTATAGCGCCTCACCTGAACTTTACTGGAAAAATAAGGAGAAACCCCTAATATTCATTTTGGGGGGCAAATTATAGAATTAAATGGAAAATATAATTGTTTCCAACGGATCAAGTAATATATCAAATCACAGGGCTCATTATGACGAATACAAATATATTATTATTTTTAAAATGAATATGTTAAAATATATTAAAAAAGTATTTTAAAAATTACCCATTCCCCCTTTATTTCCCAAACTATAAGACCTACATTTTTTTGTTTACAGGAAAAATATTAATATTGGGGGCCAAATTATAGAATTTTATTTTTTTATCGCATCATGCAATACTTCAAATGATAGGGCTCATGATGGAATACAAATATATATTTTTCATATTTTTTAAATTAATTGTCTACAAGATATTGACATAAAGATATAGAAAATTCACATTTCTTGTTTTATTTTCGAAACCATACTACCTAAAATTTTGACAATAATTAGTGCTACTGGGGCTCACTAGAAATTTATAAGACAAATTATCAGAAAACCCCCATAGTAATTTTAGGGACAAATTATACAATTAAATGGAAAATAAAAATTCAAATTCAAACGCATCATGTAATATATCCGATAGAAGACTCATTATGTGAATTACAAATATGTCATATTTTTAAATTATTTGTTTAAAAGATATTAACAAAAATTTTAAACGTCGACTTAATTCCCATTTTAGAAACTACACTATTTAAATTTTGAAAAATATCTTATTTATAACAGATTTAATAATTTATAATTTAAAACTTGACCTAATGTGCCCTTTATCAATCTACAGAGCGAGCCTCAAAATTCAGACATTAGATTATAAAAGGCTTCCCTGGAAGTTTATTAGTCAAATAAAACTCTAATGTTAATTTTTGGGGGCCACATTAGAAAATTAAATACATATGTACTCTTATAAAAATCAAACAAATCCTAAAGTAGAAAAAATAAAAAGTCTAAATGTGTTGAAAATGAGAGTGTTTATTTTTTATAAAATTAAAATCCTTCCTTTAAAAGATATTAGGCTAAATATAAGAAAATGCACTCATTCCCTGCTTGTCTGAAACTGAAATATTAGAATCTTGAAGGTGGTACGGAACTGGCACTTGACTAAATTATATATATTTTTTTCAATAACATATCTTGTACCGTTTCTTAGAAAATGGGAAAAACTTTTTCACCTATTTTCTTATACAATTATATATTTGGTCTTCTTATACACTTATATACTTGGTGAAGTCGCCGGTTTAAAAATATTGAATTTTTTATTCGTAATATGGGACAAATTGACAAGAAATTCGATTGTGCCGTTTGTATTGGTTTTCAATAACATAGCGTGTACCGTTTTTTAGAAAATCGGGAAAAACTTTTTTAACGACATTCTTATGCAGAAAGCTTTGGTGGTATTGCTGGTATTAACTATTCGGAACTTGGGGTAAATTGAATTAATCAGAATAAATGTTCGTTAATATGTATATACAGCGTGTATTTATAAATCAACCGATTTCTTCTTATTAGTAACTTTAAGAGAAAAAGTTATTCTTCATAAACAGATTTGTATGGTTTAAAATGTTAACAGTAATCATTAAATGTCACTCTTTTAACTGTAGACGAGGTTTGTCACCAAAGACGAATTTTGATTATGAAATATATTATCTTCATTTTTGTTAAGATGTAAAATTCAAGTAATTAGAATTAAAAACTGCATCTACTTATTCCATTGCACTAAAAATTGTTTAATAAGTATTTCTGTGACGTTTCCAACTATATACTAGGTTTCAAAAAATGTATAAATTTTGTTTAAAAGTGAGGTAGGTACCTTTATTTATATACCTGAAATTGTAATCAATCAAAGTTTGTAAGAATTGAAAAGTGCGTCCATTTGTGCTGTATTATTAATAATTGTAATAAATTGAAAGTTGATTGGAAATAAATAGAAATAGATATCAGTTAATCAACTTGAAGGTGGAGGTTCTCAGGTGGTTTCTATATCCAGTGTGTCTTTATAAGTTGAATTCAAATGGAAAACGTCCTTATGAATATTATTTAGAGAAAATGTTCTTCATAAAAATATTTGCATAGTCGGAAACATATACTGTAATCATTACACGTCGGTTTATCAGCAAACATGAATTTTGATTAAAAGTTAAATACCTTTATTTTTGATAATATATAAAATTCTTATCAACAAGAACTATCAAATGCATCTAATTATGCCACATGACTAAATATTGTATAATTGATCTTCATGTCACTTTTCCAAGTTGTGTACTAGGGTTGACAAAAATATTAATTTTGTTTAAATTAAGTAGCTTTATTTTTAATGAAATTGTTATCAGACCAAATTAATTAGAATTAAAGACTACGTCCTATTATGCTATTATGCCTATTATCAATTAAAACTCTATAACGATTTATTGTAAGATTCCGCGGAGGGCAGACTATTAAATGAATGTCAGTATAATTAAATGACCTATAGAATGATGATACTCATAACGTCTACAATATAGTGGATCCACCTATGTTAGAATCATATACAAAATTTTCTTAAAACATTCACATATTTAGAAAACAAGTTAATCTATTCAACAGTAAACGAGGTTGGTCAAGCTAAAAATGAAAGTAATGTTAGGCAATATAGAAAAAGTTAATTAAATTTAAAAACAGCATCCAATTAAGCCATTGCATCAATAATGTAATGTAATGTAAGATAAATACATTTTAAAAAAACAAAAACCGAGAACTAAAAAAACAACTAAAAGCCTGAAATATTTTTTTCCTGCAACTATTAAATACCTTTTCTGAAGTCGGTGCCAATTTGAACAGCTTTCAATTTAGCTTGGCACAGTCTTTATAAAAAAAAATAATTGTTGTAGCAAAAAACTATTTCACGCTTATTAGTTTTTGTTTTTTGAAAAAATGTATTCAGTATATACAGTATCTTCAACTACCATCTTTCGAACAGACCTTTAAGTTGCATGGTAATAGACACAAGGGTCTTATTCACAAATCTTAATTTCTGTATCTTTACCCAGGAAGGCTCTCTCTATGTGGTGTTAGCACAACATTTTCAGGTAGTATTTATTGTTTTCAACCAGAACCATATTTAGTTACTGTGAATACACAGTTGTGATTGGAAGTAAATAAGAAAAATTAGGCAAAACTGAACTAAATGTTTTTCAGGGGCTGTACACAGACAAGAATTAAGTTATCTCTTAGTAGAAAATCATGTTAATGCCTCACAGAGCGATAAACTTACAAAAAAAAGAATGGTCAAATTATGGACTAATTTTGCAAAATTTATGTAAAATGAATTCAAAAAATTTAAATTTTAATTATTATTATATAACTTATATGAATTCTCCTGTATACTCGTATTAGCTCTTTAGAATCCAGGATTTTTGTTGTTTGTATAATATAAAACCTTAAAAGGCATTCGACGAACAAAAACTTAGGAATCAATCATGTGTATGTCCAGCTATCACAGACTATTTTCTCCGAAACTTTTGTACGAAAAAAATTTTAATTTGGTTTTAGTACATGACCGGATCAGGAGTACATGACGTTAATGAAGAAATTCTCATTTTGGCGGACATTTTCGAAAAATTTACCACTTTACCAAATTTATAGGATAGCAAAAGTCGTAATATTTAATGTTGGGACAAATTATATAATTAAATGAAAAGTCAAACATTATGTTTATAACAGCATCATGTAATATACCAATTGAAAGGAATCGTAATGTGGAAAACAAATATATATCCCCATTCATTTTCCAAGTTATCCTCGAGTTCACTGGACCTAACATTATGAAAAAACAATATGGATATAGGGTTTCACTAAAACTTATATGAAAAATCAAGCAAACGTCATAACATTAGTTTTGGTGGGCAATTAAATGAAAATTAAATGAAAAATAGTAATTCAAATTAATGCGTCATATGATATGTCAAATAACAGATCTCATTATGGGATATGAAAATATTTTTATATATTTTTTTAAATAGGTATTAACAAAAATACACAAAAATCGACTCAATATTCCCTTTACGTCCAAAAGTGATTAAACTAAAATTTAACAAAATTGGAATAAAGGATTTCACTCACGCATTACGGAAATTATAAAGTAGCAATCCTAAAATTAATTTTAGGGAACAAATTATAAAATTACATTAGAAATATTTTTTTCAAACGCACTATAAAATATATTAAAAAACGACTCCTTATGGGCAATACAAATATGTTTTTCTCGCGCTTTAAATAGTTTCACTCAAAAGTAAAGCACCAATAGACTCATTTTCGCTTTTGTTTCCAAAACTATTGAGTTTGATTAAAAAAGAGAGAACAGAGGGCATCACTCCAAGTTTATAGGAATAATAAAGCAAAAATCCTAATATTAGGTTTTGGTGGCAACTTATAAAAATATTTATGGTAAATAAAACAGTAAATACTTTTAGAAGCGCAGCATGTAATATACTAACTGCAAGACCTCGCTATGCAAAATACAAATTATTTTAATAGTATTTAAAAAGTAATTAGTTTAAAACAAGAATTTAACGCATTCCACTATTGGTCGTCGAAACTAGTAAACAGAAAATTGTCATCTAAACGTTTACTGATAAAATAAAACGAAATTCCAAATCTTAAAAAATAAACAATAAAACAATACAATTAAAAGTCCCGTGTCCTACCTCGTTCCTTTTGAATTAAATAATTATTTAGTTTTATTATTATCTAACATATTCATGTCCGGTAGAAATTTTGACGTATATATTTAAAATTATTATTATGTACATGTCAATTGAAGTCTACTGAAACAAAGCCTGATGCGTTAATTTTAATTTTTAATTTTACATCACGTCTAAGTGAAATGTGCACCCCCCCCCTCCAGATCAAAGCCCTTCCCAACGAGATCAAGGCCCCCCTTACGACATCCCTGGATCCGCCACTGATGTATATTTAATGACTCAGTGGATTTAATTGATTATTATACATATCAGAAAATTTTATTTGTAAGTACTATAACTACCTACTATATATGAAAAACATTAAATAAACTGAAATCTACAAATATCACTAAATTTAAAATAGAAAAATATCGAACAAATTTATTTTGCCACACTGTTTTAGGTGCTAATACGCTAGAATCACAATACACAATCATCGACTGTGCTGGAATAGCCAACTGCAGAACAATTGGAGTCGTTATAAGATGAAAGCAAGACGCTCCCCAATTTAGACAAACACCTGGAATACCACCTTGGAAAAGAAGGCTTGAAGGGAAAGACATTGGAAGACTGACCCATCCACACAAGATGCCTAGTTTCCTTGCGCATGATGTTACATATCTCTTACAAAGGGCCAACTCATGTACACAGGACCCAGCAAAGTACCAACCAATCACTTGCCTTCCAATCTTATACAAACTGTGCATTAATCATCGCCTTTTCAGACCTTGTGAATAGAGTGACATAGTTACTCAACAACAAAAGCGATGTGCGAAAAATTCGATGGGGTGCATAAAACAACTGATAATTGGTTTTGCCTTTGATTCAGTTCCACATGATTGGCTCATAAAGGCACTGAAACTCTTGAAATTAACATTTTACAATATGCTATGTCTACCTGCAAACCAAAATCACAACGAATGATACAAACTGACTCCATTCCAATCAGAAGGGGTATATTCCAGGGAGACTCTCTTAGCCCGCTGTGGTTCTGCCTTGCCATGAACTAATTTTGGGTTCATTCTCAAATACATGGACGGCTTAAAGTTGATGGCAGCTACGACATTCATATGAAATTTGGTCTTGACAAATGCCGAATTTTTAATATATTAAAAGGCAAAATACAGCAGGGGAACTACGAAATGGGAGACGATGAATTGAATCTATGGGGGAAGGTCATACTTATAAATACCTTGGAATAAAGCAGGCTAAACGTATTGATCACTTGACCATGAAAAAGTACCTAACAGCAGACTTTTATACAAGGGGAAGACGACTGTTGAAAACCAAACTAAACAGTAAAAATCTGTTTGTGGTTATTAACACCTATGCGTGTTCAGTGCTCAGTTACTCTTTCGGTATAATTAATTGGTACAAGACTGACATTGAACAATTACAACGAAAAGTCCGAGTTTTACTAACAAAAGCTCAAAACCACCATCCAAAGAGCTCTGTCAAACGTATATCTTTGTCATGGTATGAAGGAGGAAGAGGATTGGCAGATCTAAGCAAACTATTAGATCAACAAATTTCTATTTTGCGTAGTCATTTCCAGAAACTAGCAGAATTATCTGATCTACACAGAGTCATGTGCCAGGTTGAGGACTCAACACCACTGCGACTGAAAGAACAACAAGTTCAAGTATACCACCAGACCACAGATCAGAAACTGCTGAAATGGAATGAGAAGCCCCTTCACCGAGAACATAAAATGACGTCAACCAAGATTATGTCGACAGTGCAGCGTCGAACTATTGGTTGATCTGGTCATATGTTTCCTGAAACGGTAGGCTTTATATTGGCAATCCAAGATCAAGTAATTCCAACTAAGAACTACCTAAAGTACATCGTTAAAGACCCTTCTATTAACAACGACCAATGCACGTACGGTTGCCAAACATCTGAATCTATCCAGCATATCACAGCAGGTTGTCAACCACGGGCCTGAAAACCTGGCAAGAGCTCCCATAGAGCTAAACCCTTTTGATATCTAGGATATCTGGGGATTAGTAAATTTTCCCCTAAAGGCAATCATAACGTGCCTTAGCGGGAGTGTGATGCCATACATTGTATGGTCAAGTCGGGATAGCGTGCCTTAGAGGGAGTGTGCTGCCATACACTCTATGGTCAAGTCGTTGAAAATAGTTTATTTTGCATATTAATTTATATATATATATATATATATATATATATATATATATATGTATATATATATTTATACGATGTGTAAGTATAATAAAGAGAGGGTATAAATACTAAAAAAATAACAAAAATTAAATGCAAAATTAGAGCCTGAAAACAGTAAAAACTGATACAAAGTGGACATCCTAATGAGGTTCTCGATAGGGTCCGTCACATGAAATTATCCAATTAAATCTTATAAATGCTCATTAAAGAAAATTTCTAATTCTTAACGACTTGTTCATTGGCTGCATTACTTTTAACAATATAAGGGAAAAAACAAACAAAAAATTATTTGCGTGATTTTATTATTTATACAATTTACTTCTATGAATTTACTGCTAAAATTTTATGATTTAACTACACTATAAACTGTTACTGAAGTGATTATTATAAGCGAATTCTTGTTAAATTTTACGTCCCAAAATTACTTCAATTTTGCTCTACAGGCTGGTTAATCATGCTTTTTAGTTTGTCGATAAACTATAGGAAATCCTTTACTGTCTGTGTGCGGAAAAAGCTAACCTATATGACATGCAAATTCCTTTTAATCAGCATAAAAATTTCAAACTATGTTTGGTATTTACGTCTAGTTCATCATTTACTGTAATTTTCACAAACTTTAATTGCGGTACTACAACAATTACAGAAATGAAACCGTTATAATGCTAAATCTGAAGAGGACAATTCTGAATTTCTTTATAGTATTAGTTTTATTTATCATATATATCAAGGGACAGGTGAGTTTCTAATTTTTATAGTGTTATAATATAAGTTAGATGAATTAATTTTGAAATTAGTATTAGGTTTAATTATACGATGCTGTTAATTTCGTTATTCTTTTTATTTTTGTAGAAGAACCATGTGTATGGACATACTTAACAGAGACTTAAATCGATTTGTTTTTTTACTTGCTATAAATAAATTCCAGTTTTAAATTATATCACCTAGTCTAAGCTTTTATAACTATTAACTATTTAATCTAGCATACTTTGCACCTCTCCAAAAATGAATTTAAGTGTGCAACATATTAATGCAATGTTAAGGGGAGCAAAGCTGGGGTTATAAAATTTTAACAACAAATATTATCTTTGTAAGCACTGAAATAAATTTACGATACATTCGACTCAAAATATTTGCTTCGGCACTGACTCATACTTGAACAAATGTCACTACGTTGCTATCTACTAAACTTTTCTACTAGATTGAAACAAGGTATTTCTGTACCATTGGTGATTAGGGCATAGCTCAGGTCATTTACAAAAATACGTTACAAAATTAGTAGTAGAACAATACCGACATCAGCGGGTTCTAAACTTGACCAACTGACATAAAATTCAACATTTTTTATCGATGCGTTTTTGTTTTTTAACAAAAAACCCATGAAAAATCGGTAACAATTTAGTTTTTTACCTTTTACACACAATTGACCGATAAAACCGTGTTTGCTACTATGGGCAATATTGAAGAGAAATTAAAAACCTACAAAATGAGCTACTATACGCCCAACTTCGTTAATTATTTTTCCTTAGATAATGGAACCTTTACCCGAAATTCCAAAAAAATAAATAATCGCTTACATATTTTTTATTTTATAACTGAAGCATTCTTATTAACTGAAGCGATATATCTTCTCAAACCCAATTCATGTTTTAAAAATAAATACTGTAGCCCCAGTAGTTTTTGTAAAATTTCAATCAATCCTATGGAAGACATATTTTTTTGAACGGCCATATAACCTCAACGGATGATCCTACCATTATGAATGAACCACCGTTGGAAAGTGGAAGAGTTGGTCTAGAGACCCCTCACCTCACTTTTTCAAAATTTGAAGTATAAATACATACAGGTTGTCGCAATTAGCGACATTTATGCATATGTTGTTTTGTAATTAAGTGGACTGTAATTTTTAAATGAGGTGTTGATTCAAGTTATATAATTTTGGAGAAGTTAAAATCTTATAGTGCATAGAATGTTTCTAGTGCATAAATATTTAACGGTACAATTGACAATTATTAAGATAAATTAGGCTGACTTACCAAAAAAGGTGTATGCAAATACTATGTGTAGATCCAGTATATAGTTCCGTCCATAAAATGTGCACACATAGTCACGGCCCCGAACTGTTATAGTTCGAACTGTTCGGTCAAACTATAACAGACACATTCAATGACGAAATATGTGGTTTTTTCCAACATATATTACAGGAAAGGAAGGAAAATAAAAAGAATTTAAGCATATCAAAACCTAATTCCAGTAAATAAACAAATAATACATTCAGTCTAATGCACTTGAGTATCCAATTTATATAACCCTTAAAAAACTAAATAAATATTCACCAAATAAACAATGAAGACGAAAAATAAGTATTGAAAATATTTGGCCATTCCGAAAAAAAAAATATTTGGACGAGTCCATTGGAAAAATTGCTATGGGCTGGTACTATATTCTTATAATAAATAATATTAAAGCAACATATTCATATTTCTTGCATAATATGGATTTATTTAATACTTAAATTTAGCAAAATGGAATATCTACACTCCATTTAGCCACAGATGATAATGACGGAGCAATCATAATATTAGGCTAAATGAGAAGGCTATTGCAAGCGATTTTTCCATTTGTAAATGTTTCAATAAAAGATTAACACATAACTACCTATATACCTAAAGAAATATGGCTTGTCACTATTTGGTATTTATTAACAAAATATTAACTGGAATCTGAATTGAACAACATAAAAATTGCATTGTTAACTAATTGAAGAATAACATCTTATATCTTCTATTTTTAACTATTATCAATTTGTATCAGCTTTTCATTTTTATATAATAATAAAATATGAAATGTACTGAAAGTATAAACAAAGAAACCTACTATAACTTACTTATATTTTAAAAAATCAGTGAACAGAGAAAAATTTTCGTTTTTTATTTAAATTTAAAATAAACATGTTAAAAATGATTGCTCCATCATTATCTTTAGTGTCTGTCTAAATGGAGTTTAGGTATTCCATTTTGCTAAATTTATTACACAAATCCATATTATGCAAGAAATGTAAATGTCTCCGTAAAATTTAAATTTGCATTAAATTTATTAGACATAAGGATATAGTACCACTCCTTAGCAATTTTTCGAATGGACCGGTCCAAATAATTTTTTAAGTAATGGCCAAATATTTTCAATACTTTTATGTATTTATACTTTAAATTTTAGAAAAGTGAGATGACGGGTTTCTATATCAACTCTTCTACTTTCCAACGGTGGTCTATTCATAATGGTAGAGTCATCCTATGAGGTAATATAGCCGTTCAAAAAAATATGTCTTTCATATGATTGACTGAAATTTTGCAAAAACTACGGGGGCTACAGTATTTATTTTTAGCACAGGAATAAGTTAATAAGATTGTTTCAACTATAAAATAAAAAAATATGTAAGCGATTATATATTTTCTTGAAATTTCGGCTAAAAACGATAAAAAACTAAATTGTTACCAATTTTTCGCTGTTTTTTTTTTCATAAGAAACAAAAACGCATCGATACAAAATGTTGAATTTTGTGTCGTTTAGTCAAGTTTTATCATTAGAACACGTTGATGTCGGTTTTGTTCTACTATTACAAAGGTCTTTTTCTCGGTAAATGACCTGAGCTAGTATTATTGTTAGACACATTCAGGGCTCTAATTGTCCTGTCGCGTCCGGTTTTAACTATAGTCCGTCGAACCAAGTAGTCATGAGCTAACTATACGGCTCCAAAAGCCAAGACACCATTCAATATTTTTTTCTAGCTACCCATGAATAATTAGTTACCTTCGTCCGGGAACTCTGGTCGAGGGTTTCGGTACATTTTTTATGCGTTGAGTTGTTGACGTCATATCTCGGGTCGAATATGTACTAAATAGATCCATACCCAATATAAGTTCATCCTCAATATCCGCTATTAGCGCTCAATGCCGGATTCTGTTGTATCCTATATGTAGGACTACATCTGCTTGGCACAGCTAAGCTGCTGCTATCTTAGCAAAATCCCCGGATAGACACTATCCTGGGGACAAATGGTAGGTTACACACCGATAACTGTGATGTGTCAGAATAAAGATTTTAATTTGTTTTATTAATCAGTTTAAGACTGGAATTGTTCAGTCTGAAACCCCACAATATTTTTAGAAAATTGTATGTTTTAACCAAAATTTTAAAATATTATATTTAATATTATATATTGCTATACATTTCCTGTGTTCAAAATCGAATTAACACATCGATATTCACCTTTACTTCCAAAGACTTTATTTACACAAACATAATCCACTATTTATTTACTACAACTGATTTTTCGATATAATTCACACGTAATATAAACTGAACCAATATAAGCTGGACTAACTAACTGTAATGTACAACTGTCCTTTTATAATTTGCATGGACTTCTCTCGTATTTTTCAAAAGTTCCAGATAAGTATTTAAATAAATTTTAAGGCCCAATCTTTCAATTATTTTTAGGTAGGTCATGTATCAGTCAGTTATCTCGTAGAGGAATTATTTTCAATTGCATGCCCCAATTCCTACAAAATCCTCATATATTAAAATCCATGGCAAACTTATTCATTTATTCTATGTGTCTCCTGCCCTAATGTAGAGACTCTGATTGGATTTCCACTAGTACATAGACTGACTCCGAAAAAAAATCTGGTTTCTATTACTTATAGATATTTCGTGTAAACTGGCTGAGTTATAAAAATATGTGTTGATCATAATGGAAGAAAGTACCCCTTGCAGGCTATCCTGGCGGTGCTTAAAATTATATCTATCAAATATGTATTTCCCTAAAATAAGTGTAAAAATATATTAGTTACTCTATGTAAAGGCAAACTCCCAATGATAATTGTAATTTACGAGATACAGAATAACAATTTCCTGTCATTTGTATAACACAAGTTTTATTAAATCAAAAATAATAACAGTTTAAAGTCCAAAACTTTAGGTCAAGGATTTAGATTTTTAATGTGTTTTTCGTGTGTAAATATATTGAAATACGCTGTATATTCTATCTCTAAGGTAAGGCCGTATTGGTCTATATAAATTCAGAGATACGATCCGCATTTTCCAAGCATTCTTTGACTTTGAAACTGTATAGACTGTCTTGTCAAATGATAGGCTTCTTCTAGCTAATTAATTTCTTTGTTTGAATTTTGATCCTAATTTCCATAAAAAACGAGGCATGTAACTTTAAACTAATATGAGAGTCCTACGTTCCAGGCTAACTGAAATAATTTTCGCCCCCATAATTAGAATTCTTAGATACGAAAGCACTAGTTCATCACCCTATTGAATTTCTCCGCAGCATAAATAAATATTTAAAAAAGTACATCTAGTATCTATAAAGAACTTTGGAACATAATGAGATAACTGAATATACCGTTCGAAAATATTTTCATAAAATTCTAATCCTTGAGTAAACAAAATAGTTCTTAAATGTTCTCTTAAATATGTTTCGAAAGTATTGCCGACTTACAAAAAGTTAATGTGAAGAGGTCAGACAATCTATAAAATTAGTATATTGCTAACAGACAATATGGCGCTGAAGGCATTACAGGGTGCAAATTTAGAATAGTTTTCCTGTGATTAATCATTTAGTTTTTTTACTTATTGTACTAATTATTTTAGATAAATTATCAGCCATTGCTAACCATCCAAGATGGACAGATTAGAGGAAGGATGTTTGAAACCGTTGACGAAAGAAAAATATATTATGCATTTCGTGGAATACCCTATGCAAAGCCGCCCACTGGTGTTTTAAGGTTTAAGGTAAAACTTCGATTAATTACAACAGATAAAATAATACTGGCAAAATATTGAATGGTAAGCTTAGTGTAATACGTTCTGTTTATTCTCAAGCATAATAGATGGATGCAATAGCATACGGGAGTATTTATTTGTGGTATGGCTTCGAAGGTGTGAAAAGGGTATGTTAGATGATGGAAATAGGAGTGTTTTTAAACCTACCCCCGTTCGAAAATGCCGAAAGACTTTCCATTTTCCCAGAATTATCGGTTTTAAAAGTTGATCTTGCTAACGAAACCATAAAATAAATTATATTTACCAAAACATTATCATATCGTTATCACAATCATTTTACGCTGCCAAAAATTAAGAACCCCTGCGAGAAATTAATAATCCTACAGCTTTTCCTGCAACAGATAAGTATTTGAAAATTTTAAAAGAAGAACAAAGTACAGCAGGGCAATTTCGAAAAATTCTTCACAGTTATTCTGAAGAAAGAGATGTCAACAAAATGATCAACCCGTATTTCTGTTTATAAATAAAGCGTACTCTGTAGATTTTGTGAAACTTATCTGTGTTTGGAGACGTTGCAACTCGAACTCTGGTATACATGATAATTAGCATCTAAGCGAAAATTTTAAAATAAACCTCGAACTACAATACACAGCGATTTACAACGACTCCAAATGAAATGTCTCCAAACATACATCAGTGTAATAGAATATACAAAACACTATTTATGTATACAGGAAGGAAGAACCATATGCGCATTTTATGGCTGTAAACGCACAGGGCATTTCCAACGCGATTGCAGAGTGAGGTTACCAAACAGATCATCAGTAAGACATACGCAAGGATATGAATTCCAAGAACAGTCAGCCAGTTACCTTAAGGAGGCGAGTCCTGTTAAACCCTCTGTAAGCCCCCAGGACCGTATTCGTCCGTGGATTTCGCCCAGATAGCATCAGCCTAGTCGTCAAATGGCCGTACAAAATTATTCAAAGGCATCTAGAAATAAATCTTGGGAGCTGCTGTAGATTAGTGGAATCCGTACATTTGGCTCATGATTACTTGATTAGACGGGCTGCAGTTAAAACCGGATGAGACATACCAATTATAGTCCTAAATATGTCCAACAACGACATCCCAATTGCCAATGGTCAAGAAATAGTTCTTTTGGAGTCAGTAGACACCATAATCAACTGTGAACAAGCTTACTAGACAAAGTTTTATGACTGTTATTAGATATGTTCAACAACACATGAGCCTTATCGCAGTGTCCATTGTCGGCTCCAGAATTTTGAGGTTATCAAAAATCCAAGTAATTAACAACTTTCAACTAAGAACAGTAAGGTAGATGTTCTGCTACAGATAGAAGACAACAGAATTCGGCATAATGAAACCGTAGATGCCACCGTAGAAAAAATGTGTTTCTTAAAATCGCGAACACTGCAGTGGGTTCTGAAGATCGTTTGTACACCAATATTTACACACCTTCAATAAGTATTTATACGTAATTGAAACATACTTCCGTAAATAATCGTTAATACCTACTGTTAGTATTCGGAATACAGGCAGCTAGGATACAGGGTGAAGCAGATTGAGTGCTACAGATAAGGGATATCAGGATTCGGCATATTTAGACTTGTCCAATCGGTCTAAAAATTATATATTTTCTGGTTCAACCATTGAAACAAATGTATTTGTTTTTAAAGCGGTTATAAAATCAAAATTGCCTCGGTAAAATACTGTGGTGGCTAATACTTATCCTCTACCCCCCGTCCATAAAATTGAAATCCCTAATTTTACTGATTTACATCTTTTTTCTCTACTTTCAACTATTTCCATATGTCTGAAAATCAGGATCGTATCTGATAATGTGGCAAGTTATATAATAATAACAAATGCCTCGCAAATCATGAGCGAAGATCCTGCGCATTCTACAAAAAATCCGAAGATATGACAAATTTGCACAACTGTGAGCTCTTTGGAATGTGGGTTTTTCGTCCCTGCAGGATGAGACTGCACCTTTCGCGGAACCCCCGAATACAATCGCGTGTTGGAATTTTAGGCTTCCAGAACTCCGAGATGGGCAACAAAAGAAGTACTGGCATGTGCTGAAATCTGTTTTGACAATAAACCAGTTTCTATTCTAAAATTCCAAAATAGAACGTTTGAGGCAATAAAACACAAAAGTCATAACAACTACCATAAACCTCGGTTAGAAAGATAAAAGAACGATATTTTAGAGACAAGTGGGTCATTATCTGCTCACTCCTCTCTAGCCTTTGTTACGTCCCCCGAACATCCTGTTATCAATTATGTGGGGATAGAATACATTCGACTACTACCCTCTCTGACATTCTTCCCAGAGATTTATCGTCAAAACGTAGGGCTATCTCCCATGGTACACCCCCCGGAACACCCAGCTACTAATTCGGACAAAATATAATACTGCGTCTACTATCGTCTCTTTTATACTCCCCAGAAATGAAGGGGGAGCGTCAAACTCAATCTAAGTCTGCAGCTATCTCGACTTATCCCAATTTCCAAGTCCTTTAGCGCCATAGTCAAATAACCCTCATGAATTTCAACCTCCAATTAATAACTCTCCTGCAGCATCCACTGCAATCTCATGAATAAATCACTCCCTTAACAGCCTTGTGCTTGCGAACGAGGACCAACCGCTCCCTCCCACCCACATTAACCTCCCCTCATGGTCCGAAGATGCAATTATTATGGCTATTACTCGTGAGGCTGACAACTTACACTTTGGTTTTAACAGCACTATAGATATCGTGATAACTAACCAGTCTTTTACAGAAGAGCAGGAAGCGCTGGAATCTTGGAGAACATCTTTGTTGAATTGTATCGGCGAAACCAAATTAAAATGAGAAGATCTAAATTTACTAAAACAAGCAGCTGTATAACGCTAATAGAAAAAAAACTAGGAAGTAAAACCTTGGATGGCGTCCCGCTTATAGATCCTCCGATGAACCTAAAGTGCAAGAATATATAAAACACTTCAAAAGTATCTTTGGAATAGATGGCCCGAATGTACACCTCAATTTATCAGTAAAACACAACTTTATTGGCAGAATACTCTATAGCGAGATCACACATCAAGAAATCGAAAAAGCGTTCTTAGAAAGTAAACCCTCGTTCGCGGGTCCGGATTTGATTTCTGAAAAACCTCCATGATTCTAGAACTGTTCTAAAGGGGTAAAGATGTGCCCCACACAACGAACGATAAGTTCCATCTTCCTTAGATTACTTCACAAATCAGCAAGGCTTCATAATAAATAAATTAAAAAAAAAGTAACTTTACTAAAAAGCATGAAATAATTTTTTACTGCAACAATTAAACAATTAAATAAATGTACTTCCCAAATTATTTTCACTTAGTTTGACACCAACTAAAAAAATATTTTTTAATTTAGTTCTTTTTTGGAAGTGGAGTTTTGTTTTTTCAAATATATTAATGTTACATTTTTTAGTGGTTTAATGGCTTATTTGAACTTTCATCGTCTTTTATTCGATTTTGCCTAAAATAAGGTATTTTACTTTTAAGCAACATTTATTGTTTTGGCCAAGCTTGTTTACTGTTGAATAGAATTGAGTAACTTGTGTTCTAAATATGTATATGTATTAAGAAAGTTTTACATATGATCCCAACTTAGGATGATCCACTATATTATAGACGATTTGAATATCATCATCTTTTTAGGTCTGTTAATTATATTGACAATCATTTTATATTCTCTTCTCCGCGGAATCTTTTAATAAATCATTACTCGTTTAAGTGATACATCATAAACAAAGGTACTTTCCCTTTAAACAAAATTATTATTCTTTGTCAAACATAGTATACAATATGGTAAAATTGAATGAATCTTTAATATGAAATTTTGATATTTTTAGATGCATTTTTTGATTGCTGGTAATGTCAAAAACAGTAACCCGCTAATGAAAACGATTTATACATTCTTTGAGGACAGAAATATACATATCAACATCGACAAGTCAATTGACTTATGCCTCAGAATAGTTCCAAAAAAAAAACGAAACTGTTTTCTGTTAATAAAAGTCTATTTTTGATCAAGGAGAAACCAATTTCTCAAGCTGGAATGGAATCTTTCAAGTTCTAGGGCTGCGCTACAACAAATCTGGTCTTGAACTTCCAACTCTGGAGCACCTATCTGTACAGTGCTTCAGATTGCTGAAAGCCCCGCTGAACCGATTCCAGAAATTTTATATTCTGATTTTCTTTTTAATACTCCGGTGGATTGCCAACCTCCAAAATATCAAAATTAACAAAATATTAAAACAAGGCGACAGTCTGATTAGACCAACAGCAAAAGTTTTCCTCCATTTTCCTATGGCTACGTTGAACGACTTCCTTCACGCTCTCAGGAAAGCAGATGTCTTGGGCATCTTTAATAAAGACTGTTACAGACATCATTAATTTCTCCTCGCAAAATTTAGACAAATCTTGGAATGGCTCAGACAATGCTTCAGCTTTTCGTCGTCAAGCTCATGGGCATTAAACCGTCCTAATGGATGGTCACATCCTACAAGCTAGTTACGTTGCTGATGAGCAAAGAATCCGTCGAAATAATTATATTGTTGGTATTTTGGCTAAACAAGGACCCCTCCTTCCAAAGGCTGGAAGGCAGACAAGAAATCAAGAATAAGAACTGACGCTGAAATCCTCTAAATATCAGACTTAATTTTCATTAAAGGTCGTCAATCCGAAGATCTCTATCTGCTAGACATCTATCATCATCTACACTCCATTTAGCCACAGATGATAATGACGGAGCAATCATAATATTAGGCTAAATGCGAAGGCTATTGCAAGCGATTTTTCCATTTGTAAATGTTTCAATAAAAGATCAACACATACCTACCTATATATCTAAAGAAATATGGCTTGTCACTATTTGGTATTTATTAACAAAATATTAACTGGAATCTGAATTGAACAACATAAAAATTGTATTGTTAACTAATTGAAAAATAACATCTTATGTCTTCTATTTTTAACTATTATTAATTTGTATCAGCTTTTC
This sequence comes from Octodonta nipae, assembly GCA_034190945.1. Taxonomy (NCBI): domain Eukaryota; kingdom Metazoa; phylum Arthropoda; class Insecta; order Coleoptera; family Chrysomelidae; genus Octodonta; species Octodonta nipae. Next base: position 430,417 of record CM067218.1, read on the forward strand.
ATTTTTATATAATAATAAAATATGAAATGTACTGAAAGTATAAACAAAGAAACCTACTATAACTTACTTATGTTTTAAAAAATCAGTGAACAGAGAAAAATTTTCGTTTTTTATTTAAATTTAAAATAAACATGTTAAAAATGATTGCTCCATCATTATCTTCAGTGTCTGTCTAAATGGAGTTTAGGTATTCCATTTTGCTAAATTTATTACATAAATCCATATTATGCAAGAAATGTAAATGTCTCCGTAAAATTTAAATTTGCATTAAATTTATTAGACATAAGGATATAGTAACACTCCTTAGCAATTTTTCGAATGGACCCGTCCAAATAATTTCTTCTACTTTCCAACGGTGGTCTATTCATAATGGTAAAGTCATCCTATGAGGTAATATGGCCGTTCAAAAAAATATGTCTTTCATATGATTGACTGAAATTTTACAAAAACTACGGGGGCTACAGTATTTATTTTTAGAACAGGAATAAGTTAATAAGATTGTTTCAACTATAAAATAAAAAAATATGTAAGCGATTATATATTTTTTTGAAATTTCGGCTAAAGGTTCCATTATCTAAGAAACCATTAAACGAAATTGAGCATAGTAGCTCATTTTGTAGAATTTTCATTTCTCTTCAACATTGCCCATAGTAGCAAACACGGTTTTATCGGTGGATTTTGTGTAAACGATAAAAAACTAAATTGTTACCAATTTTTCGCTGTTTTTTTTTTCATAAGAAACAAAAACGCATCGATACAAAATGTTGAATTTTGTGTCGTTTAGTCAAGTTTTATTATTAAAACACTTTGATGTCGGTTTTGTTCTACTATTACAAAGGTCTTTTTCTCGGTAAATGACCCGAGCTAGTATTATTGTTAGACATATTCAGGGCTCTAATTGTCCTGTCGCGTCCGGTTTTAACTATAGTCCGTCGAACCAAGTAGTCATGAGCTAACTATACGGCTCCAAAAGCCAAGACACCATCCAATATTTCTTTCTAGCTACCTATGAATAATTTGTTACCTTCGTCCGGGAACTCTGGTCGAGGGTTTCGGTACATTTTTTATGCGTTGAGTTGTTGACGTCATATCTCGGGTCGAATATGTACTAAATAGATCCATACCCAATATAAGTTCATCCTCAATATTCGGTATTAGCGCTCAATGCCGGATTCTGTTGTATCCTATATGTAGGACTACATCTGCTTGGCACAGCTAAGCTGCTGCTATATTAGCAAAATCCCCGGATAGACACTATCCTAGGGGCAAATGGTAGGTTACACACCGATAACTGTGATGTGTCAGAATAAAGATTTTAATTTGTTTTATTAATCAGTTTCAGACTGGAATTGTTCAGTCTGAAACCCCACAATATTTTTAGAAAATTGTATGTTTTAACCAAAATTTTAAAATATTATGTTTAATATTACATATTGCTATACATTTCCTGTGTTCAAAATCGAATTAACACATCGATATTCACCTTTACTTCCAAAGACTTTATTTACATAAAAATAATCCACTATTTATTTACTACAACTGATTTCTCGATATAATTCACACGTAATATAAACTGAACCAATATAAGCTGGACTAACTAACTGTAATGTACAACTGTCCTTTTATAATTTGCATGGACTTCTCTCGTATTTTTCGAAAGTTCCAGATCGATGCGTTTTTCTGTCCCATCAAAAAGTCCGGAGAGTTGCCATTTTTTATTATCTCAGCCGGATAATAATAGGAGCCGTTCAAAATTTTATAACAATATATTTTTTATGTTGAAAATTATAACTAAGTATTTAAATATATTTTAAGGCCTAATCTTTTAATTATTTTTAGGTAGGTCATGTATCAGTCAGTTATCTCGTAGAGGAATTATTTTCAATTGCATGCCCCAATTCCTACAAAATCCTCATATATTAAAATCCGTGGCAAACTTATTCATTTATTCTATGTGTCTCCTGACCTAATGTAGAGACTCTGATTGGACTTCCACTAGTACATAGACAGATTCCGAAAAAAAATCTGGTTTCTATTACTTATAGATATTTCGTGTAAACTGGCTGAGTTATAAAAATATGTGTTGATCATAATGGAAGAAAGTACCCCTTGCAGGCTATCCTGGCGCTGCTTAAAATTATATCTATCAAATATGTATAGATAGACATGAAATGAAATAATTTGGTCAAGTGCGAGTTAGACTCGCATACTTAGGGTTCCGTACCACCTTCAAGATTCGAATATTCCAGTTTCAGACAAGCAGGGAATGAGTGCATTTTCTTATACTTACCCTTATATCTTTTAAAGGAAGCGTTTTAAATTTATAAAAAATATACACTTTGATTTTCCAAAAATAGACTTTTTATTTTATCTGCTTTAGGATTGGCTTGATTTTTATCACAATACATATGTATTAAATTTTCTAATTTGGTCCCCAAAAAGTAACATTAGGGTTTTAGTTTACTAATAAACTTTCAGATATGCCTTTTATAATCTACTGTCTGAGTTTTGAGGCTCTGTAGATTGGAAGAAAAACGTCAAAATAGGTCAAAGTTTAAATTATAAATTATTAAATCTGTTATTCAAATTATTTAAAAATATAAATAAAATATATTATTCAAATTTTAAATAGTGTAGTTTCTAAAGTGGGAATTAAGCCGATGTTTAATATTTTTAATATCTTTTATACAAATGATTTAAAAATATGTTATATTTGTAATTCACATAATGAGCCTTTTATCTGATATATTACATGATGCGTTTGAAAATTAAATCTTTATTTTTACATTTAATTGTATAATTTGTCCCTAAAATTACTATGGGGGTTTTTTAGTAATATATTTTCCGTTTATTTCTATATTTGGAGGCCAAATAATAGAATTAGGAATTTTTTTCATATTTTTCCTATAAACAAAAAAATTAGGTCTTAGTGTTTGGGGAATAACGGGAGAATGGTAATTCTTTTAAAATACTTTTTTAATATATTTTAAAATATTCATTTTAAAAAAAATTTAAAAAATATAATTGTACCTATTCGTCATAATAAGCCCTGGGATTTGATATATTACATGACCCGTTAGAAACAATTATATTTTTTATTTCTATTTAATTCTATAATTTGAATCCCAAAATGAATATTAGAGGTTTCTTCTTATTTTTCCAGTAAAGTTCAGGTGAGGGGCTATACTTCCAGTTTTTCAAAATTTTTCAGCATGGTTTCGGAGATAAGGGGGGAATGGGTAAAATTTTTATATTTTTGTTAATATCTTTTAGTTAATTTATTTTATAAATATGGAAAAAATATATTGTTTTCTTCATCATGAGCCCTTTTATTTGATATATAACATGTGGGTAGAAACAATTTTAATTTATATTTTCCATTAATTCTATAATTTGCCCCCCAAAAAAAATATTAGGGTTTTTCCTTATTTTTCTAGTAAAGTTCAGGTGAGGGGCTATACCTCCATGTTGTTTTCACACTTTTCCAGCTTATGGTTTCGGAGATAGGGGGGATGGATAATTTTTTTATATTTTTGATAATATCTTTTAATTAATTTATTTTAAAAATATGAAAAAAATATATTTGTTTTCGTCATAATGAGCCCTTACATTTAATATATAACATGATGGGTTAGAAACAATTTAATTTTAATTTTCCATTTAATTCTATATTTGCCCCCCAAATAAATATTAGGGTCTCTCCTTAATTTTCCAGTAAAGTTCAGGTGAGGGGCTATACCTTCATTTTTTTCAAAATTTTCCAGCTTATGGTTTCGGTGATAAGGGGGGGAATGGGTAAATTTTTTTATATTTTTGTTAATATCTTTTAATTTATTTATTTTAAAATTTTGAAAAAAATATATTTGTTTTCGTCGTAATGTGCCCTCTCATTTGATATATAACATGATGTGTTAGAAAAATTTTAATTTTATATTTCCGTTTAATTCTGTAATTGGCCCTAAAATTAAAAGTAGAGGTTTCTCCTTATTTTTACAGTAAACTTCAGGTCAGAACCTATAAATCTATTTTTGTTCAAAACTTTACGTGTTATAGTTTCGGAGATGAGGGGGGGAATGTGTAAATTTTGGTATATTTTCGTTAATATCTTTTTAAATATATTTTTTTTAAATATGAAAAAAATATATTTGTGTTCCTCAGAATAAGACCTTTCATTTCATATAATACATGATGCGTTTGAAATTTTTTCTATTTTTAAATTTTTATTTAATTCTATAATTTGCCCCCCAAAATTAATATTAATGATTTCTCCTTAATTTTCCTGTAAAGTTCGGGCAACGCTCTATATTTGCTATTTTTTTCAAAATTTTAGGCTCCGTAGTTTCGGAGATCAGGGGGGGGAACGGTAAATTTTTTTAGCTTTTCCCTCCAGAAGTACCCCTAAAATCAATTTATTTTCTTTTACTATATGTACTCCTGATCTGGTCACCAAATTATACATTGATACCAAATTTCAACTTCTTCCGTTCAGTAGTTTAGGAGAAAATGGCTGTGATGTGACAGAGGCAGAAATCCTGAGTGATATTATAAGGGTATCCGTATATTGTATATAAGGAACCCTAGAAAGAATACTACAACGACCAAATGTATTATCGAATTAGTGAAGCCTCTAGGAACAGCATACAGGTGTCCGTTCTACCATTTATTTTAGTCGCCAGGGGCGTTTGGCGTTTGAGACATAACATCCTCTTTGAAAGATGCGGTTTTAATAATATCTCGAGTAAAAGTAAGTACATTCAATCTCCAATCATTTGCTCAATATCCTGCCTTTCCTTTTATAATAAAAATGAGGAGTCAAAGGTATAGGCACACTTAACAACTCTTGGGTCATTTAATAAGACCTCATTAACTATGAACTTCAACCTTTTCTTAAATCAGACCGCTGAGATTAGCAACCCTTTCTTGCCAATTAATTTGCTTTTGGTCTCATCTGGTTTGGTCAGTATTGAGACCTAAAGGCTGTCTATACCACAATAGCGATTTTTCTGATATATGAGCAGAAACAACCTATTTCTATTATCCGCTCGCTCTTTTGGCATCTACTATTTTATATCACTAAACTTGGATTAACTGACATTAGGTATTAATTCTTAGTTGTTTGTTTCGCTATTCTCTCACTTGTGGTTCCTAAATAAGTGAGAGAATAGCGAAACTTTTGTCGAAGAATAATATTACAGTTAGTTTTAGATCCCAACCCAAATTGTCAAACCATATTTTTAACGCCAAAGATAAAATAAGTGATAAGTTCTCGAAATCTGGACTATATAAACCAAAATGATCATCTTAAACAATTACGTTCCTTTAGATTAAATAAAACTGACTCATCATTTGCTAATCATTTTCTTACTACTAAATTCCAAGAAACAGAGATCATTCACTATAACAATTTTAAGCCATTTATTGAAATTGAGAATATAGAAATTTACAAAAGCCATAATAGTTCCGTTTCTTGTAATTTACTTTTTAACAAGCAGGTAGAAATTCAAAAGAAATTTATCTATCCGAAATTTTTAAGTAACTAATAATCAAAAATGATATATTTAAATTTTCTTAATCAGTTTACCACTTTGTTTCTATTTCAATATACTTGTAAACAAGAATGCCATATTTATGTAATCCTTCTGAGAAATTAACACATGCCTACTCTTGTAGACATGACCCTTCGGTCTGTTTCAAAATGTTTTGTCGTCATTCGTGAATTTGTTTCCGTTTGAAAATGACATAGTATTGTGGAAACTAGTCACGGTATTTTTATGTTTATTTATTAAATAAATAAATAAAAATTAGTGATATAAAACAAAGTAATTCGTTTTTCTACAATTATAGTGATAGTATATCACAAAGTAATGGCTTCCACCATCAACTATATGTGTCAACATTGGTCCATTTCCGACGATCCGAGATATATTGTTCTTCTGTATAGAAACCATCGCCAACTGTGAAGAAGCTTAATAGACATCGGTAAAGGAGACAGATTCAACGATAGAGTTTCTAAACCAGTATGTAAAACAGTGGAAAATTTTTAATAGTCCACAGGGTACTACCGGACTTACAAACATCATGCAATACAGAATAGATACTGGAAAGCCTCAACCAATGAAAATACCACCTAGGCAACTACCATTGGGGCAACAACTGAGAGCAGAGGAAAACGTTATAAAATGGAGCTATTAAGCCAACCATCAGCATGGTGTGCTACCCTTGATTTACTAAGAAAAAGAAGGATGGACTCAACCCATTTTACGTCGAATACAAAAAACTGACAAATGTGACGAAGAATGACAGGCATCCACTACCCCGAATTCATGACACTCTGGTGTACTGAGAGTGTCATAAATTCAGGCTCCCATTGGTTCTCCACACTAGACCTAAAGGGTGAAAAACATTCGATGACCATCCGAAGAATCTCTGGGAAGTATTTTTCAGAATTCAGAATGGCTAACCTAAAACAAACGAAGACAAGATAGAACTTATTCGTGACTAGTCGATCCGGAAAAACAAACATGAAGGCATTTTTGGGTTCTGTTCGTAATACAGGCAATTTTTTAAGTGGTAAATACCACCACTGTCGCACATTTATATATTCAGACCATTGGAGGGTCGATCCGAGCACACAGCAAGTTTGTACATATATATATATATATATATATATATATATATATATATATTATAAAATTGTAGTTGTCTGTTTGTTTGTTTGTTACCTCATCAAGTAAGAACTGCTTAAGTGATTTTGCTGAATCTTTTTTTTTGCAAAGCTTATATATAGGATAGGTAGAATTAAATGGATTTAAAAATTTTGAAAAAAAGTATATGAGGTGGACCCGTAAGTAAGCAAATATACCAGGTGGTTAAAAAACGGGTGGAGTTGAATAACATTTATACAGGCGGATAATAAATGTTATATTGTTAGGCTCATAAGTAGTTGCATATACAATGTAGGTGATATAAGGGCAAAACCGAATTATATTTATTCAGGGTAGATAAAAAAAATGTAAGCAGTTAGGATATTTGAATTTTCTTGATCTTATTGTAGTTATTAAATATGTTGAAAAAATGTTATAAGCAGTTGTTTATAGAGGGTGGTTGAAATATAACGTGGAGTAGAACAATAATTATACACTATGGATAAAAAAAGTTAGAAAAATAAGGAGTACCTAAATTATGGGGCAAAGTCAAGTTATGATTACACAGTGTGATTCAAACAAGGTTAGAAAAAGTTGAAAATGAAGGATGGTTTAAATGAAGTGTGGCGAGAAATTGTATTTTATACGGTGCTTGAGAAATTTTGAGGTAATAGCGTAGCTCATAATTAGTTACACAGAGAGAATATTTGAAATATAGGGAAGAGTGGAGTTAAGTAGATTAATATTTAAAAATTGTTACATAGGGTGCCCCATAAGCAGATGCAGTTATGGTGAATTTTATTGGGAATTGATGGATTTATATTTATACAGGGTGGTACATTGACAGGAAAGGTAGATATAGCGAAACTACTAGCATGTTCGATAACACACTATTAGTCAATTGGTTCCACGGCATGCAGTAAATACAGTAGAACTCCAATTATCCGAACTCCGACTATCCGAATCGCCGATTATCCGAATCCGCGTGTGTAGGCACAACGGCAAGTTAAGACAAGTTCCGGCGCATTGCAGTCACGGCGCGCACCTGTCATTGTTTGTTTTGATTAGCCAGTGTGCTATTGACCTTGCTCGAGGACGCTACTCTTTCGCTACGGCTTACTTTTGTTTGTGCGTGTACAATACTGTATTGTTTTTATACCATGGCTTCGAAAAGAAAACGTGTTGTGCTATCGTTAGCAGACAACTGAAAATTATAGAGCAACTCGATAAAGGTGTAACGGGTAAGAAGTTGTCTGAGATTTATGGTGTTGGACAAGCAACAATTTCTGACATTAAAAACAGTAAGTCAACACTTTTAAACTTTGTTTCGGTGCTTGAAAATGAAGATGGAAGTTCCTCCAGGAAAACAATGAAGACAGCAACCAACAAAAATTTGGAAGATGCCGTGTTTAAATGGTTTTTGCAGCAACGTTCTATGGGAAAATCCGATTTCAGGTCCAATCCTTTGTGAAAAAGCCCAAAATCTTAGCAGAAAAGCTTGGTTATTCATCTTTTTAAGGCTAGTAACGGCTGGCTAAGGAAATTTTAAATTCAGGCATGGTGTACGCGAGTTAGATTTGGCTGGTGAAAGCTTTCAGCAGACTCTGCAGCTGCTGAAAATTTTATTGAAAAATTTAAAACTGCATCAGAATCCTATGATCCGGAGTTTGTTTATAATGCCGATGAAACTGGCCTTGTTGGAAAGCATTACCAAAAACCACTTTGGCTTCTAAAAGGGAATCTAGTGCCCCTGGACATAAGGTCAGTAAAGAACCTGTTACAGTGCTTAACTGTGCCAACTCCACTGGAAATCATAAACTGCCACTTCTTTTGATAGAAAAATCAAGAAATCCAAGAGCATTTAAAAACGTAAAAAAAACTTCCACTCTTCTACAAAAGTCAACCCAAGGCCTGGATGACGGCAGCTTTGTTTACCGAATGGTGATGGAAGTGTTTATTCCTGAAGTGAAAAAGCACCAAAAATGGGTGGGAAAAGGAGGCAGTAAGGTGCTTTAATTGTTGATAACGCACCCACTCAGCATACAGCAGAACTGTGGAAAGAGAGAATGGCAGTTTAAAACGACGTTTTGCCTCCCAATGTTACAAGTTTGCTGCAAAACCCATGGACCAGTCTGTTATTGAAACAATGAAGCGCCATTACAGAAGGCAACTGCTGAGAAACTGCTGATCGAAGGTGCTGAAGTGAAGAATGGTTTGGGCAAATCATAGCAAAATAAATGCTAAAGGACTGCTGTTACATGTAGCGGAGC
>CM067218.1:439430-541650 GCA_034190945.1 Octodonta nipae
CAAACACATTTTGCACTTTTTGCTTCAAATACATTTATTATCGATAGACAGCACATTACACAAATACTAATCACAACATAGAACAGGGATACATTTATATAGATATTGTCTCATATGAGGCAATTTTGAGAAGAATAGTAGGGAATTAATTTACATGTAAAATTACAAGTATATGTAAAACATCAACACTTTTATGAATCACATTGGTAAATAAAAACTTTTAAATGTGTAATTTCTTATGGATTTTTGTCAATAGATGGTGGTACAACAAATACCCCACTTGCAAAATTCAAGCCTGAATTAAATTGTCTGTATTTAAATATCGAATATAATTCTAATTTCACATGTATTGTAAACAGTCGGTAGCGTTTCCTTCAATTCACAAAACCGTTTTTTTTTTGTAAAATGAATACAAACCACAACGAGGAATTACTGGAATTGGCCATACTATTAGATGGCATATCTTTGACACCCGAAATTATTGATGAATTAATTCAACAAGGATTGAACGTAAACTATCGAAATGCGAGGGGGCAAACGCCGTTGCATATAGCTGCTAAATATTCTGTGAAAATGGTCCAATTACTCTTACTATGTGGCGCCACCATTGATGCAGTAGATAACTTTAATCAAACATCGCTAATGCATGCTTTAGACACAAGAGATAACGTGCCAATAGTTGAAGAACTGTTAAAGTATGGGGCTTCAATTTCTAACGTTTCAAAAGACAAGAAAACTGCTCTACATTATGCCGTTCGTCATATAGGTTATTTAAAATTTATTGGTAAATTAATTCAACAAGGATAGAACACAAACTATCAAGATTTATCCGGACAAACACCTTTACATATAGCAGCTGCAAACAAAAATGGTGTAGAAATTGTGAAATTACTTATACAACACGGTGCCGATGTTAACACGTTAGACAGTTTTAATACGACCCCGTTACAGATTGCAGTATTATTTGACTGCACGGAAAATTTTCACACGTTAGTATCCAACGGTGCATCAATATTTTTAGGTAAAAATGCTCACGAAATGTTACAATATGCAAGGGTAATAGAAATATTGAAATTATAGAAACTTTACTGAAAAGGGTGTAGATGTTAACGCAATTAATACAGAACTCTCAACACCACTACACGTTCTCAACAATTCTCCCACGAGAATATAAACAGTTTTCTAAAAATATTACATTATTTTCTGAATATGGAGCATGTTTTAATAAAGAAAGTGGACATAATCGTACTCCTTTATGTCATATTTGATTTTTAATAGACCTTTAATCATATTAGAAACTTTTTTAAAATGTGGATCGTTAATTCATAAAATGAAACCGTTTATTACAAACAGTATAAAAAATGATGTAAAAAGAAAAGAATTATTAGAAAAATATTGTTTAATTGAACATTCCAGTAATGACGATTGTGGTAATCAATTAAAAGGCAAACACGTTGAAGCGTGCAAAAGAGAACTTGAGAAGATGAAAAAGAATTTATAAACGAAACAATTTCAGTCTACGATTGTATAATCAAAAACTTAGACTATGGGCAATATTTAGACGTGCAATACAACGATTGCTTGACGATGCGACTTAAAATATCCCATTTATTCAGATATTATTTATAACAAGTTAGAAACGAAAAAGTATTTACTTTTGAAATATGGAAATATTAGTTGTACCGTCCTTAAGAATTGAATGCCAAAAATCAAGCGAACAAACACGTAACTTTACATTCATTGGATTCGACACATTGCCGATTATTTAACGACAGTGGATTTAAAAAATTTCTATATGGCCTGTACCTCTAATGTATTTTACTTAAAGTAATGTTGTTAGTTTATTAAATAATATATATCGATTTACAAATTACAATTATGTTTTTATAGAAAAATATTTTCTGTACCTCTCTTTTATCCAATTATAATTTGGCTGAAAGGAATAATATATATCCCCACTTAAAAATTATTGGGGTACATTTAATTAAATTCACTTGTATTTATATATCGTACGGTTGATTTTAAATGTACTTGGATGCGAACCGTAAAAATATCTTTATTTTGAAGTATACGAGAGTGATAATATGAATACAAACCACCACGGGAAATTGCTGCATGGGGCTATACGGAGATGGAATGGGAGTTCTTTGCTATCTATTCGAAAATTAATACAAAAAATAATTCACTAATTTATTACAAAATAAATATGGAGAGAACGCCTTATTGCGTGCTTTAAATTGGGAAAAGACGTGGGTATAATTGAAGAGCTAATAAAACATGGAGCATCAATATATGACGTTTCGGACTATAGATACACTACTTTGCATTATGCTGTTCGTTACAAAAAGTATTTCAAATTTGTCCATCAACTAATTCAACAAGGCTTGGATATAAATTATCAAACTGGGAAAAAAAGCACCACTGCACGAAGTTGCTCAAAATTCTGCAGAAATTGTGAAATTGCTTGTACAGAACGGAGCCAACATTAATATGTCGAGTAGTTGTGGTGAGACGCCGCTATTGTGGGCCTTGAATATTGGCAAGAGTTTGCGGATAGTTGAAGAACTACTAAAGCACGGAGCATCATTTATGACGTTTCGAAGGAAAAAAAGACCGCTCTGCATTATGCCGTTTGTCATAAGAAATATTTTAATTTTATTCGCAAACTAATGAACAAGGATTGGACATAAACTATCAAGACAAGACGGGAGAAACACCTCTACATATAGCAGTTTCAAGGGCAGATTGTGTAAAAATTGTGAAATTACTTATACAATGTGGCGCCGATATTAACATATCAGATAATTACGGTGACACACCATTATGTAGAGCAGTAAAATTGAACCATACTGAAAATTTGCACTTGTTGCTACTTAACGGTGCGCTAGTTACTCTGGTTGAAAATACTTTACAATATTGCGTTCTGCAACCATACACAAGGACATTAAAATACTAGAAAGCTTATTAAAAGAAATGTTGATGTCAATGCTAAATTCAGAACACAGAACGCTATTACATGCCGTTTTTGATTACGGCTGCGGATATAGACCTATAGAGACATCTCTAAAAATTATTTCGTTATTTGCTGAACACGGAGCGCTTTTTAATAAACAAGATGTATATGGAGATACTCCTCTGAGTCTTGGTTTACGTTATATGGCGCCTATAGATGTACTAGAACAAATGTTAAAATATGGGTCCTAATTCATAAAATTAAAAGTAGTATTTTTATAACAATTATGCATATTGTTTCCGATTTTACTAATATAGAAAGAAAAGAATTGCTTGAAAAATATTGTCTTATCGAACACTCCAGCAAAGATGATTGTTTTATGTGTTGTCAATTAAACGGTAAACACGTTGAAAGTTGTAAAAAAGAATTAGAAAAGATGAAGACAAATTTTTAAACGAAACAGTTACGCTGTATGATTTTGTAATTAACAATTTAGAACAAGCAAAATCTTTAAACGGGCAATACAACAACATACTTGACGATTTAACATTTAAATATCCAATTTATTATGATGTTATTTATAACAGATTAACAATAAAAAATATTTAATCATAAAATTTTATTATTGTTAAACAATGTATTTCAATTAAACCGTTAAATGTACATGAATCACCAACCATTGTAAAATTTTATTGTTTGTACACTAAATATGTAAATAAAGATTATTTTTTCTATATTTTATTTATTTTTAAAACACAAAACAATAGAAAAATTATTTTAATATATAGCAAAATCAAACCTATTCACTATTTTGAAATCTCATTTCTTTTAGTAAATAATTTATGTCTTCTTGACATTCCTCATTGACTGCAGTTTTTCGTGTCCAAATTTGGAAAATCTTATTCGTTCCCTGCATAATCACGATACAAAATATAAATAGAGTAATACAAGCGAGTTAAATGCATTTCTTCGTCAAGTTGCAAAAAGTAATGGTGTATAGTAATTTTCCTGCACTTTATACAATGCACCATTAATTTATTGATTCGGCATTCGTTCTGTTTCATACCTTCGCTACAAAACAACCAATTCATATTTTCGTAGCAGTACAAATTAATTTGAAGATTTTCTACTAAAACATTTTCATAAAACTGTTCAATCTCCCAAGAGTTATCACATTCCATGAAGTCAACTTTTTGTCAAAAAACGTTTTACTACTTCTTAGAAACCACTAAAATTGGAAAGTAGAATTATTGTCTTGTATATTTACCAAAATAAAAATCTTGAATTAATTCATTTGAATTTCAATTACAAACATTCATAAAATTTAGTTCAACAATTATTTTTTATCCATATTTTAAAATAGAAATCTCAATTATAATTGGGGAGAGAAAGGGTATTTTTAAATAAAAAAATATATAATTTGTAAAAATTTCTTTTTGCCATAAATAACTATACATAAAATAAACATTCTCCTTGGCACATCGTAGGTGGTTATTTTCGTGCTCGCCGCAATGGTATGACCTATAATGTTTTTAAAATCTTCGTATTCCGGCAACCAGTACTTATAGTTAATATCCAGAACATCTAGAATGACCAAATTTTTTAACCATTTCTTTATCTCCTGTCCATTAACATACACTTTCAAACTTCCAATAATTTTTTTTATTTCTTGGCCAAGATCATCGTAACGAAATACACCTCCTTGTTCCCAGTTTATTCCATGAACACAATTCGTTGCATAGTTCGCGTCCAATATTTGCCTTGTAGTTAAAGCTTCTTTGGAGATTGGTAATCCCAGAAATGCCCTGTAACATTTCTCAGTTTTTAAATTTGTAAAAAAATAGTGAAACAAACAAGTACATCGATGTTAGGATAAGTTTTATATAGTAAATTGGCACGATACGGGGGAATTTGGAGATGAAACAAGCATTGCCCGATAAGCAACGACATGTTGGAATACATGTAAAAATAGATGTAATTATACGAAGTTCATTTACTTCCAAATTCCATTATAAAATATAGAGATTGAATACAATTTTAATTAAAAGAAATGTTAAACCGATCAGATGAAGATATTCCTCTTTGTTTGTACACTAAATATGTAAGTAAAGGTTATTTATTTCTATAATTTATTTATACAAAATAATATAAAAAATTATAACATATATACCAAATTAAAACCATTCACTATTTTGAAATCTCATATCCTCTATTTCTTTCAGTAAATGATTTATGTCTTATACAAAGATAGAAAAGGGCATACAAATTTTGAGAAAAGTATAAAAAAACGATATTACTGAAATGATGGAAGTCGATCTAAAACTTCAAAGTCATTCAAATAATTCATTTGATGTAAGTATGAGTCCTAAGAAGTCATATCCTCTACGACTTGGTGACTTCCTACATAAATCCTCAGAACAGGACGATCTTGAGATTAATATCGAAACAGATAATGTTCGTCCCCCTTTGATGAATATTATTTCATCATCACCCTGTAATATTACAAATAGATTCAGAAGAGAAAGAACAATTTCTGCAGCTGATTCTGAGGATAGTTTTATAGTTTTCGAAAGTGATACTGATGATGTTGAAGTTTCTGATAATTCCAGGAAGACGATGAATCTAATGAAGATGAGGAGGACTCTTCACCACCAGTTGTGCCTAGGAAATAGGTCAGGTTTGTGGAAAATACCGAATCATGTCAAGTCCATCCGATGATAATGTGGTCCTACGCCTATCAGAAAGCAAGAATTGGTCCTTGGCAACAATACGCTGTTGACAGGATGCGTTTTAAAGACCATATTAAAAAATTGAAGAAAAAATCAAACCCGTCTTGGATGTTAAGCACAGGGAACGAATTTTTAAAGCGCGGTTCCTAGATTCGGAATTTCCTCAAGGTTAGAATACCATTATCAAGAATTTGTACGATACATAATTACACAATTTACGCTACATCATTTCATTTTTCTCACTTCATTATCCAATTTGATTACAATTAGAAATAAAAAAAACATTGTAACAAATGTTTGTACACTAAATATGTAAATAAAAGATTATTTTTTTCTATAATTTATTTATTTTTTAAACACAACAATATAAAAATTATTATAACAATATAGCAAAATCAAATCCATTCACTATTTTGAAATCTCATATCCTCTATTTCTTTTAGTAAATAATTTATGTCTTCTTGACTTTCTTTATTGATTGTAGCTTTTTGTTTATTTTTCGTATGCAAATTTGCAAGTCTTATTCGTTCCATATTTCTCAATTCACGTCGTTTGCTTTTTGTTGTTAGATTTCCATACTTTCGCAACACGGGTTTATTTTCAATAAATTCTGTGGGATCGTAACTATTGTAATTACAATCATCCCAGGATTCTGTTGTCGGTACATGCATATTATAAATGGGGTATTTTGTTGGTTATTCATCTTCTTCTCGTGGCAGTAGATAACTGCTTTGTTTTAGTAAATACAATACCTCGTCTTTTTTCTCAGGGCAATTTTGATTATGTTCTTCCAGTTTATCTTCCGGAATTACATGTCTCATATTAAACTGACATCTTTTTAGATGCGGATAATTTTTTCCACATTCTAAAATATGTCTTCCAATACGTTTTTTTTTGTACCTTATGATGTGCATCATAGGGACATATTTCACGATCATCTTTTTTTGATTGCATGATCGCAATACACGAAAAATGTGTATAGTAAAGTAATACTTTGAAGAATTAGAAGCGAGTCCTTCTTTATATACAAGTATTTCTCATACCCCTCCTTAAATCATGTTTAGCATAGCATTTTAAAATATACCGGTAATTGTTAAATGCATTTCTTCGTGCCAAGTTGCCAATAGATTATTCTCTGAAAATTTACATTTTATGAAACTAACAAACTAGAAAATAATGGTACCCAAAGATTACAAATGGTGTATATTAATTTTTCTGCACTTTAATACACCATTAATTCAATGATTCGGCATTCGTTCTGTTTCATACATTCACTACAAAACAACCAATTCATATTTTCGTAGCAGTACAAATTAATTTGAGGATTTTCTACTAAAATATTTTCATAAAACTGTTCAATATCCCAAGAGTTATCACATTCCATGAAGTCAACTTTTTGTCAAAAAACGTTTTGACACACTACTTTCTTAGAAACTACTAAAATTGAAAAGTAGAATTATTGTCTAGCATAAAAACTTAAATTACCATAAAATCTTGAATTAATTCATTTGAATTTCAATTGCAACATTTGTAGAATTTAGTTCAACAATTCTTTTTTCCATGTTTTAAAATAAAAATTCGAATTAAAACATCATTTTTATAAAATAATTTTTTATAGATTTGAAATCAATCGCTAGCAATCTCGACTATAATCGGGAGAGGGTGGGTATTTTAAAATAAAAAAATATATAATCTGTAAAAATTTCTTTTTGCCAAAAATATATCCACATAAAATAAACATTTTCTTTGGCACATCTCAAATGGTTGTTCGGTGCTGGCCGCAATGGTATGACCTGTAGCGTTTTTTGAAATCTTCGTATTCGGGCAACCAGTATTTATAGTTAATATCCTCAGTATTTAGAATGTCCAAATTTTTTAACCATGTCAATATCTCTCGTCCCATAACATACACTTTCGAAGTTCCGACAATTTTTTTAATTTCTTCGCCAAGATTCTGGTAACGAATTATACCTCCTCGTTCCCAGTTTATGCCATGAATATATTGCGTTGCATAGTACACATCAAATATTTGACTTGCATTTAAAGCTTCCTTGTTGGTCGGTAATCTCAGAAATGCCCTGTAACATTTCTCAGTTTTTAAATTTAAAATTGCAATTTCCTTGCAAAGAAATTGCCCGTCGATTACAAAGCCTTGTACATCTAATGCGAACATGTTTGCTGAAACAAACAAGTACATCGATGTTAGGATAACTCGAAGCCTTATATAGTAAATTATGGGGCTTTTGGTGATGCAACAAGCATTACGCTATAAGCAATGACATGTTGAAATACATGTAAAAATAGATGTAAATTCAATCTTATACGAAGTTCATTTACTTCCAAATTCCTTTATAAAAATATAGAGATTGG
Organism: Octodonta nipae; assembly: GCA_034190945.1. Lineage (NCBI taxonomy): Eukaryota > Metazoa > Arthropoda > Insecta > Coleoptera > Chrysomelidae > Octodonta > Octodonta nipae. The sequence goes on from CM067218.1 coordinate 447,483, forward strand.
ATACAATTTCAATTAAAATAAATGGTAAACCGATCACATGGAGATACTCCTCTTTGTTTGTACACTAAATATGTAAATAAAAGATTATTTTCTTTAAACACAAAACAATATAAAAATTATTATAACATATATAGCAAAATCAAAACTTTATTATTGTGTCAGATTGGCCAGCGGTCAAAGGCGCTGGATTTAAGCTCCAGTTCCCGAGAGGGAGCGTGGGTTCGAATCCCACATCTGACATTTTTTTTATCTGACTTTTAGGCTTCCATCTACGCGAAAACAATATCTGGTATTTTTTATATCCAATAATCTGGTAGGGTGAAAGTCAGCCGGCCCGCGAGCTGAATTAATAATGTATTAAACCAAGCAAAATGTTAGTTATTCGGTGTTTGTTGAAGTATGAATAACACCAGTACCAATAATGAATCCAAGTGCTAAATTAAATCCACAAGTTGGTTATTACGAGGTTCCCGAAGTAGTAAAAATTACCATCGACGACAGTAGTTCGGTCACGCTTAAAACTATAGAGACGTCATTACACCTCACAGAAGAGAGTTTCAATAAGTTTAAGAATTATCTGGAAAACGCCTTTACCTACTATACTGATCCCCGGTATCACGATCCTGATAATTTCTGGGGTTCATATGCCCACTGCACCGATTTATTTTATTTTTTTATTTATTTATCGACTTGTGTCCGAACGAAGGTAGACTGTCTATTTGGAAGAAGGTGGTGATGAAGCCAAAGTTAGGTATGACTTTTAATATGGAAAATATCCTCAAAATACACAGCTTGCTGTATACGACACCCGAAAAATATTCCAAATACGAAATCAGCTTGTGGGGTTCTGGTCCTCCAAACGCCAACTAATAAAAAGCAGTACAGGTACTTTAATAATCAATTTAAAATTATTATCCAAACAAAAAGACTTGTGATCTAAATAATAAATTGAGAACTAATGTAGAAATTAGCAGTTGGCATAAATTACTTTTAAAAGTTCAATGACAAATACATGGTCATGTTGTACGAAGGTGTGACTGAAGACGTCGCTCGTTTACACAATGGATCCCGTGCCACAAAAAATGAAAATTTTGTATTGTTTGGCCAAGACAAGCTACTCTATACTGGTCAACATGTATACCAAGGCGATGTCGAGAACGAGTTGTTATTTGATGATGTTCCTTTAGATGTTAACGTGTCAGACATGTCCGTGCAAAATTCGGTTGAAGTATTGATAAAACAATATCCGCAAAGCACCCCGAGTGACTTAATTGGCAATATCGACAACGAACTGCCGTTCGATGGTTTGTTGGTGTATGATAGCGATCTTGAAGACGAGCGCCTCTTCGATGATGACTTTATCGTCAACGTTCCTGTAGATATTGACGTGTTGGATATGTCCATACGAGATTCCATCGAGGAATTGATGGAAAAATATCTCCAAATCCCATCAAGTGACGTTACATCCTATACGAAGGGTCCCACTCTCTCGCGTTCTTTAGCCGAAGAAGAAATTTACAAAAGTCTCGAGGAGGTGTGGAACAGAGACAGTTATTTAATATACGCTTAAACCAAGCAAAATGTTAGTTCTTCGGTGTTAGTTAAAAACATCACCAGTCGCGACAATGTATCCAAGTGGGAAATTAAATCCGCAAGTTGGCTATTACGAGGTTCCTGAAGTTGTTAAAATTACCATCAATACCAGTAGTTCGGTCACACTTCAAACTAAAGAAACGCTAATACACCTCACAGAAGAGAGTTTTAACAAGTTTATAAATTATCTGGAAAACGCGCCTGCCTATTATACAGATCTTGGAAATGATGATACCGATAGTTTCTGGGGTTCATATGCCCACTGCACCGATGGTATCTATTTATTTATCGACTTGTCAGAAAATGAAGGTAGTCTATCGATATGGGAGACGGTGATGAAACCAAATTCGGGTATGACTTTTAATGTGGAAAATATCCTTAAAATATACCCAAGAGAGATTCCGAACCTGATCCATCAGTGGAAGATTCCAGTTTTGAACCGCCAATGAAGAAAGGCGGTACAAGTGCTCCAATATGACAGAAATACTGGATGATGTTGATGATATAGATCTGGACTCGCAAGTTTTTTATTTTTAATATGTTTTGTAAGAATTTAACATTTTAAATCTGTAAATGAAAATACAGCTTGTGGAATTAAAGGATGGACTCATTGAAACAATAAACTGGAAAATATAATTAAACACATTTATACTTATCATAATGTTAGTTAACAAATTAACAATTAAAATATAGACAAAAAAGTAGATACAACGTTTAATTACATTCGTGATTAAAATGTTATATTGAGATGTAGAAATACATGTAATATTGGAACGACAATCAAATTGCATGCATTATAATTGGCAACGGGCGAATATATGACGGATTGCAGTACACCTACATTTCAGTAAAACTTTTGCTTCTCTGTAGGTAACTTGAATAAAAAATTGTATTGTGTAAAGCTTGGTTGCTGCGAACTAAAGCGAGCACATTTTTGTAATTATGAATGTAAATAACAAACCAAATGTAATACACGTAGCCATGCATAATGGATCTGCGAAATCAGTTAGAAAAATAATTTCAGAAAATAGTAGTTTGGTGAATTATAAAAGTAGGAGTGGTGATACACCCCTGTTATATGCACTCAAATTAAATAAAAACATTTACCGGCAATCTGTTGGATATGTATATCGAAATTACTTTTGCAGGACAAATAAGAACATAAGTGAAGATGATATCCGACACAGAAATTTCTTCTTCTTCCGATTATCAACATAATGTTACTATTGTAGACGACGGCGTAGAATCATCGTGGACACCGAATCTGGAACCAGCGGATATTAATGGACCTCCGGATAATGAATGGCTAACACCATTGGTAAATTTAATCAAAATAGCTCGTTTGGCTTTCGGAAATGATAATTATCGCATGTAGATTGTTTTATAGCCAGGTTTTTCCGTCCTTTATATTCGGTAATGTAAATATAGACTTTAAAGATATAATAATTAATGCAATGTGCGGTGATATAGATTATAATCAAGCGGCGGAAAGTTTTTCAAAAGTAGCACGTTCATACACCAACGAGAATGCTCTAATTTCGAAAAGACTGTTGAGGAGGTCTTGAATTATTTTGTCTATTCATTGGGTTTTCCCTCCTCCAAATTTTTTCCTGTAACAGATAAGACCTTTAGAAGTAAGGAAAAAAGAACATCAATATAACATTTCCAGAAGACATGTGGACAAATCAAATTTGGCCAATCATGTATTAACGAGCACCGGCAGCCATAGGATAGACTGGGATAAAACAAAGATTTTGTTGAAAGAAGAAAAATTTAAAAAAGAGAAACTTAAAGAAGCCAGCTGTATGATGATAAACAACACTGAAATCGGAGCACCTTCAGCCGACCTTCATTTGGACTGGAAGAATTTACTGCTAACAGAACAAAAAAACGGTAACCTCAGAGTCAAGTGATCGCCAAACGACAAATTGTCAGTGTCAAATTTTTGACAAACAACAAATTCAAAATCAAAGCGAAAAGTTTTTAGAAAAAACCTCGAAAACAACACTAAACGATTGACAACGACTCCAGACTCAGAGTTGAAACGTCTCCATACACAGATAAGTATTACACAATATACAATACATTACTTATATACAGGAATACTGGTTGATCATTTTATAGACATCTCTTTCTCTCAGAAAAACTGTGAGGAAGAATCTCTGTACAGACAGCCAGTAATCCGGGCAATTTTACGAAATTGCCTTACTACACTTTGTTCTACATATACAATTTTTAAATACTTATCTGTTACAGGAAAAAATTTGGAGGAGAGAAAGAGAATGCTCTAGTCCAGAAGCTATATGAAAATGTTTTTTTAAATTTACGTGATGACGTTCATCATCCCGCCATAACGCTACAACGAACTTTCGATATGAAATCTGTGGAACTCGTAGATTTAGCCTTAAACGATGACCATCTTCAAGAAAGACCGATTTTGACTTTGGCAAAATGGTGTTCTATATTTCCATCCCGAAAGGGAAACTTATCGATATTCGGCACAAACGTATTTGTTAAAACAGCAGTGCCTCATTCATCTTCATCTTCAAAAAATCTACATTGACATCGATTAATTCTGGAATTGTACTAAAAAATTGGAAAAATATTTTCGCTTTCTCGACAGTTTTCATTCAAATGATATACGTCTTGGCTGTACTTTCAGGGTATGATGTTTACGTGACTCTAACATTAATAGCTTCATCTTGGACGTTTGACACCGACATTGTCGGGAAATTTGTAAACATACCCCAAGAACCCTACCCGTACGACACGATTAACGACTTTGAAAGAATTTGTTACTCGATATATATTCCCGACGAAACGATACTTAAAAAACTGTTGGTTGAAATACACGAATACATAACTGAAATTATTTTGGGAATTCTACATTTCGAAAGTAGTGAACTCCTTATTCTGTCACATTTTACTCAATTTCCTTTATTGAGTACGACGTCGACATTACTCGTTTTCCCTCACGTCGTACATTCAACTCGTTATTCCCGGTTTCATATTGATATGTATCCTTTTTTCTTGACGTACTTGGTACGTTTTCAATTTTTTCGATGTCGATTCAATTACAATTATTTATGCATTATTATTTTATCGGAACGAAATCGAGACTATTCCTCGCGTAATGAAACACGAAAACGTAACGTGAATGTTATTAATTTATCGACCAATATTATCTGTAATTCGATTCCAAGGCGCAAAAATACATCGGTTAAAAACGGTGGTAAATTTATTTCTAAAATATTGGTGTGTTGACGATGTTATAGAAATTCAATGTTTGCTACCCAGAGTAAATTGTTCAAGAAATGAATTAGTTAACCAATTTCGACCAACAAAAAAAATAATTTCTTATAAAATATTTAGTGGATTTTTACTAAAATATAAGGACGATAGTGATATTGATAGATTGGATCAAGTTTTTGAAAAATATGCAAGTTTATTACATTTGTGGATTGCCGTAACCCACTCATCTGATAATTTATTTGGGTCATTAGGACTTGGACTGACGACGAAAACTATCATGTCGAATCTATTATAAATTCCTTGCAACAGCGGCAATCTTTATCGCGGTCGATTTCCATGACCGCCCTGAAGGACGATAAGCTATATTGCATTAAAAATACTTATTCGGGTAAAAGTAATATGGTTAACGTTTGGGAAATTTCACATCCCGGTGTATATTTTACTTTATTGTTTGATTATCCCATTCGATTTTTCGACGAACGTAATACGCACGGTATCAGTGTACAAGAACTCGAAGCTTGTACGAATTTAAAAGCAATAGAATCTCTCGAATTGGCCACAAAACTAGTTGCCTTGAAGAAAAAGATGTAATAGAAATTTCCAAAGATAAGATTATCGTTCAGTGTCGATATTTACCTGTATGTGTTTTGGTTGGACGAAATTGGACACAAACAGAGGCCGTTTCGATAGTCAGTTTTTGTGATAGATTATCTCGAAATGTCATACACTGCATACAGGCAGCATTGTGTCGAAACACTCTCAGAAAATGTATTCTGGGTTCTGTTAGAAAGTAATAACAAGTTGATAAATTATTAAATGTCAAAGAAAAGTATGACTTTGGAAAATTTTTCCAATCAAAACTTGGATGATCATTTAACGTGGATATCCCCACCAGCAATCACAAACAAACTTTTATAGATTCGGAATTTACTATATAATCTAAAGAACAATTATATATTCGCATAAAACATTGCGGGATAAAGGAAATTATCACCAAGTTTACGTTTGTTACTTTTGTGTTAATGTTAACAAATAATACATTTGCAGAACAAATAAGAACATAAATAAAGATGATATCCGACGCAGAAATTTCTTCTTCTTCCGATTATCAACATAATGTTAGCGTGGTAGACGACCAAGTGGAATCATCATGGGCACCGAGAAATCCAAGAGAGTTTATGAACATCCCGATAATGAATGGATTATACCATTGGTAAATTTAATAAAATAGGCCGTCTGGCTTTCGGAAATAATGATATTGCATGTAGGTTGTGTTACAGCCAGATTTTCCACCCTTTGCATTCGGTAATGTAAATATAGAATTTGGAGAAATAATAATTAATGCAATGAGCGGTGATATAGACTATAATCAAGTAGTAGAAAGTTTTTCAAAAGAAGCACGTTCATCCACCGACGAGAATGCTCTAGTCCATAAGCTATACGAAAATGTATTTTTAAATTTACATGACGATGTTCGTCATCCAGCCATAACGCTGCAACGAACTTTTGATATGAAATCTATGGAACTCGTAGATTTAGCTTTAAACATAAATGATGACCATCTTCAAGAAGGACCGACTTTAACTTTGGCAAAATGGTGTTCTGTATTTCCATCTCGAAAGGGAAATTTATCGATATTCGGTACAAACGTATTTGTAAAAACAGAAATGCCTCATTCATCTTCATCTTTAAAATCCAAATTGACATCCATTAATTCTGGAATTGTACTAAAACAATTGGAAAAATATTTTCGTTTTCTCGACAGTTTTCATTCAAAGGATATACGTCTTGGCTGTACGTTTCAGGGGTATGATGTTTACGTGACTCTAACATTAATAGCTTCGTCTTGGACGTTTGACACCGATATTGTTGGTAAATTTGTAAATATACCCGAAGAACCCTATCCGTACGACACGATCAACGACTTTGAAAGAATTTGCTACTCGATATACGTTCCTGAAGAAACGATATTTAAAAAATTATTAAGCGAAATACACGAATACATAACGGAAATTATTTTGAAAATTCTAAATTTCAAAAGTAATGAACTTTTTATTCTGTCACATTTTACTCAATTTCCTTTACTGACCACGTCGACAATAACTCGTTTTCCCTCAAGATTTGATATGTATTTTTTTCATACGTACTTGATGAGTGTTCAGCGACCTGAATATTACTCGATTGTTTATGCCGGAATCGCAGCCATTCCTCGAGTAATGAAACACAACGTAGTGACATGTATGTTATTAATCCATAGACCAATATTATCTGTAATCCGATTTGTGGGCGGAAGAAGTCATCGCTTAAAAACGTTGATAAAGCTGTTTGTAAAATATTGGTGTGTTGACGATGTTATGGAAATTCAATGCATGCTTCCTAGAGTAAATTGTTCAAGATATGAACTAGTTGATCAATTTCGACCAACAAAAAAAATTATTTCTTATAAAATATTTGGTGGATTTATAACAAAATGTAAAGACGATAGTTATATTGATAGATTGGATCAAGTTTTTGAAAAATATGCAAGTTTATTACATTTGTGGATTGCGGTAACCCACTCATCTGATAATTTATTTTGGGTCATTAGGACTTGGACTGACGACGAAAACCATCATGTCGAATCTATTATATATTCATTACAACAGCGGCAATCTTTATCGCAGTCGATTTCCATGGCTGCCCTAAAGAATGATAAGCTATATTGCATTAAAAATACTTATTCTGGTAAATGTAATATGGTCAACGTTTGGGAAATTTCACAGCCCGGCGTATATTTTACTTTATTGTTTGATTATCCCATTCGATTTTTTGATGAACGTTGCATGCACGGGATCAGTGTACAAGAACTCGAAGCTTGTACGAATATAAAAGCCATAGAATCTCTCGAGTTGGCTAGAAAACTTGTTGCCTTTGAAGAAAAAGATGTAATAGAAATTTCTAAAGATAAGTTTATTGTTCAGTGTCGATATTTACCAGTATGTGTTTTGGTTGGACGAAATTGGACACAAACTGAGGCTGTTTCGATAGTAAATTTTTGTGATAGATTATCTCGAAATGTCATACACTGCATACAGGCAGCATTGTGTCGAAACACTCTCAGAAAATGTATTCTGGGTTCTGTTAGAAAGTAATAACAAGTTGATAAATTATTAAATGTCAAAGAATAGTATGACTTTGGAAAATTTTTCCAATCAAAACTTGGATGATCATTTAACGTGGATATCCCCACCAGCAATCACAAACAAACTTTTATAGATTCGGAATTTACTATATAATCTAAACAACAATTATATATTCGCATAAATACATTGCGGGATGAAGGAAATTATCACCAAGTTTACTTTTGTTACTTTTGTGTTAATGTTACCAAATTAATACATTTGCAGAACAAATAAGAACATAAATAAAGATGATATCCGACGCAGAAATTTCTTCTTCTTCCGATTATCAACATAATGTTAGCGTGGTAGACGACCAAGTGGAATCATCATGGGCACCGAGAAATCCAAGAGAGTTTTATGAACATCCCGATAATGAATGGATTATACCATTGGTAAATTTAATTAAAATAGGCCGTCTGGCTTTCGGAAATAATGATATTGCATGTAGGTTGTGTTACAGCCAGATTTTTCCACCCTTTGCATTCGGTAATGTAAATATAGAATTTGGAGAAATAATAATTAATGCAATGAGCGGTGATATAGACTATAATCAAGTAGTAGAAAGTTTTTCAAAAGAAGCACGTTCATCCACCGACGAGAATGCTCTAGTCCATAAGCTATACGAAAATGTATTTTTAAATTTACATGACGATGTTCGTCATCCAGCCATAACGCTGCAACGAACTTTTGATATGAAATCTATGGATAATTTGATAGATTATTAAGATGTAAACTAATAAAACATTTTTGAAAAAAATATATCCGACTTCTACCTACAACTAAAAAGCTAAAAATAATTATAACAAAATACAACTCTAGCAAATAAATAACACATTCAATGTTGTAAGGTACCTACCCAGGAAGTAAAAAATGTAAACATTAAAAGGTGCTCATTCTATACAAATTAATTACCTACCAATCTAGTATATTTTTGAAGTCGGTGCCAATCAAATCTAAAATCCTTCATTGCGTACTTATCTACTAATTCATCAAACTTGATTGTTGCTTGGCACCGACTTCAAACATGTACTAGATTGGTAGGTAATTAATTTGTATAGAATGAGCACCTTTTAATGTTTACATTTTTTACTTCCTGGGTAGGTACCTTACAACATTGAATGTGTTATTTATTTGCTAGAGTTGTATTTTGTTATAATTATTTTTAGCTTTTTAGTTGTAGGTAGAAGTTATATTTTTTTCAAAAATGTTTTATTTTCAACTTTTTAGTTTTTTTTTAACTCAGGTAGTTTTCATTCTTTATTTTTTATTTTGTATGTATAACCTTAATAGACAGAACCAGGTAACATCGAAAGCCTCAATATTACACAATGATACTTTATCATTTAAATTGACAGGTAAATCGTTACGAACAAAATGTACTAGTACGCGTTGACTTAATAAGCCCAAAATATATTTATGCCTTATGGACTACGCCATGTATCCTTTTTTCAACTTTTTTGACAACCCTGTATAACTAGATAATTCCACTCCAACCTATGTACCAACCAGCCTCTACATACGACTGCCCACGGACAAGCATCAATTTGTTAGCTGCCTTCTGTGAACTATAGGACGGAGTAGAATCCATCGTATATTTACGGAGTCAAATCCGTCCTATATTTCAACCATAGTATATAACTCCTTGTGGGCTACCCCATAAATTATTTCCTTTTTAATATTTTATGTTATCGCCCTGTGTAACATTAATTCCTCTCCACACTTTATTCAACTTCTTATGGGCTATAAAAAAATTTTTTTAATCACACTGTATGAATATAATTCAACTCCAGCATATATTTCAACCATCCTGTATATGATTTGCTAATGTTCACATCATATAACAGTTTTTAATAACCCTATATAATTTTAATTTCACATTTTTTTCAACATTTTTATACCACCAAACGTCCAGTCCACCCTATATTCCAACCATCCTGTATATACGGCTGCCTACGGACCACTATCATTCTAGTCCGTCCTATATTTCAATCTTCATATAAATGAAACTCCTTCTAAAACTTTACTTTGTGATTTTGTTTGCTATAACTAAACACCCTGTCTATAAGCCACCAAGTAACAGTTTAAAGTTTGGCATGTGTTGTCACTGAATTTTCTATTAGGCCGGGAGAATGTAACAACCAAAAGTACCGTCTTCGCAAAATGGAAAAATTTGCATTTAAATAGGTATTTGCCTGGTATACAAACAAAACGAGCTTGGTACTCATTAATTTAAGGAGCCGAAAATACTATGCTTTACTACCTATAATCTTGAGATGTACATAGAAAATTTTCAAACTCGCAATTAAACCTTCCAGTGCCTAAAATTACCGCACTATTACGTTGAAATTAAAATATTTATGAGAAAATGTCCGTTATGTCATTTCGATGAAATTTTTGATAAGAATTTTGGATTTTTTGGCGATTTTCTGGAAAACTGCAAGTTGCACGTCGTACAAAAGTATATGAGATCACCTAAGTATCTTCCTTAATAGATTAAACGTTAAAAAACTATACACATCCATAAGGAGTTATCGCAAAATTGACTAAAATATTAGGGATATTGGTCGATTTCCATGCACGCATGTGTTCATTCACAAATTTTATCACTTTACCAATAGAATTCTTTTCCAAAATTTGAAGTTTCACCAATCCGGATATATACTCTATTAAACAAGACCATATTCGTTCAATACGATGCACCACAGGAGAAGAAATCAGGTAACATACATACAAAAAAAAAGCGAAAAAAAACGCGACGAATTGATAACCTCCTCCTTTTTGGAAGTCGGTTAAAAATATAAAATTATGAGTAAATATATGGTTGAAATGTGTCATCTTTACCGGAATTATCATCCGGTGAATCGGGACATAATTCGTTTTTGGGTGCAATATTTCAAAAACCGTGGAAAATAGTTTGTTATGCAATTACGATTATTTTGATATTGAATATTGTTGTGTTTGTGTTGAGACATTACACCACCGTACTGAATTATCCATTTTTAGAAAAACTTTTTTTCACTCTTACCTTGGTTAAGAAAATAATAAATAATGATTCGCAACCAAATCAATAACAGCAGAAAATATTCAAATGTCAAACAACTTCAGCAATATCTATTCGATGATCAAACGTCTTTGAATGATGAAAATAACTCCAACGATACCTTTGACGATGAGCGAGATTCGAGTGTTAAAACTATCGATGACACTGATACATTCACGTGTGAGAATACTGCAAAAGATGATGAGGAATTCAAATGGTTTATGAAAGAATTAAAACACATCGACATGTGCAATTTATTTACTCAACGCCCTACGTCGTTTTGCTTTGGAGATTACGTTCAACGTTTAACTAAAATATTAAATGTTTACAACTATCAAAACGGGTCCTTAAAATCTATTGTTACGATGCTAAATACAAAAACCGACGACAATATAAACGATGAACAGTTTTTGCAACATCTTTTAGATTTTACAATAGCCGTTATAAATGAAACTTTTTAATTTGTCACAGAGCCCCCGTGCATGTATCAAAAGAGATGATTCCGACGAGCCCGATTTGCCTGCATTGATTGGTAAAAATGATATCACGAATTATAATTTTCCATCCAGACTACGATATACAATTTCACTGACTATTCTAGATATTTATGAGTTTAGCTGTAAACCCGACATTGTTTTTAAACGTATACGAAGTCAGGCTTATCAAGAAAAATGCAAAACAAATACAATCGATAAATATTTAACTGATTTCTTTTTAGATTCTCTAAAAGTTGTAAAAACGAGTACTTACCACGACGAGATTACAAAGCAATACACATGTTTTATCGAAAGTAATCAACACATAATAAAAAAATATGACAATAAATTTAAATATCAGAGACAAAAAATTAGTAGAGACATAGAAGTCATTCAATCTTATCCCCCACTACGAAATTCCGTGATCGAAGAAACGCTTAATAACATGTGTAAAATGTCATTATCCGTTGAACGGTACGTTGCAACGAGAACATATGGTTCGATGGAAAATTTAAATTATCACTATCCTTGTTTTTTACATTTTTCTACATTCTAAGTAACTATGAGTTGCAAGAAAACCCAAGACTCTTTGTTAATTTGTAATGTCGATCCTTCCAAATTTGGTCAACATTTAAATAGTGTTATTTACACGGACTTGTTATTTAATCAATTTAGAATTCCCGATGAATTTAACCAACTTATTCGAGAAATAGGTATTACATCGGCGACGACATACAATTTTTTAGTTATATCTGATGACATATCTGCAAATATCCTTAAAAATAAATTACCAAAACGTAATAATATTTTCATTATAGAGGGAAAGGTTTTGGAAACGCGATATGTTGGTAAACAGAATACAGTAAATAAAAAAAATAAAAAAGTGATAAATCAGCCAAACGTAAATGCCTTTTAATTGAACAACATTTATGTTTTTGGAGAACCAAATTTCAAGATTTTAATTATCTTTCTCAATTTTTATAAATCATTTTTTATTGACAAACTTATAAGCGACAATGACAGATGGCGCATAGAACGAATCGACGTCGTGGTGAATTCCCTTCTAGAGTTTCCTCTACTTTCTATGCTAGAGCAGCCCTTTAAAATTATTTTAATTAACGATGTCAATCCCGGTCCAGCTAGCGATAACGATATTTGTAATTATCGGCCAATTAATCTGGATAGTAACAAAGTGTTGATTATTTTTCAAAACGAGCACAAATTTCAAAACAACAATTTATTGATAAGCATTTTGGATATTGTTAATGATATTCCAGCAAACATAAATCAAGAAAACGTATACGTTTTTAATTTAGTTGACGTTCAACATTCTTTATTTAAAAATACTAAACTTTATAGATTATTTAAAATGTTTTATTACACGTATTGTTTTAACGGTGCAAAATGGTCTTTAGTGCCAAACGATAAAGATAATGATACTCTTCATATATTTCGTACATATTTTCACAACGAAATTTCACTCATTTCTAAATGGTGACCCAGTAGTGATAGCGTTAGTCACGTATTGATAAAACTACAAAACTGGTGTCCTCAAATTTTCGGTAGCATAAATGACTGGTTCTTTCACTGTGACGTTCATCAGATTTTTTCTGCGACTGATTCTATCAATAGAGAACTAACATTACCGCCTATTGATTCTAGACCCCTTTTAGCCGGCAGTGAAATTTGGAAAACCTCCACGTTGGCATACATGTCTTTGAGTCGACTAGGAATCGGCACCGCAAATGTCATTTAAGCACATCGAATGATGACAATTCAATGAAAGATTTGGTCGGTTATTACAAGCAGTTGTTTGATATCGAATACGATGCCAGATTTTAATCTTTATAAGATGTACCGAAATGTATTTTAAAATTATAGTTTTAGTTTTAACAGTCATCATCGCGTCTGAAATAGACCAGACCGATACAGATGATCAAAATTATATTTCTTTTTATCTAGAAGGCAATTATAATTGCACCAGGCAATGCTTCATTCATATTCAATTGTTGAAAGATACAAATAAACTTTGTAATTGGAATGTCCTTAAGAATGTATCCAAAATGGTAGAAAATATAAAAATAAACAAAACATCTATTATAGATAGCATCAATATTCCGGATTTGAAAGAAATTAATCGCGTGGCTATAAAAAATCTTGAAAATACCTATTATTGTGAATTTACATTTTTAAAGACCAACTGTTTACGAATCGATCAAACGATTTCAGAGAATAACGATTCGAGATGTCGTTGGTGGAATATGCCGGGATTAGATTCGAGTACCGAAAACGCTTCTTGGATAGTACCGGTAGTCAGTAATTTCACGGAAGTAGCATTTATCGGCGCTGCTATTCTAAGTATGTATTTTATGCATCGGAAAAATAAAAAGAAAAGAAAGGAAAGTTACATTTGAAAAATAAAGTTCAGAAATTCCAATCAATTAATGAACAATTAATATAATGTCTATTATTTATGTATTGACATTTATTAATGTATTACTTTTACTGTTTCATCAATCATCAGATTTAAATTTTTATAAAAAAATTAAATTATTTATTAATCAATTTCGTACACAAAACTCGATTTATGTTGATGTCTTTGCCGAAACGAATAATATTACCAACGGTAGAGATAATAGATTGGCCATCGTAGAACCGTTCAATTGGTATATTTTAAATTCGCATTCAAATATTTATGTCCATTCGGTTTTGGGGAAAAGCAATTGCGTAAACAACAGAGATACCTTTATAAAATTGAACAATCCTCACACTGGGTATTCTTTGCAAAATATGCATAAAGTTTGTTTACCAGTAACGATATCTTCTTTAGCTACTTATTTTGCAAATAAAACCAAAACAAGGATCTTTGTTAATTTTACGAAAGAACACATTAGTGTTATTGATATTATAAATATGTTGTTGTTAAAAGGAGCTATAACAAATTCTCTTTTGTATAATGATGAAAATGTTTTGTAATTTAATAATAAGACAATAAACAAAATGTTGTATAAATTTTTAGTTATTTGTTCTTTTGCTGTCATCAAATGTGAATCTAAGGTAGCTGGAGAAACAATGGGTTATGTTGTGGACCAAATTAATTCAGCTAATCAACGAATATTTAATAATTTTAGTAAAGTTATACAAAGCACATTAGAAACGGAACGCAAAGATGTCTCCAAAACTATAACTGATTTATTTAAAAATTATACACAAACTATAGATAAACGAGTCAATGAATTATTCGAAAATAAAAGTGCAGATATTAAGACAGGGCTGCAATTGAAATTGAATGAGGCAATATTACATGTCCAAGAAACTCAAACAGAAATCGAAAATAATTTGACTACTGCATTTCAATGGCTGTTGGTGATGTAGTTAACGAATTGGAGAACAACGTAACTGTTTATATTTCACGACTTGATGATGTAAATGATTTAAATCAAAAATTTAAAGATTTAATTGAAAAAAACATCCATTCATCGGAAATAGATGATTATATAAAAAATGAAATTGAAAATTTTACACAATTTAAAATTGATGAATTAATATTTCCCACAGAAACGGATTTTAATAATTCTATCGTAGAGTGTTTTCAAAAAAAGTTAAACCAAATTAATAATTCTATAGAAAATATACAAAAACAGTTTATTGTAAACGTAAAGAAATATTGAGTTACAAAAAAATATTAATCTTAAAATTCAAAATCAAAACAACATCAATAAAACATTTAATCGACGTGCATTTAGCTACCGGGACCCCGAGGAAAACTGTCAAGTCCGGTGTTTAGTACAACACGTAGTTTCGGTTAATTTTACATTATGTAATATAGATATAATTGAAAATGTTTCATTTGCACTTAGACTGTTGAATGAGTCTCTATCTAAAGAGATTCCGTTTATTTCAAAATATAATTTTTGACAATGTTAATCTTCTCTTTTTGGAAAACGGCCTTTACGAGTGTATTTTTTCATTTATACAAACAAATTGTTCTCGCTCGTACAGTAAAATTCCAACATGTCAATATGATTATAGAAAACGTTATTTTGTTAGTAATTTAGACGAATATCTTGTTCGCTTTGGTGTATTAATGAACATAATTACTGTAACAACTAATATGGTCGTTATCATTATTTTAGGATATTACATAATTAGCATTTTATCAAAACTGTTTAGAAGAAGAAAAAAAATCAAATATCCAAATGAAAAATAAGAGGTTTTTCACTTATTAAAAATTAATAAATGTGTTATCATAATTTGATATTAAATCATTTTGTTAAAATTGTTTAGAAGAATAAAAAAAAATCAAGTAAGACTATGTCTCTTTAGCCGCTTTAGATATTTATTGAATTAATTATATATTTTACATTGCATATTTTTTAAATTCTCTGTATAAATGTTTAATATATTTCAGTTAAAATATTGTAAAATTATTTTTTACATCCTCAAATATTATATATATAATGTTCAAAAAAATTACATAAATAAAAAATTGATTTTAGCTAGTATTTTTATTAAAATTACACAACATAATTTATTATTCCACCGAATTTATATTTAATACAATCACAATAATAATTATTTGATAATAATTCTAAAAATATAGATTTGAAATAACAATTTATTATAACAATTTTGGAATCTGCATTACCGTCAATTGCACAAGCATACGCATACTGCCTGAATTTCTTATAAATTTTACAAGACCGTAAATACAAAAAGCTATGTATTTGTCATTCAGGTTGGTAGATCTTTTACTTTGAAACAATTTTCCATTTTGCAAGTAATATTGCATGCAAGAACTTTTCCACGGACAATTTATGACAAGGTTAATATAATCATCTTCGCGTTGTACCACACCGAGTACGGATTTTAGTTCTTTCTTTTTTCTTCCTGGCATTTTAAACCCCAGTTTAACATTTATTACAATATTTTTATTGCCGTCTTTTAATTGTTCTTCACATCCATTTTCAATATCAAATATGTTCCAAATTGCCGGTAAATTACATAATTATCTAAGTAAGTAAAATTCATTTTTATCAAGAGTACTTTCAAAAATTGTTAAAACTGATTTGGCAAGCACAGAATTTTCCCGTTCCACTTTCTGTATCCAAGTATGTAAATTTTCTGCTATCGAATTGTTTGATTCAATAAATGGTTTACAGGTGTCCTTTTCTTGATGGTTATTTTGTATTTTTATACAGCTCGTCCATGGCTTTAAATAGTTATTTATATTATTTTGGGACAATTGTAATAACGAGGCTATAACGTTAGGATGTTTTTGCTGCCATTGTTTATTTGTTTTTTTACATTTTTGGGAGCTTTTATAACTTCTTTTTTAATTTTTTTATTTGTAGTAATCTTTTTCGGTGTGGCTTCATTATTTTTCACAACATTAAATATTGTATTCATTTCGTGGGCATGTTAGTCATCGAAAGATACACCAACGTATGGTTTAAAACTACTGTTATTTAGACTTATATTACTTTGTTAGCATCTCCAAACATTTGTTTTGGCAGAGTATTTATTTTATTGGTTGACATTTTTCCTATTTTCGGATGAATTAAATCAACCATTCCAAATTTAAATGAAGGAGTGTTTTTTCCTTTTGATACATTACTTCGAAACAGGGATTCAATTACAATCGTTGATAGTTTATCTAAATACAAAAGTGTTATATACTCAAAAACATTAAGAATGCGATTATTCGATGATCCACCAGGTGGTTTTGGTACATTATTTTCAATCGATGGTGCTTCAACAGATTTTGAATCATGTGTAATATTATCGTAAACAATTTGTAGTCTATTTGACTTTGACATTTCTAAACAACTTTTCACATTTTTAGTTAAATTATCGCTCTGTTTATAATTACAAAATTGTTTATTTGTTGCAGGAATATTTTTAGTATGAATTTGAATGTCATCATATTCCGATTCCCTATCGACATACACGAGAAACGCTAATAGACGTTCCAGTTCTTTCATGTCGACAATTAATTTTAAAATATTTTCAGTTTTGTTTTGGGAAATTAAAATATGTGATTCTTCAATGGAAGAAATACAACAATTATTTTTTGGAATACTATCTTTCATAACATCAACATTTAAATTTACATAAGAATTTTTTAATTGTCCATATCTAATTGTATTTGTTTTGCTTCCAAACTTTTTTTTGTTCTAAAATATTTTCAGTCTCCTTTTTTTGGTTTTCTTCAGTTTCAATCAGTTCATTATCAAAGCAACAAAATACCGTTGGTAGTTTTGAGTCGGAATTTCCTTTGCAAAATATTTAAAGAATCATACATATTCTGTGAGGTTTTGTCCCCATTAAAATCTCCAAAAATATTGATTTCATCAAGAGACATTTTTGAGTATTGTAAATTATTGTTTGTCAATTGTTTTGAATCATTTCGTTTGTTGGTTTTTCTTTCCCCTATAAATCCTATCATCCACTCGTTCAACGAACAAAATATATCTCCGTTATAAATTTCAATACTATCTATATAACAACAATCACCCTGTCGTGTAGTCCAATACAACTTTATTCCAGTGCAAATGCATTCGATGATGGCAAACATTAAATCGCGGGGTTTGTTAAAAACAATATTTGGCTTTGAATTAATATAACGGGAAATCAACCATTTTATTAATACACTTTTTTCGAGTAATAAATCATCTGCAGATACATTATCGAGTCCCAAGAAAATATCGTCAATTAATCGTTGTCCGCGTATTTTATCATATTTCATCGTTAACGGCATTAACTAGATCAAAACGAGAAAGACAAGAACCGGATGCACCGTCTATTGGCTGAACACGTTTACAATTAATATTACGAATATCAGTATGCGTTTGTAAGGAATTTTTATTGTCAATAGAAACATTAGCAAAGTTTATCGGTGGTAAACCACCGGTGGTTGTTAAATCCATTTATCTTATTTTTTACTCTTTTTTTGCTTGTTGTTTGATGTGAAAATAATTTTTTCTTCTTCGTCGACTACAAATTCTTCAATCGGTGGCAAAACAAAATATTTTACATGTTTAGTATCTACAAAGGAAAACGATTCCAATTCGTCAGCATCTTCTTCTTCGCCGTTCGTAATGTTGATTACAACACCGTCATCTTTTTGAATAACGTTGATTCGTTTTTCTTGATCATTATCATTCAAGCCGAGATTCCAAGTGCCGAACTTTTTGAGTTGAAATTCCATCTTTGGAGAGAATGTTACCATAGACGACTATTCGTTTTTGAGATTTCACAATGGGTTGTTTATTGGTAGACAACACCAAATTTATAAAGTGAATATTAATTTTTTCATTTGACATTATATGTTTAACGATTTTTTGGTTCGATGCAGCTTCGATACTGTAACGACCGTTGGGTAATCGCCTGCCGACGAAACTTATAACTTTATCTACTGCATTATTAAAGATTGGAAGACCGGTAACGTAATGCTGCATTCAAATGTGCATTGAAGAGAAATTTTTATGATATTGTTGTATGTAGTTACGGCAACGGTTTTAATTCTGTTATCAACCAACACCTGGCCCCAGGTTGTACCTATAGGTATAAATATCGTGTCATTCTCAAGAATTAAATATCGAGAAATGCTTGTAACCGATTGACTAAATATATTGTTTAAAGATGTGCCGTCAACATGCTCGTTCAGTTTTAAAAACTTACAAATAATGTTTTTTTTGTGATACGTCGTACATTCAAAAGATTCACCAGAATTTGGAGCAATAATCCATTTGTAGTCATCATGCAGGTATTCTGCGTATTTAGACCAATCAATTGGTGTTGTAAACGAAGTTTATACATTTGTAGGATGCTCTATCGTCCATTAATGCCATTATGTTCTTTATCTTATAAGAAAATAATATTTGCTTTCAATACTTATACTTTAAACTATGGAAAGAATATTTAAAGATTTTGTAGCATTTATTCGCAAACAATTTTCTCATACATCCCATGACGATGTTTCAATAAAAGATTGTGAAAACTGGTTCAAAACGTTTTACGAATATTGTAATGATAATCATATTTCAATGTCACGTTTAATTTTTGAATTGTATAAAGAAATTATAAACGAAATAAAAAGGTGTAAATTTGAAACAAATCGAATTGAAAATAATTCAAAGTTTACCCGAGACATTTTCTAAGATTTTTGCAAGAATGTTGTAACTATACCAATCTATTGAGAAACAATATCGACAACGATTCCAACTATTCAATTGTACTAATGAATTTTACAACATACGTAACAAATTATTTAGTATTTTTACATGGAATATATGTTTTAAAAAATACCCAGGTTGTCCATCGGCCTTAACTATAGACAAATATTTTGGAGAAGCGACATTTGTAAATGAAAAAAGTAGAGATGATATTTTTACAGAATATTCAATAATTGTCAAAACATTGATGGATAGATTTTGTACCAACAAAAATAATGTAAAAAATCTATAATAAAAGACATTTATACGCAAATAAAATTTATGATTTAAATATTTTATTAACAATGTTATAAATATTTTTTAAACAAGATTCATCATTGATGTCGAAAAGAGAACGCTTATTTGATAGCGTTATATCGAATTGCGTTCGTTCGTCGTTATATAAAAATGGCTTTTGCAGTGGAAGAGCTGATAAAATAAAATTATGTTTAACATCATTATTATCGTTAATTTCTTCTGGACCGTTTAAAAGAACTGGTACAATAACATAAATACCACAAAGCCATGGTGATTATAAATTCTCGTTGACAATTGTTTTCTGCTGAAATTTCATTTTTATTTTGTTGAAATTGTTCCCATTTATCAAAAAATAATGTCTCCACAACTCTATTCTGTACTCTCTGAAATACCATATTTATTAAATAACAATACACATATGTGATTAAAAATGTTATGCTATCAATCCATTCTTCGATATCAATTTCTTCGGTGTTTGTTTCGAATACGTGTTTGCTAATTTTTTCCAAACTTTTATACAAGTTTTCGTATTTTCTAAAAGTTAATGTTTCCTGCAAGGTTTGAATTGATTTTCTAACGGTCGAAACGTTTGAAGTAGTTGTAATTAAACCGGGCACGTAATCGTTTCCATAGACGTTTAAAAACATCGTCATGAACAATTTTTCTAGTGAATTTTCCGTTGACCAATTTATTATTTTTGAATAATGACAACACACCATTTCTTTGTTGCTTCGTTTCCATATTATATTTACGTTTTTTTTTCATTGGTAAACAATACGCTCCGACGACAATATCAAAGTCATTTGCCAGAATATAATAAGCATTTATTTCTTCATCTGTCCAAATTTTTCTGATGCATTTCCACTCGCCCTCACCCACACTACTAGTTTTGTCGTAGACAATCTGAGCATCGAGATTTTTATCATCTTTAAATTTTAATACTTTCAAATAAAACTGATCGACTACTGCACCTCTTAAAGTTTTTGGAATTGCAATTTTATTTTTTCTTCGCTTTTCTTGTATTCGTAATTTCGCCAGTGGAGTCTCGTAATCGTGAGCTATAAATATAGACTTTAGCGATCGTACAAACGCAAAAGATTCATCGTTTGGTAGAAATTTTAAAACTTTAGATTGAAAAATATCATCAGCGATATTTTCTATCGATACATTTTCAAAAATCTTTTGTATATCTGCATACGATTCTTCTAGAATATTTTTATCTTTATATTCTGAATGCTTGATTTCGTTTTCTACGTAAACATAAAACACCGTATGCTATTCCCGTAAAATCGATATACAAAGCTTTGTTATTATTTTGAGTAATATCCTTTTCCGGAATCCAATCTCTATATGCAGAATACGTTTCCAGAATATTTTTCAATTGCGGTAAACCCATTTTACCAAGAATAAATCGTATTTATATAAGAGAACAAATAATTAATAAATTGTAAAATATATATTCACGTTTATATATAATATATATATATATTATATAATATATATAATCCTGAAAATTTACCATCGTCGAGTGGGGGAACGCCGGGCGAACAATCTGACAATAAAACGAGAACTTTTAAAGATGCTTTTAATTATGTCTTAGCACCCACGACTACTGATGAAATCAAAATTTGTTGTCTGTTGGTGTGTACGGCCATCGGTACGGCCGCAACATATTTGGTTCCCAATATTATTCCCACTATATTTATTCATTTATTTGTTTGGCATTCTGCATATTTATTGCTACTTTTATATGGCTGTTTGCCGTATTACCTAGTTATAAACGGGAACAGTTGATAGGACGTGTTAAAGATGTGTTTAAACAGGGTTTAAATTCATATTTAAGTAAAACAGATGGTGTTGAAGGAAAAAACAGCGTTACCCATAAATTTTAAAATTTGTATTAGAAGTAATGATACATACGATATTTTTTTATAAATATACGATAGTTTTTGAGAAACAAATGTATAAATTATGTCGATGTAATAAAGTTCAGTATGTATATGGAATAAACTCAATAAAAATACATGACGGATATAAAAAAAAATTCAAATAAAATTATCAATACTTATGATCCCAACGACGTTTATGTAGCTATAGAATATATAAATTACCAAACCGATCAATTTTTCCATGAAAATATAGAACTTATAGAAATTCAATGTATAAAAACGAGTCATGTTTTCATTAATAATATTTTTTGCATACCACCCTGTGAACTGTTTATAGATATTTTATTCCCATTTATGCCGAGTACACAAATATTGAAGAAACTTAAACCCTTTGCGGTATCAAAAAGTAATACCGAAAATGGTTTATACACGTTAACATTTTTAAGAAAACATAATGGACAATTGGAAAACACACTACAAAGTATTCATTCAGAAGTGCAGAAATATATTTCGAACGTGCCAATATTGGTTTTTGCAGTGTATAATGCGCATTGGTTTATCTAACGTGGATATTAGGCGGGAAGAACCAAACATTTGCCTCATTTGTTTAGAACAAATAATTGCAAAAGAAACAGAAGTAAACTCTTCATTTCCCAACTGGAAATATATTTTACGCGGTGCATGCAAGCACGTTTCCCAATGCCACAACATCTGCCTATGGAAATGGTATTTGCATTCTAGAGACTATATAAAGGTTTGGAACAACATTAGAATTCATCCCGCTATAACGAATGCTTTTCCGTTAACACATTTCGATATTTTTACTTGTCCCGTATGTAGACAATACCTTCGTTATGATCATGTAAATAGATACGTTAATTAAAAAATGTAATCTGCGATATTTAAATACTTTATATTCATGTGTTGTTTGTGACTTTTTACCAGTATGTGTACATAAGAAAACATATAAGATTATTATAATGTTTAAAACATCATTATCAAATATTTATGTGGAATCTTGTATTCCTATCGATACATTCAACAAGGAAATTCCTCAACAACTCTTACGAACCAATCTTGAAGAAAAAGTTAACCGTTATATTTTTGAACAAAAATATATCGGCAGTTCAAGTATACCAATTGGTTATATAATATTACAAATTTCATCAGAAAAATTTAATATGATATTTAATTCGGCAGATATTAATTGTGGTTGGGAAGATTTAACAAAAATAAAAGATATATATAAACAGTTTATAAAATGGGGTTTTAAATAAAACTGAATAACTTGAAAGATTTTTTTATTTGAATTCCTCCAACAAAATTATTTTATTTAAGTGGCTAGATTCTATTAAATATTGACGTATTTAGATATGCTTTCTTGGAAAGCTGTAAATAAATTTTTAGGGACGTTTGTTCACATAACAATAATTTTATTTGTTAAAATGTATTTTTATGCGATACTCCTTACACTAATAACACTAATTTGTACAGAACTTAAATTAATTTATCCATATCAACGCTAAGTGTAAACGAATTATCCTTTGCATTATAATGTCTTCCAAAGTCTTCTTCGAATGCATTCAAAAGTTGCTGTTGTACATTGTAATCGTTTCCCGAGTATTTTTTCAAAGAAGTTTTTATCAATTCAAATGGTATTTTTGTTTCACAGCCATCTTCATTTTTAATTTTTACGTCAGATTTCCATTTGTAATACAAATTTGTTTGAACTAACCACTGTTGTCGCCATTTATTCGGCAACGGTGGTAAATTTTTAATATCGATATCAACGGGCTTGTGTATATCCTTTACGAAACAAAACCAAGAAAAAAACATACTTATATAATATAGTCCAGTTTTGATAGCATTTTCGTTAATCATTGATGAAATGAAAATTTTTGTTTCCTTTTGCAAAAACATAAACGGCAACGATCCTTCATTTTCCAAAATATCTTTAGAGCATATATTTTGTTTTAACTTTAGATTGTATTGATATATTCGTTGACGTTCAACGTTGGTGATTTCTTCGTGCCAAAAATCAACCATAAAATGAAGTATTCGATCAATTACAGCAGCATCGTACGGACAATCTGGTAATCTGTTACAGGTGTACCATAATTTTGATAGAGCGTATATGGAAGCAAAAACATTACCCATATTATTTCGAAAATCAATTTTGCTTTCAGATATAATTTTTTTGAAGGTGTTTGAAAATGTTGAAATTTCGTCTTGGCTCAGCATTAAATTTGAAATGTATAAAAGAAACCCCGGTTGGTTTTCTTTATTAGACTCTGACGGCTCTCTAAAAGTCGAAGAAGATTTGCTGTATTCGGTTAAAATATCAAGTAATTTACTTTTGCCGGCGTGTCGATGACCACACAAAACGACGCACATCTTCAACCATTGACCGGGAAATTCTATGCTTAAAATCAATTTCAATAATAATATTAATGTTTCCATATCAAATGTACTCATGTAATAAAGATACATTAAAGTTAATAAAATTGATTCGTATTTTGTAGATTTTTCATTTTGAAATATTTCTTGACATGCGGGAAATTTTTGTCCGTTTGATAAAATATAATTTTTTTAAAATATTATCTCTGTATTCGTTTTGGAATCCTGTAAAAAAATCATATGGCGAACAATGTTGTGCTAATTGATATAATCCTTTTATTACCTCTACACGATTTTGTTTAATCAAATTGTACATTTTTTCTGGTATAATATTGACGTTATCATCTGATATGTTTGTCATTATGTTTTTATAACAAGGAATATCTTTCAACGTCCAATGGGGTTGACGTTTATAAAAATGCATAGTGATGAGAAAACTCATTAATTTTATTCGGAATGGTATATTTTTTTTCTACATTTTCTTTCGCTCTTTCCCTAATAATTTCAATTTTTTCATCAGTTTCAAAATATTTTATTATTGACAAAAATTGTTTTTGAATCGTAGAATATACCGTAAGCATGTTCATTTTATACTTCATTTGAGTCTTTTGTGTTTTATCCGTTAATCGTATATTTAATTGTGGTAATGTATCTTTATTGGCATTATATAGAAATTGTTTCTCATCACAACATTCATTTTCTTTGGATTCGCTGTTATCGTCTTGTTTTCTACCACCCAAACACTTTGAAAATTGCTTACTTAAGCAATAAACTACATTATCTATTGCTGGATTTTCCACATTAGTAATTAGCTCTGAATTATGCACAACTTTTCTTTGGCGACTAAATATCCATCGTATTCGAGTCTTTAAATCGACAACGTTTTTTAAATCGTTATTATTCAAATCGAAAAACTTGACAATATCATTTGATGTTGTTTTGGGCCATCGATAAATTCGGTTTATCATTGTTACGGTGCTTTTATCGAATGTTCTCCAACCAATTTGAGCAATCCCGTCTTTACCAAATAACACGTTTAAAATTTCTTGCACGTCTAAACAATCTTCATGAATATTTACGTTATTTATGATACTTACAATCATTATTTGGACGAAACAATTTATAATCGAAAAATGACAGGCCCAGTTTGGCGTTTTATTTTTTTGCGCAAAAATTATCTGATTTAATATAGTTTCAATCGTTTTACTATCTTTTGATTTTTCCAGGATATCGACGCACATATTATAGTCTTTACTATTCAATGATATGAAGCCATATTCTTTTTGCTCAAAAAATTTTAACGTTTACATCTTCTTCAATTACTAAAGGCACGACTGGTTGAATCAATACAAATCTAAACGACGATTATTTATATCGTTTTCCATATCTTCCAGAGCATTTAGACCATCAACCACAATATTGTAAATATTGGTATCACTTCTTACCGCGCCTTCAGTACATTGATATGTTCTGTTTAAAAGTGAATTTATACCCCCGCATACTGTTTCTCGCAATTTTAAAACAACGTTTAATACTGCCGGAACTTTTATGGAGGAATAATAAAAGTTTGTCTTGTAAAGAAAATTTCTTCCATGTTGTTGTTCAAATTTTTTTGCATTGAATATATCTTGAAATGTTGCATGATTACATTTCAATGTGTCACAAATCATTTTGTACGTTGAGGTTGCATTTTCGTATTCATTTCCATTATACATATACGGTACACCGTTCAATGTAAAGGGTCTCCAAGAATATTTTTTTTAGAGTCTTAATTAGTTCTCGACTTACAATTTTCTTATTTTTTTTACTTCTTTTTGATTTTCCTAGATTGCCAGATGAAGAACGCTTTCGTTTTGTATGCGGGTCGGGAAAATCTCCCCAAGTTAATCCTTCGCTACTATTGTCTACATCGTCTGCATCTGAATTTTCGACATCTTCAATTTCTGATTCATAAGTTATAGATCTAAATAAAGTTTTAAACATTTCAGCAGGAGTGGTTAATATAATCTTTTCTTCTTTACAAAATTTTGCACAAGCTATTTGAAAAATTAACGATATCATTATATTACTGTCCACGAATTCAGAAATAATTTTGTTTATCGTATCTTCATTTACATAATTATAATAGTATAAATAATTACATATTGCGCTTTCAGACATATATTGCCCGTGATAATAAATCAATGAAGCACAAAACGAAAAATACTATAATTTTGTGTTTTTAGGCTATCATATTTCGAAAAATCCGTTTCAGTCCCATAAAACATTAAATTGCTTAATTTTTCTGTACTTGGTTCACCATTTATAATATTACTTGTTACAATTATTGACGTGTCTGATATTTTCGTAATAATTTTTTTAAATGTTCTAAAATATCGTTAATAACGCCAGTGAAAAAATCATAAGCAACACAATTTTTTATAATTTGTTGCATAATTTGAATTTTTTCATCTTTGTGGTAATATTTTTCCCCAAAACTAGAGTTTGCTGTTATGTAGCCTATTAATGCAATGACAAACTTATTTTCTTCAATTTCTGAATCAAAATAATCCACTAAAATTAATTCCCAAATATCATTGGGAATTATGTCATTCTGATAAATAACTTTTCGCACATTGTTTAGGTTTTCGATTATAATATATTTTCTATTTGTGGTTTCCTTTCCATCATTATTGTATCGAACAAAAGAACCACCCATTACTTTATAAAATTCATAATTTTCGACTACATCATTATCAATAAATCCAATATTGGCATTATTTATGTCTGTTTCTTTATCGAAGTATTGAAATCGAGAATTTTGTTTTGAATTCCCATGATATTTTTCCAAGGGTGGTGGTGCATTAAAGAACTCGACTTGGTATTTGAGGTGAATTTAAATCTGTATGATATACCCACATACCATACGTTTTTTCCATTTTTAGCATCGCCCACGGTATAATACTATCGTTCAAATCATTCTTATAATATTCTAATGAATTTGTATCGTGAATGAGACGTCTGTCATTTAGATAAAAGTAACTTTTCAAATTTGGTAAATTTTTCATTTTTAAATTTTCAATTTGATTATTATTCAATGTTGTAAACATTTCGCAAGATTGTAATTCGACGTTTTGTTCATTTCCAATGCCATACTTTAAAGAATAAAACGGATATATTTTGTCTGGTATTGGTGATAAATCGCTTACTATTATTTGAGCTTTAGTGATTTGTCGCGCCTTTGTATAATCATTTGTGTATTGACAAATATTGATGTGATTTCGCCCAAATGGCAAAACAAATGATGTACACCCCTCGTCCAAACTAATTACCGTATTATTTAATAAGTTTCTCAATTCGGTTGCTTCCCCGATTTTGTGGCAAATGTATTTAAACATACATCTATCTACGTTTATGTCATTATAAATAACGTGGATGCCATGTGTTTTTCCTTGAGTAATTGTTACTTTACCAACAGTATTTATCCCCAAGGTTGTTTTAATAATTTTTTCCAAATATGCAAATATAGATAAATTAATTTTTTTGTTACACAATACGTTTTTATCATTTTTTTGTAGTTCTTTGCATCCAAGACAGTCAAAATCAAATACGAGTTTATGTACCAATTCATAAGTCAAACAAACGGAAAATCCATGGGGGTGTATTAATTCATTAACTAGATTTTGAAAATCATTATGCCCAAAAACCTTTCTGGTGTTATATTCTTGTGACACTATCAAATGAATTCTATTTTCCTGAAGGTTATAATTAAATTTGGCATTACTATTTAATACATTGACAAGCAAGTGTTGTTTTTCTTGTACCGGTGATAATGATTTAAATTTGTTTAATGCAGCTAAATTATACGCCATGGTCACCGGACAAACAAATTTTGTTCACTCAACAACTATTTTATATAACTGCTAACGCTGTAGGGGAAGGGGAGTGGAAAATCGTGTATTTATTACATTGTCCTACCGTTCGTCTAACCGTTGTCTGGTGTTTGTTCGTGTACATATAGACAATAGTTGGTTCGTAGCGTTTACATTTACAAAATGGAAGAAAAAGATTTTAATTATATATTAACTATTGTAAAAAATATGCAATATCTTGTTTATGGTAAAAATGCATTAGAGAACAAGCGTCTTAAATCTATCGAAAAAGTATTAAATATAAATAAAGCAGTGGTAAAGCACAAAGACAGACAAGGATTGACACTATTACATCATGTTATTAGATTAGGGAAAGGAATAAAATTAATTAACTTGCTAATAAAACATGGTGCTTTTCTTTATGAAATGACAAACAACCGAAACAGTATTTTACATTTTGCCGTACAACACGAAAAATATGTTAAGCTCGTTGGTAAATTAATTGAGCTAGGCTTTAATGTTAATACTAAAAATATATTTGGTGAAACGTCTTTACATTTTGCTGTGGCAAAAGACAACTGTCTGGAAATTGTCAAAATTTTAATTCAAAACACATCACAACTCGATGACGAGAATAACAGAAAGCAAACGGCATTACACATAGCCATAGAAAATAATTGTGTAAAAATCGTGCAGGAATTATTATTACATCGTGCATCTGTTTTTTTCAAGAAATTCGTGTTCTGATGCACCTCTGCATTTAGCTATACAAAGAGGACACGTCGAAATAACTGAATTATTGTTAGGAGCCGGTGCCGATATTAATGGAAGGGCATATAGATCGCTCGATACACCATTACATAGTGTTGTTTATTATATGCGCACCCATAATAATGATAATAAAAAAGTAACGGAAAATTGTATAAAAATTATTCAAATGCTTCATAGCCATGGAGCATTACTTAATGAAAAAAACCATTACGGCCATATACCTCTCATGGAAATCATACATTATTTTGATAATCCGACAGTTATAGAGGAATTTTTAAAATGTGGGGCACATATTAACGCACGTGACAATAGAGGTCGAACAGTTTTACATGTGGCAATATGTTTTAAATTCAACATTAATACAGTTAAATTACTTTTGGATTATGGAGCTTCAAATCATATTTTAGACAATAATAATTTAATACCGTTACATTACATTGATGTGCAACTGAACAATTCAAAAGAGATAAATAAACGAAAATTATTAGAGAAATATTGTCTTCTGGAACATTGCCTTAGCAACCTATGTTTCATTTGTTCCAATTTAACAAGTGAATATGCCCAAGAATGTAAAAATGAATTAAAAGAGATGCAAAAAGAATCGGCAACATTATATAATTGTATAATTCAAAGTCTAGAAAATGAAACATATTTTAATTGGAAACGGTACCACAGTCTTGACATAGAATTGGTGAAGAAATATCCAATTTATTGTGACGTGATTCGCAACAAACTTGAAGCCAAAAATATATTTATTTTATAAATATATAAACAAAAAATGCATTTTAAAATGCTCACAACAGGAAAATAATAAATGTAAATTTTTATTGAATTTGTTATATTTAAACTGTGTTATAAATATTAATTTTATAAATAAAATCTATTATCTATATCTAGTTATTTGATTAGTAGTACAATGTTTATTTTAAAACATTCAACAAAATATTTTTTATTTTTGTTGTATTATCAGCTACAAATTTATCATATCTTACTTTTTTAAATATTAATGTTACGTATTGTAATAAAAACAGAATATCATCATTATCTGTGGTAACATTTTCAATTCCTTTGTTTGCATGAATTTCAAATTCAAGAATAATTTTATTAGAATCCAACACGTATTCTACCAATACAACTCGTTCGTATCAAGCATTTCAATATGTATGTTTAATTGCAACAACCAATTTATGTCTTTTTCGAACGAACATAGTGTTTTTTCTACCAAATCGTATTCCAATTCTATAGTTTGATACGGTTTTATTTTAAGATAACTACTTTGTTTCCCCTCATCGTACACAACAATTGCTAAATATCCATCCGTGTTCTCTAGTAATATATTTTTCCATTGTGTTTGAGATAAAAAATAATTGTTTTAGTTGTTCAATGCTCTGCCATTTTATATAAAATGTGAAATTTGCAGGGTCATACGTATGAAAATTTGCCATTAGTTCCATTGAATATAAAGGGTTCAAGAAAACAAATACATTATTTTCTTCTGAAGTTAAATTATTGACATAAAATTTATACTTAATAGGAACATCGTTGGTCGTTTGTGAGCTATATAATTGTTTTTTTTGTGCACATTGCTACTCCCATTATTTCTGTTATTATAATTTTATCGTCAGTAATTTTATTCGAACTTGACGAGAACATTTCTACTTGGACGATTAGGGGTTGTAAACATTGAGAAGGAACAAAGAATTCTCGTAAACACTTAGATGTTTTTATAAGTACATTATTATTATCCCAGATGCCAATACCTCTAATGCCATTCCATTTAGGAGCTATATATACGTTTTCCAGTGATCCAGTATTTTTATTTGTAATACTTATGATAGAAACTTTGTAAAATTATTCGTAAATTCTCTGATAAAATCATCCCGAAATATTTGTCGCAATCGATTTCCATATCGACACAGAATTTTCCGGTACTAGTTATGAGTTTTTCCAATAGCAATGATGGTAGTAGTTTTAATGCAGATTGTGTAAATTTTTTTATTTCATATGTAGACTGTCCACAATTTTTACTTATTCCTTCCTTTTCAAATTCTATATAATAATGTTGATTAATCGGACGACGTCCTTCCTGGGTTCCACCAAAATTAAATCCCTTACCTATCGATAGACGAATGCCTGTATGTTCTATATCGTAAACACATATACGAGTTTGACAAAAAGTTGGTACAAAAGATTTATCTGTATCGTTTACGTTATTTAAAACCACCGTACGAAAATCATTTTCAGATAAGTTGGTTTCTTTACTATATTTCCACGAGCACTGAATCAAAATACTCTTTTTACTCTCTAATATGAATGGCACGACGTCGGTTACTTGCTGTAAAGTTTTTTTTTTGATACATAATATTTTCAGTAAATTTTTTAATCAAAGAAAATTCTTCCTCTTTTTGTTCTGGTATAATGAATTCTTCAAACAGTTGTGGATTTATGGGCACGTCGTTTTTAATTATAACTCTATATATATTTTTGTACGACGTTTCATTATTGTTCTGTTTAAGAATTTCTATCCTATTTAATGTTTTGTCGTTATAACGAATAACAGATTCATAATTGAATTGATTCGTGTATTTTTCTAAAAAATATTGTGATGCCGTGTGAAATGCTTCAGCATCTATTATTAACATTATTGTATATTCAGACTCAAATTTTTCCATATTATGTTTTCATATAAGACAATAATATGTATACTGTTAAATTCTTAACAGATTCTTCAGAAATTTTTGAATTTCAAACACCAACTCCTTCAATCGAACCAGACAACTATTTTGCCATAGGACAAAAAATCGCATGTATAGACAACGCGAAAGTGCACGTTTTCGACTTGATAAATTATAAATCACCCGATACTCAACAAAGTGAAAAGTGTAGAAAAATTCAAATTACTCGATACGAAGTTTGTGGAAAAAACTATTGTAAAAGACAACATATAAAAAAATATATTTATATTGCATTTCTTGATAGTATTCTTGTAAATTCAAGAAACGTACCTCGACAAATTTTAACAAATGAACTCAATTTTCTGAACGGAATCAATTCTTCAGATGTTTTATTTAGATATTATTTGCAATTTCGTCGAACCATTTATTCTCCTACATCAAAATATTATATTTTTGTCTTATGGTATTGTAGTGGCAGATAAAATAACAAAAACAGTCTCAAGAGTTTTATTAATATTCAACCAATTAAATATTCGTTATATATTCGATAATAAAAAAAGTATCTATTTCGTAAATATAAGATCTTCAAAGGATTATCAAGAACCCGGAAGTGTTGTATTATTTGAAAAAAAATACCAACTTGTATATTTTTTTCAATGTATATGTTGCAAAAATATTAATAGAGCAGTTAAGCATTTTGCAGACGACAAACAATTCAATGTGAATATACGAAAAAACACAATAAAGAAAATTAAATCAAATATTGAGAGTTAATTGATATTTTATATAATTCATGAACTCTCTATCACTTTCCACATTTCTTCTTTAAAAGATACATTTATGGATAAGAAGTGAAGTCGCGCGCGATAGAATATTTGTTTATATATTGATTTTAATACCACGCGTTCAATATCTACTAATTTCATGTGTGAAAGTACTTACTTGTTTCCCCTTCCATTAAATATCATGAAAAGAAAATTGACAAGACAAGTAATTTTACATATTAATCCATTAAAACATTAATAATCACTGTTAAATTACATATTTTTTATTATTAAAACAGTTTAACAATAATAAAGTTTTATTTTTCATTTACAATTGTAATAACTGTTTAAATGAATTTTATAATTAATGTAATTACAATCATCTCACGATTCAATGGTTATTACTTGCATATTTGTTTATTAAAACGTTTTGAACATAACCTCAAACGACTCCTCTATCCGAACTTCGATATTCATTTGAACGTAAAATTACCCCTTCTACCATGATTTTCGTCTAATTTTTGGTGGAAAGGGAAGCTTTCGGGTGCTCGGACCAATGAAATGGGTTATTGTCGATCATGTGGTACAGAAATTACTATATAAACAACATATCCTTCGCGCGCGACTCACTTCTTATCCATAAATATATCTTTAATAAAGAAGTTAGAGAGGATGATGCGAAGTTCGTCTATTATAATATAAAAATATATATATATATGTATATATATATATAATATATATATATATATATATATATATATATATATATTTCCAATATATTTTATTTCTACCGTGTGCTGTAAATTTTGTAATTTATATTTGTAAAACTAAAAAACTAAGATTGGAAATTTGCGTAGATAGAAATAAAACCGCGAAGACTATGTTCAATAATTTCAACGATTTGAAAAATATATTTATGAATCAATGTTTTCAGAAGTTGCTTGTATAAACATTTGAATCATGAATATTTTTTTTAAACGAGCATCACGTTCAATATTTTATTCTTAAAAGATTTATAATTCTAATTGTCGAAACGCAAACTTTTTAAAATAACTCAATTCAAAATTGTGATTTAAATAAATATTTAAGCTTAAAAAAATTGTTTGTTAACTTTCATTAGTTCACGCGGTCTATCTACAACGTACTTAGTAAATTACAAAAAACCAATTTGCGAATCACACAACAATGCATGTTTGTATTTTATTGTGCTCAAAGTTTTGCAATTCGAATAAACGAAACGCATTTGATTCTAAATAGTACGACAAAAAAATGTCGCGAAACCGATTTCAATTTTATATGTCTACTATGCCAAGTTTGCTTGATGTATATTTTTTCGTCGTGCTCAATATTTTGTTTTGAAATATCTAGCCAAATAATTTACAATTTGAAATTTTTATTCTAAATTCTGATAGATATGAATTTAATAATTGATGAATGCAAATAAAATTTAATACATGAGAAGTTTCGGTCTGTTTAACAAAAAAATTTTAAAAGAAATTTTCAATTGAATATAAAAACTTTTGACAATATTTAAAAATTAGAATTCATTAAAACTAAGATTTAAAAACCGAGCGCAGCATAGAAAGTGATTTCAATTAAATTTCAATTTGACGGTCTCGAATGTCGACCATGAAACACTCATAATTATTGTTGAAATCGAGTCTTTTTTTAATACATCAACTAGCTGGTGTTATTTAATGAGATACAATAATTAGAATTTACAATAAACTTTAATTTTACTTCAATGTGGTACTAAATATATAAATAAAAGATTTTTTTTTCTAAATTAATTTATTTTTTTTAAACACAAAACAATATAAAAATTATTATAACATAGCAAAATTAAAACCATTCACTATTCTGAAATCTTATATCTTCTATTTCTTTTAATAAATAATTAATGTCTTCTTGACTTTCTTTATTGATTACAGCTTTTTGTTTATTTTTTGTGTTCAAATTTGCAAATCTTATTCTTTCCATATTTCTGAATTCGCGTCGTTTGCTTTTTGTTAAATTTGCATATTTTCGCAAAACGGGCTTATTTTCAATAAATTCTGTGGGATTGTAGCTATTGTAATTACAATCATTCCACGATTCTGTTGTCAGTACGTGCCTATTGTAAATCGGGTATCTTGTTGGTTGCTCATCTTCGTTTCTTGATAGTGGATATCTGCTTTGATTTAATAAATACAATACATCGTCCCTTTTCTCCGGGCAATTTTGATGATGTTCTTCCAGTTTGTCTTTCGGAATTACATGTCTCATATCGAACTGACATCTTTTTAGATGCCGATAATTTTTTCCACATTCTAAAATATGTCTTCCAATACGTTCTTTTGTTACCACATGGTGTGCATTACAGGGACATTTTTCACGATCATCTTTTATTGATTGCATGATTATGTGTATAGTAAAATAATACTTTGAAGAATTAGAAGCGAGTCTTTATATACATAAAGTGCTGAATTCTTTCTTATATCCCCCTAAAAATATTAATTAGTACATTGATTATTACATGCAAATCTACATTGAGTTATTTCTCCATTTTTACTGTGTATTTTTTCTTAATTATAATTCATCAACGTTTCAAGTTGATCAATACTTGTAAATTTACATTTAAGTTAAGTTTAGCACAAAAACTTTAATTACCATAAAATAAAATCTTGAATTAATTTATTCAACATTTTTTTTATCCATATTTTAAAATAAAAACTGAAAGATCATTTCTGTAAAATAATTTTTCATAATCTTAAAATTAACTAGCTATTTTCTACAATATTCAATTTTAAATTTTATTTACATTCATCAATTATAAAATTTATATTTGAATCAAAATATAGATTTCAATTTTTTTAGTCGTTTGCTTTTCCTTCAATTACAAAACTTAGAGCACAATTTTTTATATGAATCTCAATTAGAATTTTTAATCAAGATTTATGTTTCATTTTTTAGTCTGTAAATCTTTTTGTGAGATTATTATTATCTTTTAAAAAATCCACGAACTGAATGTTTACACAACCAACTTAGAAAAAGCTTGTTGATTCACAAATAATTTTTTTAACCGTTAAAATTATTGGAGCTAGATTTCGTTTTTTAAATTGCAAAACTTTAAACATGATAGAAATATCTTATAATAAATATTTTATTTGTGTTAATTTAAATTAAATAAATATATACAAGAAAATACAATATTTAAATAATATAGAGTTTTTTGTTAACATATTTCAATTGCTTCTTCAATCATCCCACGATTCTGTTGTTGGTACATGTATATTATAAATCGGGTATCTTGTTGGTTGCTCATCTTCGTTTCTTGACAGTGGATATCTGCTTTGAATTAATAAATAGAATACATCGTCCCTTTTCTCCGGGCAATTTTGATGATGTTCTTCCAGTTTGTCTTCCGGAATTATATATCTCATATTGAATTGACATCTTTTTAGATGCGGATAATTTTTTCCACATTCTAAAATATGTCTTCCAATACGTTTTTTTGTTACCACATGATGTGCATTATAAGGACATATTTCACGATCTTTTTTTTTGATTGCATGATTATGTGTACAGTAAAGTAATACTTTGAAGAATTAGAAGCGAGTCCTTCTTTATATACACGAAGTGCCGAACATTGATTATTACATGTAAATCTACATTGAGTTATTTCTCTATTTTTACTGTGTATTTGTTCTTAATTATAATTCATCAACGTTTCAAGTTGATCAATAATTGTAAATTTACATTTAAGTCAAGTTTAGCACAAAAACTTAAATTACCATAAAATTTTGAATTAATTTATTCAACAATTTTTTTTATCTATATTTTAAAATAAAAACTGGAATCAAAAATCATTTCTGTAAAATAATTTTTCTTAAAATTAACTAGCTAATTTCTACAATATTCAATTTTTCATATTTTCAGGCACTCCATTTTGCATCACCAACAATTGTCAAATTATTTATAAGCATACTGTTTGTATACTAAATATATAAATAAAACATTATTTTTTCCATACTTCATTTATTTTTAAAAATCACAAGCATTCAGAAATTTATAAATACAAATTACATGTTTTATTATTTACACTTACAATTTTATTCATTTAATATTTTGGAATATATGCTGTATTTTTTCCTATATGTATTTGTCTTAATAATTTCTTGATATCTTCAGAACTTTCATTGTTGTTTTGCAGTTGTTGTTTGCGGATGGTTTCTAATTTTGCCAATCTTATTTGCTCCATATTCCTAAATTGACGTCGTTTGCATTTTGACAGATTTACATATTTTCGCAACACTGGTTTATTTTAAATGAATTTTGTGGGATCGTAACTAGTGTAATTACAATCATCCCACGATTCTGTAGTCGGTACATGCATATTGAAAATGGGAAATTTATTTGTTGGTTCATCTTCTCCCCGAAATAATGCCCTTTCAATGTCTCTTTTATCTGGGCAATTATTATGATGCATTTCCAGTTCATGTTTCGGTATTTTGTGAAACGCATTGAAGTCACACGTTTCAAGACAAATATGGGGGTGATTTTTCTTGCATTTTGATAAATGTATTGGTAAACGTGATTGCCGTATCTCGTGATTTGAATCGTATGGACAAATTACATTTTTATTTTTCAAACATTCCATAATGCTAACGAGATTGTGTATATATAATTATAATAAACAAATATTCCCTTGGAATTGAGTACCGCAGATGCTAACTTGTTTGAAAATATGTATAAGAATGAATTACATTCGAGAGTTGATATTTATATGATAATCCCCACTTTAATAATTATCGATTGATTTTCATTCTTTTAATATTTAACTTATCTTTTCAGAATTGTGGAGGGTGAAAAAAACAAGTGACGACTATCCAAAATATTTGATATCTCATTGTCAGCGTGAATCGTACTCGAAATGGTTCGTACTAAGCATACTCCATGTAAATCAACCGGCGGTGATAAAGTATCTAGGAAATAATTGCCAACAAATCTGGCACGTAAAAATGCACCCGCCTCGAGTGGCGTGAAAAAGCCATATCGTCACAGACCCGGTACAAAGGCTATTCGTGAAATTCGTCATTATCAGAAAAGTACCGATTTGTTAATAAAAAAACTTTCATTCCAACGACTCGTTCGGGAAATTGCGCAAAATTTTAAATGTGACTTAAAATTTCAAAGTGCGGCAATAATGGCTTTACAAGAAGCTAGTGAAGCCTACTTGATTGGTCTTTTCCAAGATACCAATTTGTGTGCTATTCATGCCAAACGAGTGACAATTACTCCCCAGGACCTACAATTGGCAAGACGTATTCGTGGCGAATGAAATATGCTGTAATCAAAAATTTAACAAATAGATATTTGTAATCAACCGATTTTTTTTTTCGTATAGTGTAATTGTTTTGCATAGTTGTTAATTTGAAATACTATTATAATTTAATTATCAATTATAAACAAGTAAAAACATTCCTGTTACATGTTTTGAATAATAAATTTTTTGGAATTATTTAATTCTACTTTAGATATTCTAGAGTTATTTTTTTCAAGACTTACAAGTAAAGGCATTCTAATTAAAAAGACACCAATAAATATGAAAATACTCCACGGAGAATGAGCAGGTTCCATTAACGTATATTGACGGTTTATTAAGAGTTTTTTAAATGCATTAGGTGTATTTGAAATAGTAGCAGCATAAGATTCTATTCGAGGTGTTTGAACAAAGGAATCTTTTTCGATAAATTTTTTTAAATTTTTTATATCGTCTATAGTTATATTTTCAATATTATGTTGACATTTGAACAGCCAATGAGACCAGAACATATTATTTAGATTTTGAGCATCAGTCTCTGAAATAATTTTATTTTTGGTCATAATAAAATCTAGTTCATGTATTATTCTTTTAAAATTAAATTATGGTTTTGAACTTGGTATAAATTTAACATTGTGTTTTTTAAATGTTTGCTCATCAATAATAGAAAAAATATTACAGTTAACAGAACAGCACGCCGATGCCATCATAGTGACTTATATAAAAAAATCTCTTGAAGAAAGTCCCATTGAAAGTTTTGAAGTTTTTAATAAAATGGTAAAAATAAATGCGATATAATATGAAAATTTGAATTTTTTTATTTATGCGTTATACAGAATTGTTGTTGTAAGCTTGTCTTAAAATTATTAATGACTTAAATATAAATTTCCATTGATTTTTATTTTAATAAATATGATTAATTGGAGGGAGTTAAATAATTTAAAGCTTTATATTGTATTATAAATATCCAGTATACTTAGAGCTTTAGTAAAGTTAACATCAGAAGAAAAACATGATATTCATTAAAGAAATTCCCATAGAAGATAATATATTAAACAAAAAATATTGCATAACGGAAAAATTAGATAGCAGTAATACTGTTTTTACATATTTCATTTCTAGTGATGTAAACCTACTAATTAACGAAATTAAATACTGCATAGAAAAATTATCAAAACCGAAATTATTGGTTCATTTTGAACTATTGCAAAAATTTTTTCATCATTTAAATATTTTTGCTAGTGAGGTTACACTTTTCTCTGAAAATTTTGATGACTTTCTAAAAGAAATTTTAAATTACACATACGAGGGCGATGATGTGTTTTTAATTTCTTCAAAACATATAATTTTAACGCCATTTCATACAAATAATGGAGCTTTGGACTAGGGATGTTATGGAGCTCCGTAACCGTAACCGAAACTATCGGATATCCGAAATAAAAACTATCCGAAACCGTAACCGAATCTGATATAAAAATTTCAAATAATTTCGGATAAAGTCAGATTTTTATCGAAATGAGACACTTTACAAGACTGTTCGAAATTCGAACCCGAGAAACGATTGACAAACCTTTCTCGAAGTGAGCGCTGACGAATTACCGTTTACAATAACGGATTGTGTCTGGTTGTTCTTCAGTTATTTATGGCGTTGGAACAAACCTTATTTATGCCTGGTTTTGGTCCGGCCGAGCAGGTACAGTAGCTGCGTACCTTGCATTGTTGAAAGTTTTAATATTTCTATTGCATCCGTAATCCATGTTAGTGAGTGGTCCATTCTTCTGATATTCTAATTCCTTGAGACATCGACTTTCCGGTGATAAAGCTGAAAAGTTGCTTTTTGTTAAGTATAATTTACCGTTGCTCAGTTTTGACTATTTTAAATTTAAAAAATTTACAAAATTGGACCTGGTAAATATTATAAAACCGTTACTTTTCTATCAATCGCTAATTAAGAAGAAAATTATGGCTTATTTAAAAGATGGATAGTATAGACCAATTCCAATGTAATTTACTTTTTGTATCTACTATTTAATACAGAGTAACGCCCTTACAATACAGATTAATAGGATGCTTTGTTAATGTTGACTTTCATTATATCAACTATTTTTGTCTTCTTATAAACCCAGAATCAGTTGAGATTTTTATTACATGGTAGGAATTAATATCCTTTGTTTATAATAATTTGAAGACTGATTTTTTTATTATCTGATTGTAGCACCAAATAATCTAGAAATAAAGTAAAATAAAGAAAAAGACAAAAAAAATATTTGTATTTTTCTTTCTCAATTCAAAATAAACCAATATCCGTAACTGAAACTATCCGAAACTATCGGATAATCCGAAATAATTTCATATCCGTAACCGTAACTGAAACCGATATAATATTATTTTTATATCCGTATCCGTATCCAGATCCGAAATTACATATCCATAACATCCCTACTTTGGACCATTTTTAAATATGAATTGGGAAATTTGGAAAACCGCCATTGAAAAAAATGGAAAATTTTCTTTATTTGCCGAATGGATGGTTAAACATCAAATAGATTATAAATGTAAGCCGCATTTTAGATGTATAAGAATTATTGTGCATAAAAAGCAAGATTTATGGGCAACGCGATCACAAGTTGAAATAATTTGTAACAGCATACAAATGGAAATGGTTCCTATAGTGAATGAGTTAAATGAGAAATGGGATGATTTAAAATTTATAAATATGAAGTCAAATTTAAATACCAATACTGCTATAGAGGGTGTTGTTTTTCTGCTGGACGAGAACGTACCCGTTATAATGACCAAAAATGGGTTAACTGTAAATAATTCTAATGTTAAATTAGCCATTAAAATGACAAGAAATTTTCAAGCTCTAAAATATTATTATGACGAATTAAAAATTGATCAACTAATATTACAGAGTTTTACAGAATTTAGAAAAAATCCTAATTTAACTGTTAAAAAGTATTTGAAAAATCACAAGTCCCCTTAAATGTAAGGACATATGATATATTATTATGTAAATTTGTTAAACTTAAAATATAAAAAATTAAGTATTATTTAGTTGTAAACTTGATAGAAAGAAAAATTAAAAGCTTTTTTGGTCTATCAAAGTAGTTTGAGTGGAAATAAAACAAAGCTTCTCGGTTAAATGTTTATTCCAGTATGGTAAAGTGTGTGTACATTATTGGTTTTTATTTAATTCACACTCGTGTTAGTATTATTAAATATATAATTTTATATTGGGTAATAAATGATAAGGATTAAGTATGGAAAAATAATTTCAAAAGTATTATATATTACTCATCGAGTAAACATTTATTTTTGTATTGCTTTATCAGTACATTTCCACAATTTGCAAAAGGTACATTTTTCTTGTGAACTAGGGAGTCCATCAAATTGAGTTCCATATGGTTTGCTGTGGTGATAAAAACACGGTAACTGAATTTGAATGTTATAATCTTGAGTACATTGCTTGGGCAATTTGTGCCACATAGCCAACAAATTAGCATTAACATTGTTTTTTATATATTTTTTCAAAATAGTTGGCTGAATATTCTTCAAATTTAATTGATCAACCACCAGGTCGGAAAGTAATTGATTATATGCTCTATCTGACATGATTACGTTAAACTAAATATGACGATTATTTTTATGTCTTTTAAGGAGGGGTGGGGACTTAGGTTTCGTGTTTTCTAACTAAAAGATACATTTTATATATTTTAATGTAAATTTGGATTTGAATAAAGCATATACAAAACGGTAAGTTATGATTCAACACCAAATCAAGTATTTGGATTGTATAAGGATAGATTTAAAAATAATTTTTAAAGAAAATTTTAGTCGTTATATTTCAAATAATCTCTTTAAGATGTGTTTCTATGTGGTCTTATCAACAAACCCTCTAGCTATTTTCCTCTGAATTGTTTTGCATGAAGGACATCTTTTTTGTGAAGTGGGTGGTTCGTTAAAATTGGTTCCATTATGGTGAACAAAACACGGCAAAAGAATTTGAATGTAATAATCTTGGGTACATTCCGAGGGCAATTTGTGCCATATTTCCTACAAATCCGTGGCACTAACATTGTCTTTTATATTGTTATGTACTTCGTGGGTTCAATTTAAAAATTATAACAACTAATATTTACTTTCACTTTTCTAGAACTTTATTTACATTTAAAACAGCTGATTCACAATACATTTTCATATAAGCTAGTCGTCGCGGTATCTCTCCTGGCGATCGTGGCGTTCTTCTTTTATATCACCAGCGTAGAATTCTCCAGTAGAAATCAACATCGTTCCTTCCGCTGCCGAGCCTTTTCGAGAATCGTATTTTTTTATCTTGAAGCGTTTGTTGTCGTGATGAAATGACACAGGGTCGGCTTTGGGTAAATTTCGTAACACTGCCCCCCCTTTAATTCTGATCGTCCCGATCAGAAACATCCCCTCCATGGTAGGGAGCGAGTCGATCTAAGTGAACCACCTTCAATTTAGCCTTGGGGTTTCGACGGATCCGGTAGACGACATCATTCAGCCTCTTGACCACTTCGTATGGACCATCCCAGGCGGGTGTAAGCTTTGGGGATTTACCCTTGCTCCGTTGGGGGTTGTACAGCCAGACCTTGTCCCTCTCCTGTAACCCGGCTGAATTAGCCTTGAGGTCGTATCGCGTCTTCATCCGGTTACTGGTGGCCAACATCTGCGTTCGGGCTAAGTCGTGTATTGCCAGCATGTTATGTCGGAGCTGGTCGGCATAATCGTCGATGTCTTGGGGAGGTTCTTCGGGGGAGCCAAATGCCAAGTCGCATGGTAATAGCAGCTCCTTTCCGAATAAGACCCTGGCTGGGGTCAGGCCTGTACTATTATGTACAGCAGAGCGATATGACAACAGGAATAGGGGAATATGCTCATCCCAATCACGCTGGTTATTGCTGACGACCTTGGATAGGTGTTGTTCCAAGGTCCGGTTGAATCTTTCCACCATTCCATCTGACTGTGGGTGTAATGGTGTTGTTCTCGTTTTCCTGATCCCCAACATCGTGCAGACCTTCTGGAATACATTCGATTCAAAGTTACGCCCCTGGTCTGAATGTAATTCCATCGGGACGCCAAACCTGCTGAATAGTTGTTCTACTAGCACCGTCGCTACCGTGGTTGCCTCTTGGTTGGGTATCGCATATGCCTCAGGCCATTTGCTGAAGTAATCCATTGCGACCAGAATGTATTTGTTCCCCCTCTCAGACTCGGGAAACGGACCGGCGACATCGATGGCAATTCTCTCAAATGGGACGCCCACATTGTACTGCTGCATTCTGCCCTTGGTCCGGGTCTTCGGGCCCTTACTGGCGGCACATGTGGCACATTTGCGACACCAAGCTCTGACGTCTTCGAAGTAATTCACCCAGTAGTACCGCTGGCGAACTTTGTCTAGGGTTTTATTCATGCCCAGGTGGCCTCCGGTAATTCCATCATGTACTTCGGTCAGAATGGCTGGTACCTTTTTCTTCGGAACTACCAGTTGGGACTTGGTTTCTCGTCCATCAGCGCTTTCCCAAACTCGCTTGAGCATTCCATTGTCTACTCTTAGAGAGTCCCACTGAGCCCATAACGATTTCAGCACGCCGGAGTATCTAGCTACCTCGTCCCATCGTGGCCTGGGTGCCCCTCTCATTTTGAGTGACAAGATTGGTTCGATGTCTGGATCAGCCATTTGGTCCTGGATGCACTGTTCCGTTGTCCAGTCTTCATTGGCCTGCACTCGGATCTGCCTGATGGAGATACCCTCTCGCTGTTCCGTCTTCAGACAATGCTTGCATTCCAATCTACAGGGTCTTCTGGATAGGGCATCGGCATTATTGTGCAACCGGCCGGCACGGTGTTCCACCTTGAAGTCGTATTGCTGTAATTTCTCCATCCATCTGGCCAGTTGTCCTTCTGGTGTCTTCATGTCCAGCAGCCATTTGAGTGCGGCATGATCTGTTCGGATTAAGAAATGGCGACCATACAGGTATTTGTGGAAATGGTCCACAGCCCTTATTATTGCAAGAAGTTCTTTTCTGGTGACGCAATAATTTCTTTCTGGCTTCGAGAATCCACGGCTGTAGTACTCGATCACCCTCTCTTCACCATCTTGCACCTGGGATAGGACGGCCCCCAAACCTGTGTTGCTGGCGTCTGTGTCTAAGATGAACTTGCCGGACTGTGTAGGAAAGGCTAGGATTGGGCTGTAACATAGTGCTGCCTTCAGTCGCCTGAATGATGTTTCGCAATCCTGATTCCAATGGAAGGTCTCTTTATCAGTGGTCTGCCGATGTAGAGGGGCGGCGATGGTGGCAAATCCCTCAACAAAACGCCGGTAGTATGAACAGAGGCCCAAGAAGCTTCGGAGTTCATGTTTGTCTCTTGGAACTGGCCAATCACGGATGGCTTCTATCTTGTCTTCGTTGGTGCGGATTCCTGACTCGGACACTACGTGGCCCAAAAACTCTACTTCTTTTTGAAACAAGGAACACTTCTTCGGATTGAGTCTCAGGTTGGCGTTATTAATTCTGGAGAATACTTCGCCCAGGTTCTTCAGATGGTCGTCGAATGTCTGGCCCATGACTAGAATGTCGTCGAGGTATACTAAGCACGTCCTCCATGTTAGCCCGCTCAGTACATACTCCATTAGTCTCTCAAATGTAGCGGGTGCATTACATAACCCAAAGGGCATGACCGTGAACTGAAACAGCCCTTTACTGGTG
This sequence comes from Octodonta nipae, assembly GCA_034190945.1. Taxonomy (NCBI): domain Eukaryota; kingdom Metazoa; phylum Arthropoda; class Insecta; order Coleoptera; family Chrysomelidae; genus Octodonta; species Octodonta nipae. Next base: position 491,865 of record CM067218.1, read on the forward strand.
GAGAACGCTGTCTTTTCTCTGTCGTTTGCGTGTAGACCAACCTGCCAATATCCACTTTTTAGGTCTAGTGTGGAAAACCAACGGGAGCCTGCTAGTGTGGTCAAAGTGTCATCGATTCGGGGTAGTGGATAGCTGTCTTTCTTCGTGACATCATTCAGCTTTCTGTAATCCACGCAAAATCGGGTGGTTCCATCTTTCTTTTTAACTAGCACGACGGGAGCAGACCATGGACTGATGGATGGCTCAATAACTCCATTTTGTAACATGGACTCGATGTTTTCCTCGACTGCCTGTTGTTGCCCCAATGGTAGTCGTCTAGGTGGTATTCTGATGGGTTGAGCCTTTCCGGTATCTATTCGATGCTGGATGATGTTGGTGCGACCGGTAGTTCCATTTTTACTGTTAAAAATTTGCCAGTGTTTTGTGATAAATTGCTTGGCTTTCTTCTGGTTCTCTGGTGTCAAGTGTATCAAGTGGTCAGCAAACTGTTGTAGGAACTCTTTATCGGGCCCTGTCTCATTCACCGACGTCTGGTACTCTTCTTCGCAATTGATGATGGTCTCTACTGGCTCGAAACAAGCTATCTCTTGACCATTGGCAATTCTAATGTCGTTGTTGGACAAATTCAGGACTCTGATTGGTATATCTCGTCCGGTTTTAACTATAGCCCGTCCAACTAGGTACTCATGAGCTGAGTGTACGGGCTCCACCATTCCAACGCAGCTCCCAGGATTGCTGTCTAGCTGCCCAAGAATAATCTGTTCCGTTCGACCGGGAATTCTAGCCGAAGACTTTGCCACAATTTTTATGGTGGTGACTGATGTGTTAACGGGCCGTGTCAATACAAATTCCTCATTTAGGAACCGAAGAACATCATATCTCGGGTCGAACATAAATCCATGCTGGCTAATTAGGTCCATTCCCAGTATAAAATCGTCCTCAATATTCGCTACCTGGACCCTATGCCGGATCATGTTGTCCCCTATCTGTAACACGACATCTGCCTCACCCTGTATTGACATGGACTCGCCGGTGACCGTTCTGAGCTGGATGTTATTGCTAACTGGCCGAATTTCTGATGCTCTCAAGACCCTGGACTTGGCAATGGACACAGCGGCGCCGGTATCGATGGTGATGGTAACTGCTCGCCCATTGATGGTGCCTCTGATGACTAGGCTGCCGCTATCTCGGCAAAATCCCCGGATGGATAACGTTTTGGGGGCTGGTGGAGGGACAGTCAGCATTCGCCCCTCTATGCTGACTGACTGATGGTCCCTGGACATGTGGCTGTTCTGTTGGTTACCCCTGGTCGGTGATCGTTCAGGTGGCCTCACTCGACAATTACGTTGGAAGTGCCCTGTCCGTCCGCAGCCGTAACATGCCCCTCTGGTGCTAGTTCCTTGTGACCGGTCTAATATTTTGTTCAGACCAGCAAGCAGCGCTTGAAATGGTGACTCTGACTCTTCCTGGTTGAAGGAAACTGCTCGGACCCTCGGCTTGGACATGTTCATGACGGCCTCTACTTCCAAAGCCCTAAGTAGAGCTTCATTACTTTTCTTGACGCCACTCAGTCTTAAATTTCTTTGAACTTCCACATCTCTGATGCCGTTTATGAAACTCTGTGTGGCCAACTGGTCTTTCGTTTCCTCTGGCAGGTCTGGGTAGGACAAGTGTACTAACCGTCTAATCTCTGCTTCGAATTCTTGAAGGCTTTCACCGGATTTTTGCATTTTCCCACTGAGTTGGACTTGGTAAACCTGGCTCAAGGATTGATTGTCGTATCTCTTGTCCAGAATAGCGATGATCTTGTCGAAATTGCCTTGTTCTTCGACTGGAATGCTTTGGAGGAGTTCTAGGGCCGGACCTCTTAACGAAATTACCAGAGAGGTAGACTTTTCTTGATTATCCCATCCATTAGCTGTAGCCACGGCCTCAAATTGTCGTTTATACATGGGCCAAGATGAACTGCCGTCGAATGTGGGTGGTTTACTAAAGGAACCTTTGGTACTCACGGTGTGCTGGTATTTTCCTCTCTGCAAATCTTGTTGCAATTTTTTAATTGCTGTTTCCACTTTATCTTGTACTTCACTGTGTACTACGTCTTTAATTGAACTGATTTCAGCTTTTACCTGGTTTTGGATAGCACTTATTTCAAATTTCACCTGGTTCTGGACGGAATCGATGTCATCTACTTTGATTTCAAGAGTCTCCACATTATTTTTTAGGATCTTTATGTCGTCGTTTATTTCTTTTATATCTGATTCAACTATTTGCATTCTTTCATTAACTGTTTCATTAACTTGCGATACTATTTGCATTAATTGTTCAAATTGCAATTGTCTTTTTTCTTCCGTTTTGCCTTGTTTTTCTTCTAATAATTTAAATTCAATTTGTCTCTGTTCATTCAATTTCGAGAATAATCCCTCAATTAAATTATGTTGCTCACTTTTCATCGTGGAAACAAGATTTTGTTGTTCACTTTTCATCGTGGAAACAAGATTTTCTAATTCTGTTTTACGTTTTTCATCGATATTAGTGACAAGATTTCCTAACTCAATTTTAAGTTTGTCATCAAAAGATTTCACTAACCTTTGTTGAATTTCTTCTTGATGTTGTTTTTCTAGAATCTGTGCAATTTTTTCGTCCAGTCCCTCTGAAACCTGCTTGACTATTTTTTTGGTAGTTTCGTCCATACTACGGGTTTCCATAAATCAAATTAGGATTTTAACTGCACTTAATCCTTCACTTCTAACACCAAATGTTATGTACTTCGTGGGTTCAATTTAAAAATTATAACAACTAATATTTACTTTCACTTTTCTAGAACCTTATTTACATTTAAAACAGCTGATTCACAATACATTTTCATATAAGCTAGTCGTCGCGGTATCTCTCCTGGCGATCGTGGCTTTCTTCTTTTATATCACCAGCGTAGAATTCTTCAGTAGAAATCAACATCGTTCCTTCCGCTGCCGAGCCTTTTCGAGAATCGTATTTTTTTATCTTGAAGCGTTTGTTGTCGTGCTGAAATGACACAGGGTCGGCTTTGGGTAAATTTCGTAACAATATGCTCTTCCAAAACCTCTAACGGTATATTAGCAAGATCCGATTCACTTAGAATTTTTAACGGTAAATTACCATTTTCTAAGTCAATAAGTATTTTTGGTATGGTCGTGGTTTTATCCCATTCTTACTTTCTTTACAAGCGCAACATTTTTTTTGTGAAGTCGGCGGTTTGTCAAATTCGGTTCCAAACTGATTACGGTGAACAAAACAGGGCAATAGGATTTGAATGTAATAATCTTGAGTACATTCTGGAGGCAATTTGTGCCATATATTTTGCAATTCTGTGGCACCAACATTGTCTTTAATATACTCTTTCAAAACCTTCGATGGTATGTTAACAAGATCTAAATCACTAAGGTTTTCTAACTGTAAATCACCATTGTTTAGGTCAATAAGCAGTTGCGTAGGTAACATAATTGCTGTAAACTGGAGAAATATATTTACGATGGTTTATTTATATCAAATTATTTAGAAGCGCGGAGGTAAATTGCGCATTTCTCATTCGACATTTAAATGTAAATTTAGATTCGTTATTTGGATATCGATCACGTGACCATTCTTATATTTGACGAGTGGGGTGGGTAAATACTATAAAAGCCTGGTATCCATGACATATAATTAGTGTTTTGTTACCAGAAAAGAAAAAAACATAAAAACCATGAAATTCACGGGGTTCATTAACAACATGCCCAAAGAAGATTATATTAATATATCTCTTTTTAACAGACGGTATTGTGTAACAGAAAAATTAAAAGGTGTTAATACCGTTTTCACATTTTTTCCCCTGGTGATGTAAATTTATTAATTCAGGAAATAAAAAACAGTGTGGTTAAATTAACCGGATCGGAATTGATCATTTATACTCAACTATTGCCAAAATTTTTCAATTATTTAAATAATTTCTCTTCAAGTAGTGTGTCGTTTTCCAACAAACCAAATGAACTTCTACAAGAAATTGTAACCTATACATATAAAGGTGATGATGTGCTTTTGCTATCATCAAAACATACAATTTTGACACCGTTCAACACAAACAATGGAGCTCTGGAAAAATTTTTAAATATGGATGGGGAAATTTGGAAAACGGCCTTTGAAAATTTTGGAAGGTTTTCATTAATTACCGAATGGATTGATAACAACCATTACAAATGCAATCCACAGTTTAGAACCATAGGTATTGTTGTGCATAAAGATAAAGATTGGTGAGCAACGAGAAAAGAAGTTGAAGAAATTTGCAAAAACCTTAAAATGGATACGGTACCGGTTTTGGTAGAATTAACGGAACAATGGGACGATTTAAAATTTATAAGTCAAAAATCACATTTAAATCACGATATCGAAATAGAGGGTGCTGTTCTTTTACTGAATGAGGAGCTATCAGTAAAAAAGACTATAGATGGATTAATTGCAGACAAGCCACATATTAAATTGGCTTTTCGAATGATAAGAACGCACAAAGCTTTAAAATATTATTATAATGAATTAAAAACCGATAAATTGGTAATACAAAACTTTGAAGAATTTGAAAAGGATCCGAATACAATTGTTAAAAAAATATTTGAAAAAGCAAAAGTTCCTGTGGATAAAACAACTTATGACATATTGTATAATTTTGTTAAATAATACAATGTTTGGTTAAAATAAATAATAATTTTTAAAACTTAGAATTTTATTTAATAATTCCTTACACTCATCAAAGAATTAAATTTGTTTCTTTTTTAGCTTAATTTATTATTATATATTTATTAATTATGTAGGCAGTAGGTAATATTAAAAAAAGAATTACAAGAAAAATGGGTATAATATTTAATTTAGAAATTATGTATATGGTACATATATTTAACTTGGGAATTACTACCAAAATAAACAATTATTAATTTAATAACTTTCATATTCAATTAAAAAAATATATAAAGAAATTACTAGCTGTTTAGCTTTGTTTGAAAGCATAATTACTATACTCATTTAAAATTAAATGTATAAATTGATATATTTAAGGAAAGTTTTAGATGCATGTTAAATAGTAATACTCAATTATTGCTTATTCAAAAAGTGCGAATAATATTTTTAGCCCATAATGCCATACTTTTCTCTTAGTCGCCTTTTTGTTTGCCTTTTTAAGCAAGAGATGTCCAGAAGTCACCATGTCGCCGACTGTTATGAAACTTTCTCTAGGGTTTTTTTTATTTTGTAAAATTTCCATTTTCGTTTCTTGTCCCGGTTCACCATTTTGATATGTTTCAATTTTATAGCAGATTTCGACACCTTCCTGTGTAACATTTACCTTTAGATTGTCTTTAAACATTTGAACAATTTTATCAACCAAGTCTTCTTTCATACCGTGCATCCGAGAGGATTTTCTTTTAATGTTCTGATTTAATTTTACTATTTCATCCACCAAATGGGCATTTATGTTTTTTTGAGCGTCCACCACTTCCATTATCTGATTCATTATTTGATCGCTGATATTTTGTCCAACTTGACTGGAAATTGAAAGGATAAATTTTTCATCATTAAATAATTCGTTTAAGGTGTCTATAGTTATCATTTTAATGTCACTAGTTTGTCTTCTAGTGACTGGCATATTGGATCACCCAATTATAAATCATTCTAATGGGTGTAAGACACTTTTTAACGAAACGCTTTCCTGCCCCTAAAACTTATTAAGTTTTTAATTTTAATTAAATCTTTTCAGTTTTATTTCTTGAAATTTCTCAAACATTTGATTCTGAAGAAGAACCGGCAATAAATGTGAATTGCCCAAAATGTGTTTCGGTATGAATATATGATATCGAAATTTGTATATAACAAAAGTTATAAACGTTGGAAGTAAAATCACAAAACTTAAATTTAAAGAAGAAAACTAATATATATATATATATATATATATATATATATATATATATATATATATATATATATATATAAATTTATATAAGGAGGGATGGATATTAATGGGCGATATATATATAAATAACGGTGTCTACTATGTTTATAACAACTTAAAGTATTCATATTATAAACTATTACAACCTCATCTAGGTCAGCGGGAATTTATTCACCAGTTCCCACTAGCTGTTATCTTCAAGCCTGGCAATATATAGTAGTATTTGTTTATAATAATGACAACTGCAATTAGACCTATTCAGTTGATATTGTATTCAGATTATAAACCACTGCAAACTACATCTAGAGCAGCGGGAATAGATTTACGAGCTCCCATTAGTTATTATCTTCAAGCGGGAGAATATATGGTAGTTGATTTAGCAATTCAGTGTGAACTACCCCATAATTATTGTGGACGACTTGCTTCCAAATCGGGCATATCACTAAGTTGTGGTATCGAAATTGGCTGTTGTTATATTGATAAAGAAGACACAATAAAGGTTGTAATCTATAATTTTTCCACTACAGATTGTTACTTCCATCAAGGAGATCAAATAGCTCAGTTAATTAATGACATCCCCACAAATAGAAAAAATTGATGCCATATCAAGAGAATGTACTAATGTTTTGAAATATTGGATATTATCCGATCAGGCATACAATATTGAAAAACCCATAAAATCATATTCCGTTGGATTTTTATTAAGAACTCCTACTGATATTATATTGAAGGCAAAGGACAGATTTTTGGTAATGTTAGATCTCGGTATCTGTTTACCACGGGGGTGTTATGGAAGGATATCAAGTATAGAAACAAATTCTCGAAAATTTGGTATCGAAATTGGTGGTGGAGTTATTGATGAAGATTATCGAGGCAACTTGGGAATTTTATTATATAATCATTCAAATGCAGAACGTCAATTTAAACGTGGAGACGTTATAGCTCAATTAATATGTCATCCTATTTTTTACCCCAGTTTGCAATTTACAGACATAGCAGCCATGGAAAACAATAGTGAGCGCGGTAGCGATGGTTTTGGATCTTCTTATCAAACCCAAAAAAACACATATCAGAAATCTGAATAAGTTTTTATAGAATCATATCATTTTAATATATATATGTATATATATATATATATATATATATATATATATATATATATATATGTATATATATATATATGTATATATATATATATATATATACAGGGACAGTTTTCCAATTAGCGCACAATTGAGCACAGTGCGGCACAGTGCTAGCACTGAGTGTTCCAATTACAGCACTAGCTCGCACAAATGAGCACAATAAATAACTGTGCCTTTGGGATGTTTTATGTAGGTTTACCAAGTAAACATAAAACTTTATCATAAAACATGAAGTATGTTCCAAATAACGCCCAAAAATTACCGTACAGGGCGACACAAAAACACTTTGAGTTCCAATAATTGGAAAACAGCCATTACTGAATTATTCTGTAAATAATTTACGTACACATAAACGTCAATTGATTAACTATGAGTAATACACTTTTAACCTTATGGTGATCAGTGTACTCTACCGGTTGGTTTTAAAACAACCATGTTCCAATTAACGTCCTAAAAATTGCCGCACTGTGCGGCACAAAATCACTTGTGCTCTGCTAACTGGAAAACAGCCAGGGACAAACTGTTGTTAACGTTTGCTTACGTTTCATGTTTTGTTTAACAACAGTTTGTATCTGCTGAACGCACCCAAAGACAAGAGAAGACCAAAGAGTATAATAGCTCTATGGAGAAGACACATCACCTCTCCTCTTAGAGCATTTACTTTCTAGAGGTAGCCTGCAGTGTACAAATGTCGAGGTAAGACTAAGGAGAGAGAGGGCAAGAGGCTATTTCACTCGATTGGGAGCTGCTTTCAATAAAGCATGTTGTTCATTGGCTGCGTCCGCCGACTATCCACCCACTAAGTGAAATAGCCTCTTACTGTCTCTATTGCCCTCTCTTTCTAGCGTTGCCATGATTTTATGCTTGACAGGCTATATCTAGTTGGTAAATGATCTAAGCCTCTCGTTTCGTTTATTGAATTATTTGACAATCTGACATATGAAAAAAACTTCTTGCTTATGGATCGTGAAGACAACCTTAGAGTATATATTTCTCGAGGTACCCTGCAAAGCACACATATCGTGACCTTAAAGCATTTACTTATTTATTTATGGTAAATGATCTAAGATCGTGACAAGAGTAAAACTTAGATCATGTACCTCTTCGATATAGCCTGTCAAGCACAAAAACGTGGCAACGCTAGAAAGAGAGGGCTCTAGAGACAGTAACAGGCTATTTCATTTAGTGGGTGGAAGCAGCCAATGAACAACATGCTGAACGTATTTGATTGGAAGCAGCTCCCAACCTCTTGCCCTCTGTCTCTTTAGTATTACTCAGTATTACTGTTACCGTCAAAGTGAAATCTTAGTCAAAGTCAACTATTTCATACTTTGACGCCCTAAGTTTTAAAGTGTGAAAATTTGAATTGTATAGATTTACTAGTAAAAGTTTTATATTAATAAACACTTATATTATAAGTATAAATTATCCAATTTATCATTAATCATGTATAATATACTGAATATAATGAGTATTTATTTATTTTTCATGTTTATTAATCATAAAAAGAACTCTACGACTAATTGCATTATTGTCTTATATGTCTCTATGAATTGTAATACTTTCGTCAGGTGACAATTCGGATAACCTCAGAACATTTCACTAAGTTAACAACATACAGGAAAATAAAAATTTTAATAATTTTGTTTAAATGCACAATGTGGAACATTTGAAAAACAATTTATTATTCTGGAGATTATTTGAAAGGTATTAAAGGTAAAATTAATGTTACATTATCTATATTTTATATTTCTTTTAGCTATATCCATTATTTTTGTAATACAGATGTCCAATCCAACCTTTATGAAAAGTATCAAGAAGAATGAAGAATTTATAATTTCAAAATATTGCAATATACCTATATGCTAAAATATTATTCGGTGTTTTTATGGGATAATAACCAAAGTAGAAAAACTTTACCAAATTGTGGCAAAACAGCCTGGAAGACTGTAATGAATCAATCATAGAAATTAATAGATCAAGAAATAGAAGTATACTTAGATCTGGACAGTATTGAAGAAGTGAAATTTGTTAATACCAGAAAATGCATGTTAGATTGCCAGCAGAAAAAGTCTATTGTAATAAAATCTCCAACTATTATTTATTAAAATGATGTTTTGGGAGAGTTTTGATGGTCAATATTCAATTTTCTTTGTGTATGATATATCAAAGGTTATATTTTAATTAATTGCATAAAGAAGACAAACATTTTTAGAAATAATGTTTACTCAGAAATGAAGATTAGAAGTAATATAATATATAATAGGTAATAACTTTATAATAATACAATACATTTGAAATATTTTATTTTGTTTTTAAGTGACAAATATATTAATATGACATTTATCTGGGGTTGACATATTATTAAGAAGGTACAATATCATTGCTTTTGGAATCAGTATTGTTTTCCATATATTCTGGGTCTGTAAATTTTAAACGGGGATAACAAATGGGGTGACAAATCATTTGTGCTATATTATCTCCACGCTTAAATTGACACTTCACATCTGAATGATTATACAATAAAATTCCAAAGTTGCCTCGATAATCTTCATGAATAACTCCACCACCAATTTCAATACCAAATTTGGTTTCAATACTTGAAATCCTTCCATAACAGCCCTGTGGTAAACAAATACCAAGATCCAACATTACCAGAAGCCTGTCCTTTGCCTTTATTGTAATGTCAATAGGAGTTCTTAATAAAAATCCAGCTGAGTGTGATTTTTCAATATTGAAAGCAATTTCAGAAAATTTTCAATATTTTAAAACATTGGTGTATTCTTTTAGTGTGACATTGGTATTCTCTAGTTGTGTAGATGCCATTTTCACAGAAAAATGAGTGTGCTGTTTAATATCCTTGATTAGAATAACATGAAATTGTTATTGATGAAAATATTTATTAAATTTGTAGATATCACCCCACCCATATTACACATCATACCCTCTCTCTAAATTATATAATATAAGCATCCACTGGTTTATTTGTCATTTTTCTAGATCCCACATAACAAGTTTGTAGCACATAAATTTGAGGTTGCTGATACAAAAATAATTCAGATTTTTGCTTGAAATTACTAAAAATAAATATTTAACAGTTTTAAAGTAAAAACATTACCTTAAGCAATAACATTTAAACATAATAAAAAATTGTAAGTTTTACACAAAGTAATTTTTAATCAATGACCTGAAATGCCATTTACTAGAGGGCAAATTAGTGATATTAAAATGATAGTTAAAGAAACTATAAGTGAATTATTTAATGATGAAAAATTTACCACCTTTATTTGTAGTCAAAAGGAAGAAAAATTTGACGGTGAGCAAATCAAACAACAAATGGATGAAATAATGCAAGAATTAAAAGCCCAAAAACAGATTAATGAGCAGTTCAAGTGTAAAATAGAAAAATTGAATCAGCACATAAAAAGAAATTCCATTAGATTATGTGGTTTACGAGAAGATCCAAATGAAAACTTGCCTGATAAAATTATATGGATATTGAAAAACAAGCTAGGAATAAATGTTTCAGAAAGTGATTTTGAAAATTGTTTTAGAATTGGATTAAGTCAAAATGGTAAACTAAGACCGGTACTTGTTACAACAATCCAACACACGACCAAATTGGAAATCTTACAAAATAGAAAAAAATTAAGAGGATTGTCTAGAGTAATATTTGAAGATATGACCATAGCCAAATATATCTTGCTCAAGGAGGCAAAAACAAAACTGGGTAAAAAGAATGTATGGTACTATGGGTGTCACATTAAGGCTAATATTCGAGGTACAATACATACTATAGAAACTTTGGAAGATCTTGATAATCTAACACATTGACTTTTTATTTTCTTTTTGTTTAATAACTGATTAATATTGTTTAACATTTATAGTTGGAACTTCATAAGAATAATAAAGGTATAAACAAGTATTTGTTGTCTGTCATTAAATGAATTTGACATAATTAAATATTTTGGTTATTTGAATTCTTTTCAATATTCAAGGAGAAAATAAAATTTGAAAAACCCATTAATTTTGTATCATAAGAAGGTTTATTAAATGGAAAATATCAAATTGAAAAATTGCAATGTTTATTTACATTTATCACAATATTCTTGAACAGTGTAAATCAATAAGTGAATTTCATTTAATGAATCAGTCATGATAATTAAATATTTTTGTTATTTGAAATGTTTCCAATATTCAGGGAGGGAATAAAATTTGATAAACTCATTACTTTTGTATCATAAGAAGGTTTATTAAATGGAAAATATCAAATTGAAAAATTGCAATGTTTATTTACATTTATCACAATATTCTTGAACGGTGTAAGTCAATAAGTGAATTTCATTTTATGAATCAGTCATGATAATTAAATATTTTTGTTATTTGAAATGTTTCCAATATTCAGGGAGGGAATAAAATTTGATAAACTCATTATATATATATATATATATATATATATATATATATATAATAAACTTATGTGTGTAAAAAATAAAATAAAAAATGTAAAAACATTTAGTTTTATTTTAAAAGATTCAAAAAATATTTTTTCAATCACTTGAAGAACTGTGTTCCTGTCTTTGCAATAAATGTAAATAACTACATTTTTTAATTTTATATTTTATGTATCTTGTCAATTTTATAAACTGCATCATACAAAAGTAATGAGTTTATCAAATTTTATTCCCTCCCTGAATATTGGAAACATTTCAAATAACAAAAATATTTAATTATCATGACTGATTCATAAAATGAAATTCACTTATTGACTTACACCGTTCAAGAATATTGTGATAAATGTAAATAAACATTGCAATTTTTCAATTTGATATTTTCCATTTAATAAACCTTCTTATGATACAAAAGTAATGAGTTTATCAAATTTTATTCCCTCCCTGAATATTGGAAACATTTCAAATAACAAAAATATTTAATTATCATGACTGATTCATTAAATGAAATTCACTTATTGATTTACACTGTTCAAGAATATTGTGATAAATGTAAATAAACATTGCAATTTTTCAATTTGATATTTTCCATTTAATAAACCTTCTTATGATACAAAATTAATGGGTTTTTCAAATTTTATTTTCTCCTTGAATATTGAAAAGAATTCAAATAACAAAAATATTTAATTATGTCAAATTCATTTAATGACAGACAACAAATACTTGTTTATACCTTTATTATTCTTATGAAGTTCCAACTATAAATGTTAAACAATATTAATCAGTTATTAAACAAAAAGAAAATAAAAAGTCAATGTGTTAGATTATCAAGATCTTCCAAAGTTTCTATAGTATGTATTGTACCTCGAATATTAGCCTTAATGTGACACCCATAGTACCATACATTCTTTTTACCCAGTTTTGTTTTTGCCTCCTTGAGCAAGATATATTTGGCTATGGTCATATCTTCAAATATTACTCTAGACAATCCTCTTAATTTTTTTCTCTTTTGTAAGATTTCCAATTTGGTCGTGTGTTGGATTGTTGTAACAAGTACCGGTCTTAGTTTACCATTTTGACTTAATCCAATTCTAAAACAATTTTCAAAATCACTTTCTGAAACATTTATTCCTAGCTTGTTTTTCAATATCCATATAATTTTATCAGGCAAGTTTTCATTTGGATCTTCTCGTAAACCACATAATCTAATGGAATTTCTTTTTATGTGCTGATTCAATTTTTCTATTTTACACTTGAACTGCTCATTAATCTGTTTTTGGGCTTTTAATTCTTGCATTATTTCATCCATTTGTTGTTTGATTTGCTCACCGTCAAATTTTTCTTCCTTTTGACTACAAATAAAGGTGGTAAATTTTTCATCATTAAATAATTCACTTATAGTTTCTTTAACTATCATTTTAATATCACTAATTTGCCCTCTAGTAAATGGCATTTCAGGTCATTGATTAAAAATTACTTTGTGTAAAACTTACAATTTTTTATTATGTTTAAATGTTATTGCTTAAGGTAATGTTTTTACTTTAAAACTGTTAAATATTTATTTTTAGTAATTTCAAGCAAAAATCTGAATTATTTTTGTATCAGCAACCTCAAATTTATGTGCTACAAACTTGTTATGTGGGATCTAGAAAAATGACAAATAAACCAGTGGATGCTTATATTATATAATTTAGAGAGAGGGTATGATGTGTAATATGGGTGGGGTGATATCTACAAATTTAATAAATATTTTCATCAATAACAATTTCATGTTATTCTAATCAAGGATATTAAACAGCACACTCATTTTTCTGTGAAAATGGCATCTACACAACTAGAGAATACCAATGTCACACTAAAAGAATACACCAATGTTTTAAAATATTGAAAATTTTCTGAAATTGCTTTCAATATTGAAAAATCACTCAGCTGGATTTTTATTAAGAACTCCTATTGACATTACAATAAAGGCAAAGGACAGGCTTCTGGTAATGTTGGATCTTGGTATTTGTTTACCACAGGGCTGTTATGGAAGGATTTCAAGTATTGAAACCAAATTTGGTATTGAAATTGGTGGTGGAGTTATTCATGAAGATTATCGAGGCAACTTTGGAATTTTATTGTATAATCATTCAGATGTGAAGTGTCAATTTAAGCGTGGAGATAATATAGCACAAATGATTTGTCACCCCATTTGTTATCCCCGTTTAAAATTTACAGACCCAGAATATATGGAAAACAATACTGATTCCAAAAGCAATGATATTGTACCTTCTTAATAATATGTCAACCCCAGATAAATGTCATATTAATATATTTGTCACTTAAAAACAAAATAAAATATTTCAAATGTATTGTATTATTATAAAGTTATTACCTATTATATATTATATTACTTCTAATCTTCATTTCTGAGTAAACATTATTTCTAAAAATGTTTGTCTTCTTTATGCAATTAATTAAAATATAACCTTTGATATATCATACACAAAGAAAATTGAATATTGACCATCAAAACTCTCCCAAAACATCATTTTAATAAATAATAGTTGGAGATTTTATTACAATAGACTTTTTCTGCTGGCAATCTAACATGCATTTTCTGGTATTAACAAATTTCACTTCTTCAATACTGTCCAGATCTAAGTATACTTCTATTTCTTGATCTATTAATTTCTATGATTGATTCATTACAGTCTTCCAGGCTGTTTTGCCACAATTTGGTAAAGTTTTTCTACTTTGGTTATTATCCCATAAAAACACCGAATAATATTTTAGCATATAGGTATATTGCAATATTTTGAAATTATAAATTCTTCATTCTTCTTGATACTTTTCATAAAGGTTGGATTGGACATCTGTATTACAAAAATAATGGATATAGCTAAAAGAAATATAAAATATAGATAATGTAACATTAATTTTACCTTTAATACCTTTCAAATAATCTCCAGAATAATAAATTGTTTTTCAAATGTTCCACATTGTGCATTTAAACAAAATTATTAAAATTTTTATTTTCCTGTATGTTGTTAACTTAGTGAAATGTTCTGAGGTTATCCGAATTGTCACCTGACGAAAGTATTACAATTCATAGAGACATATAAGACAATAATGCAATTAGTCGTAGAGTTCTTTTTATGATTAATAAACATGAAAAATAAATAAATACTCATTATATTCAGTATATTATACATGATTAATGATAAATTAGATAATTTATACTTATAATATAAGTGTTTATTAATATAAAACTTTTACTAGTAAATCTATACAATTCAAATTTTCACACTTTAAAACTTAGGGCGTCAAAGTATGAAATAGTTGACTTTGACTAAGATTTCACTTTGACGGTAACAGTAATACTGAGTAATACTAAAGAGACAGAGGGCAAGAGGTTGGGAGCTGCTTCCAATCAAATACGTTCAGCATGTTGTTCATTGGCTGCTTCCACCCACTAAATGAAATAGCCTGTTACTGTCTCTAGAGCCCTCTCTTTCTAGCGTTGCCACGTTTTTGTGCTTGACAGGCTATATCGAAGAGGTACATGATCTAAGTTTTACTCTTGTCACGATCTTAGATCATTTACCATAAATAAATAAGTAAATGCTTTAAGGTCACGATATGTGTGCTTTGCAGGGTACCTCGAGAAATATATACTCTAAGGTTGTCTTCACGATCCATAAGCAAGAAGTTTTTTTCATATGTCAGATTGTCAAATAATTCAATAAACGAAACGAGAGGCTTAGATCATTTACCAACTAGATATAGCCTGTCAAGCATAAAATCATGGCAACGCTAGAAAGAGAGGGCAATAGAGACAGTAAGAGGCTATTTCACTTAGTGGGTGGATAGTCGGCGGACGCAGCCAATGAACAACATGCTTTATTGAAAGCAGCTCCCAATCGAGTGAAATAGCCTCTTGCCCTCTCTCTCCTTAGTCTTACCTCGACATTTGTACACTGCAGGCTACCTCTAGAAAGTAAATGCTCTAAGAGGAGAGGTGATGTGTCTTCTCCATAGAGCTATTATACTCTTTGGTCTTCTCTTGTCTTTGGGTGCGTTCAGCAGATACAAACTGTTGTTAAACAAAACATGAAACGTAAGCAAACGTTAACAACAGTTTGTCCCTGGCTGTTTTCCAGTTAGCAGAGCACAAGTGATTTTGTGCCGCACAGTGCGGCAATTTTTAGGACGTTAATTGGAACATGGTTGTTTTAAAACCAACCGGTAGAGTACACTGATCACCATAAGGTTAAAAGTGTATTACTCATAGTTAATCAATTGACGTTTATGTGTACGTAAATTATTTACAGAATAATTCAGTAATGGCTGTTTTCCAATTATTAGAACTCAAAGTGTTTTTGTGTCGCCCTGTACGGTAATTTTCGGGCGTTATTTGGAAAATACTTCATGTTTTATGATAAAGTTTTATGTTTACTTGGTAAACCTACATAAAACATCCCAAAGGCACAGTTATTTATTGTGCTAATTTGTGCGAGCTAGTGCTGTAATTGGAACACTCAGTGCTAGCACTGTGCCGCACTGTGCTCAATTGTGCGCTAATTGGAAAACAGGGACAGTTTTCCAAAAATTACCGTACAGGGCGACACAAAAACACTTTGAGTTCCAATAATTGGAAAACAGCCATTACTGAATTATTCTGTAAATAATTTACGTACACATAAACGTCAATTGATAACCTATGAGTAATACACTTTTAACCTTATGGTGATCAGTGTACTCTACCGGTTGGTTTTAAAACAACCATGTTCCAATTATCGTCCTAAAAATTGCCGCACTGTGCGGCACAAAATCACTTGTGCTCTGCTAACTGGAAAACAGCCTGTATCTGCTGAACACACCCTTTATTGTATGATCTGTGGTGTGATCTGTGGATGTGTCTCTGTCTCTTTGTAATATCTGTGATGTGTCTATTCACGTTTTGAAGTGCTGTATTGTGAGAATTGGAAAATGTGGAAGTTTGCACTGTTTTTGCTATTAATTTCTTATGCAGTGGCAGTAGAGAAGGTTAATCAGAAAATTATAATTAAAAATGTGGACAGAACAATTGATTTAACATCACAATTAGTAAAAGTCACAGCGACCATAACCCTCGAAAATACCGGTAAAGAACCTGTAAAAAGTTTCCTACTCGTAGATGAACCAAAAGCTATTGGACATATTGCTTATGTATCTGTTAAAGACTCATTGAAAGAGGATTTAACAATTACTCATGTCGAAGTCGAAAACTATAAAAATAAAAATTTCTGGAATGTTATTCTGAAACATTCCCTAGAACCAGGCCGAACAACTACTGTAACCTTAGAAAAAGTGTTAATTAAGAGTCTTAATCCTTACCCAAGTAGTATTGCCCAAAAAGAAAAGCAACTGGTTAGATATTTTGGAAACCATTACTTCTACTCTCCTTACATTACAACAAAACAAAAGACTGATGTAATTCTAGCATCAAGAAATGTAGAGAGCTATAGTAAGTTAAAACCTGTTACACTTTCTGATACAATGATTAAGTATGGACCATATGGGCCAAATCAACCTTTTGCTGAAGATGAATTAATGGTACATTATGAAAATAATTCGCCTTTTTTAACAGTCACTAGACTGGAACGTTTGATTGAAATTTCACACTGGGGAAACATAGCTGTTGAGGAGCAAATTGAAATTAAACATACTGGTGCAAAATTAAAGGGCCCATTTTCAAGATATGACTATCAAAGGGATATGAACAGTGCTCAACACAGTATCAAATCTTATAGAACCATTTTGCCAGCCTCTGCTCACAGCATTTATTACAGAGACAGTAATGGTAATATTTCTACATCTTCAGTAAAGCCACACAAAGAATGGACTGAGTTAGAATTAAGACCTCGCTTTCCCTTATTTGGAGGATGGCAAAGTTCATATACCTTAGGATACAGTGTTCCAAGTTATCAATATTTGTATAAAACTCAACAAGGAAAATATGTACTCAAAATAAGGGTCTTTGATCATATTTTTGATGATATGGTTGTAGAAGAAATGGAAACCAAAGTTGTGCTGCCTGTTGGAGTTTCTAACATTAATCTTGTTACACCATATGAAGTTGACAGGTTACCAGATGAAGTTACACATAAATACCTAGACAATGTTGGCCGAACAGTTATCAAACTAAGAAAGTTGAATGTGGTTGAACAACATATTCAAGATTTAGAAATTTATTACAATTGGCAACCAACTTTGTTACTCCATGAACCATTATTAATTTCTGTGGCATTATTTTTACTCTTTATATTTGTGATTATTTATGTTAGACTTGATTTTTCACTTTCAAAACCTGAGCATAGTAAAAAAGACTAATTTTTTGTTATAAATTGCAATTTATAAATAAATTTTCCTCAAATATTGTATTAACATTATTTTTTACCTAATAATAAATATTACTTTGTGAAGTGAGAGAAGGATAACAACTAACTTGTTACATACAGTGCATGAAAGAAAGCTTATTAGAGTGATCTGTATGACTGATGAAAAACCAATGTATAATGGCCATTCTCTCATATTGTTTTAATCCCCATCACTGAAGTTTGTTTCATAAGTCATGGATCTCCATATTTCTTGCACCCACATTATTTTTGGTCTTCCTCTTTTTCTGTTCTCATGTAGTGTCTATTTCATAATTTTCTCTTACAATTACAAGGTAATTTTGCCTTGATGAGTTTCAAAACTGTTTCTTACAATAAGCTTATTATTTAACATAATCATACTTTGATGTTTTATTTGCAAGATTCTGGGTGTCAATTTCAGATACTATATATATTTTTTCATAGTTCTTTCATATATATGGCATCGATGGTATGAGTATTCGAGTAAGTAGAAGCGAAAGCAGAAGGCTACAAGAATTATGCGAACCGACCTGAAGAGGGCAGATGTGATTCTGGGGCCGAGTGCTCATTAATAAAAGAATCGCTAGCTATACGATTTTCGAGAAAAACTATTAAAGAAGTTCTAACAATGTAAGTTTCAAACTGTTAATATTGACAGTTTTATATTGGAGATGGTCTTTCACTTTATTTCAGATATTTATTTGCAATATGACATAATGAGTAGTAGTAAAATTTTAGGCGAGAGTTTCGGTGTTAACATCACACAAAATAGTGTCGATATTTGTAAGTTGAAAATAATTGATTTTTGTAACAAAATCAATAATGCCTCGATAAATTTCAATGAAATACATACTAACTGTACCTATATAATTAAATTAACTGCCATTATTGAAAGTTTTACATTTTAGTGTTTTTCACGTACTTTAGAAAAGAGCAAGGTCAATTTTCATAAAAACCATCCTCTGCAATCTTACTTTGTTAGTAAAATTGAGATTTTTGTGAATTTCTTTATCTAATTTAAAGATTTGAAAATTGTCAATTTATAGTTTTTGTCAAGCTTCTGTCTAAAGATGGATTAGTACTGTAATAACAACTATAAAGTTTAGAAAGCAATTCAACAAGAATTACAATGCAAACGTATAGTTTAAGTTATAGTTCCAAAATTTGGAAAAGATTACCGAATCGTGATGTTTGAAATAACATTTTAAATCATAAAGAAGAACTGATCGATACATTTAGCAAGTCAAGATGTTTGCAGGGCAATAATTTGAACCTACTATAGAGATGATCTTTGAATTCCTGCAAAAGGTATGAGAAAATTACAAACAAGTTAACCAAAAGGAAACACTAAACTGTGATACAAATTACAAATACTATTTTTCTAAAGTCTAATAAGACAATGGTAATCCTTAAGATTTAAATGTAAATAATTTAGTGAAATACGAAAGCTAAACAACGATGTGTGTGTGGGTGAGAGAGTAAACACTGGGTAAAAATTAATTAGTTAATAAACCAAAATTATCTTGTCTTATACTGTGATAAAAATCTAATTTTGTTAGAACTCGTGACTTTATTGGTAAAATGAATGAATGAGTTTTACAGCTCGTTCTAAATAAAATCTATCCAACCCAAAAATAGAAAATCAAAATGATGTTCCGCTGTAGTTTTGAGTATCAAACAGGGAAATTAAAGTAATGATTAGCCCTTGAATAACGAGCAAATAATAGTTTCGACGAAATATTTGTAATAGTGCGTACCTACGAAAGGTTG
The DNA here is from genome assembly GCA_034190945.1 of Octodonta nipae. Lineage (NCBI taxonomy): Eukaryota > Metazoa > Arthropoda > Insecta > Coleoptera > Chrysomelidae > Octodonta > Octodonta nipae. The sequence goes on from CM067218.1 coordinate 511,567, forward strand.
CGAAAATATCTCACATTAATTTAAAAAAGCGTCAAATACAATTTCCAAAAAAAAACAATACTGGGAAAATTGTTATTCAGCGTGTTGAAAAAAAAAACACTCTTGTATAGATACGTTTAAAGCATGACTATAATTTCGACTCAATCTCGTGTCATTTTCAATCGACGAAACTTGATATAATATACGACCGACAATATGCAAGACAGCAGATAAAGTTATTTAAAGCATTATTTGAATACATTTAATGCATTATGTTGTTAAATAAAGGTTAAGAAGCAACTATGAAAATAATAAAACGAGCAAAATACTTCTATTACAATTTAACTGATGTTTAAGGATGTTAGTGTTAGAAACGGTCGAGCCTAGTTATATTTCTAAATTGGCTAATGTTGAAATTTTATGATATAGGCTTTGATATTGCAATATTCTTGTATCCTCAAGTTTTCGAAAAGAATAACCTGATTCAAATATATGATTTGAAGACGTGGAGTCTGTTTTGATATTTAAATGAGCGGTGAAAAGTTTTCTTATCATTTCTAGGCACATAAAACGTGTTGCAATCGGAACAGATTAACTTACAAACTTCAAATCTGCTATATATGGGGTCTTTATCTTTGACGTTAAAAACAATGTTTGAAAGTTTATACTGAGATTTGAAGCTGACTTTGATGTTATGAGGTTCCAATAGTTTGGCGATTCTGCCACTGACATTTCCTGAGTACCTATTTTAGATACTTTTCAGAACGGGATAAATACTTTGACATACTAACTGTCGATCTTTGCAAAAATATATCACTTTTGATTTCACTAACATCAAAACCGTTATTTGTTGCTATACAACGTATAATAATGAATTCATTAGTTAGATTGGCGTTTGGATAAGGGAATAGAATATGCTGTGTCTCATAGTTCTATATGCAAATCGTTTTTTAATGGAATTATTGCAACTGAATAATTTGACATATAATGTATACCATAATTAAGTAGTTGCTGGATTTAATGTGGTCCCTTTTAAGTTAATAAAGTTAAAAGAAAAAAAAGTTAGTTTCATAGGGTATTTCAAAAATTTGAGTTCACAAAAAAAACCGTGACATAATAGTGTGGATTTTGACAGTAATTTGCTTGACTTATTAAGTAAGGTCACAACACCTTACGGACTATTAACTTGTGATAGTATAGAAGGCAAAGAGTGCAGACAGTCAATATTGAAGGTAATGCTAGGTATGAAAAGTATAGATATGATAAAACTAAAATAAAGGTCATTAAATTTAATTTTGGTAATTTTTATATTTATTTAAAAAAACAAACCAGGAATTAAACTAAAGTATATTCAAAATTTAGAGGTCCATTAGTGGTAGCAGATATTAAAAAATATATATAAAAATACAATCATGATAAATTGAGAAAAATGCCGGAGAGTTACATTCCTAGTGAGTTGGATGTCTGCAGCTTGCAGCTACGACATAAGTACATACGTTTCTGTGCTGCATTGGCAATATGAGGTGTGGAGTTGCGAGATCGAACACTGATTTCACATGAAAATTTAGATTTTGTTCAGTGTGAGGTCGAGCATGCTTATAGTATTTCCATATTGGCCTAGTGTTGGCAATATGATGTGTTGAGATGCAAGATCGAACACTGTTTTCACAAGTGCCTGTTTTGGTAGTGTGGTCTAAAGAAATTTAGATTTTGTTCAGTGTGAGGTCGAGCATGCTTATAGTATTTCCATATTGGCCTAGTGTTGGCAATATGATGTGTTGAGGTGCAAGATCGAACATTATTTTGACATGTGCCTATTTTGGCAGTGTTGTCTAAAGAAATTTAGATGTGTTCAATGTGAGATCGAACATGCTTGGAGTATTTCCAGATTGGCCAAATGTTAGCGATATGACTTACGAGTACTAGTCGTTCCGTAACAGATAACTCCAAGGATTGTAACTGGCACTTGTTACACTTGTAATTATAAAGTCAATTTCTATTAAAGAAATTTTACTTTCTCTTGCTGCTTAGCTGGATCTCTGAATTAGTGGATACGTATTTGTAATGTAGAATTTAACGACATGCACAACTGAAATTTTATAAACACCCGAGAACGTGTGTTAGTCAGGGTGGCCATGTCGGAGATAACGAAATGGTTGGTTTCAAGTGGAAAAGAGAATCTTACGAGATGTCAATAAATCAATCAATTCTAAGGACTGTCTGATTTTATTTTATCTGGTACAAAATGTTTCTAGTTACAGTTATTTACGATTTTTAGCCCATTATCATGTGTCGCAATTTAAGGATGATTTACTGAAAACCTAATGACTGTGAAGTCGTTTAACCTGTCCTCGGTCGGGGGATAGAGTGCTTGTTTGTAATTTTACCGATTCTAGGAATTATAATATATATATATATATATATATATATATATATATATATATATACATATAAAATTAACGGAAGAAATCAGTTAGCTTTGGGCGATAGACGAGTGTAGATTGCTATCCCTTTGATCGAGGGAGGACTCGTTAGGGTTCTGAGTAATTACTATTATGCATTAAATTAGAATATTATTGTTATAACGTATTATCGCTTACTTTTCGCTATTACTTGAGATTAATTGGTCATTATTAGTATGATCTATTGTTTGTATAGTTTGGAACTCCAGTGGTAAATCATTATGGTGCTTTCGGTCAATTTAGCGTGATTTTTATTTGTCAAATAAAATGTCTAGCCCACATTTATTCATTTTGATCACCCGACATATATATATATATATATATATATATATATATATATCTCAACTTGCTCATTGTGTTGTAGATATTCACTGTTTTCCTACCTTGGTCCACTTCAGTATTCCATTTAGTGCCCTAATTGCAGTTTTTGCTTTGTTTATTCTATATTTTAGTTCTGTTTTATCCTTCAATATTAAAATTTACCCTTAGATATTTACAGTTAATATATTTTTATGGTTTCTTTCTTTCCCGTTGAAAGTCCGTCTCGTCTTCTCCTATAGGAATGAATTGCTTTGTTTTTAAATGCACCTGCATTCACGGGTGTCTTATTTTCATGATATATATCTTAGACAGTTAGGAGATGTATCATTCGTGTCCATAGTAAAGGCCTCTGATATTTTATTCCCTTGTTGCACTGCAGATTTTATTCTTTGTATAAGTTTTGTACCACTTTTATGACAGTAAAAATAATGTATTTTGAAGTAGGTACTTCACATAATTTTAGTTTTGATATGTTATCATAAGTTTTTACAGATCTATAAACAGCAAGTGTACCAGTTTATTTCTTCCTGATTTTTCTACTCCATTATATGTTTTATTGACAACATGTATGCAGGATTTTCCCGACTTCAAGCTCTAAACCCACTCTGTTCTTCTTCATAGGTATTACCTTCCTGGTCTATCTTATCCGTTATTTGTTTTATATAAATACTGCATATTGTGCCTATTACCTGCTGTATTTACGGGAGTTGCCCCCCCCCAATTTCTATTTGTCTTGCTCCCATCTAATGAAAATGCTGAAGATACACCTTTGACGATATACCACAATAATTGCTACATCTTAATTTGTTGCCAGTTTATCAATTGCGTTTATTAGTTGTTTTTCTGTATTTTGTGTTTCTTTCTACTTTTTCTTCCGTCAGTAAAATGGCGAATCCTACACGTTCAATAATGGATCGCGATATGAGCCTACAACATATATGTGTTAGCCAAAGGTAGCATAGTATACCTACACCTATGGCAGTTCTAAATTTGCTTGAGCGGATTACATCCTGTCTTTTACTCGCGTTAAATAAGCTTGATGTAACCCAGTCAAGCAAATTCGGTAACTTGATCGCCCGGAGCTCATATTGCGAACAATATTGATCATGCAGTGTTTGCCTATGCTGAAAACATTCACGGGCCCATATTAGCTGAAATTGAATGTTAGTAGTTTCGTTGTTTTTAATTTTTCTTAGAAATTTCCATGGTTTGTTGCACTTTCTCCCTCTAATGTACGATTCTATCTCTTGATATTTTCTGTCCCATCATTCTCATTTTCGTTGTGCAATCTTAGGTCTTGTCTCTATATTCTTTACGATCCTAGTTTATTTTTATATTTGAATATTCTTATAGAACTGTTGCCCACTATTTTTAATGTTGTGTATTATGTTATACATTTCATTCTTCATTTCATATTTATATGTCTTTATTGTTAAAATTTTTTTCAGTTGATGTAATTGTTGTAGGCTGTTATATTTTTCATCCCTAATGTTTTCCTTGCAGTGATATATACGGGGTGCCACAACGAAAACGAGCCACACATCAAAAGATTTACGAAGGGTTATAGATCGTCAGCTGGTGACTGATTTTGGTCCACTATTTTCTCGCTTCTGGCTCGGTGGTGGTTGAAAAATGTGTTATTGTTGAATACAATGACGCAAATTTTGCGGAAAAATAATGCTAACATAGGAAAAAATAGTTTTCCATTTTCCGAAAAAAAAAATGTTTTGGAAATTTTCTCGCTTTGGCTTGTTGACCAAACAAAAGCTATAATCTAACCAATCATCAAAAAAATAAAATGTGGCTAAGGACGAACTGTATGAAAATGTTACAATGTGCGGGATTTTCTCGCTTCTGGCAATCGGTAATAGTTGACATTTTCCAGTGGCTAAGTAAGGTTAACGACCCGAAAGATTTCAAAGTTTTTTCCGTCATTTTGTTTCTTTTGGCTTTTGAAAAATCTTTAAATGTTGAACGTTGGAGCTTAAAATTTTCTCGCTTCATTATTGGCTTGTTGACTAAAGGATGTTATTTTAAGACAAACAAAAGCTATAATCTAACCAATCATCAAAATGCGATGAGTCATAAATGGCACCTGTGGCTAAAGGGCTGAAATAAGGACGAGATTCTGTATGAAAATGTTACAATGTGCGGTGATTTTCTCGCTTCTGGCAATCGGTAGTATGAACCAGTTGACAGCCGTAATCGCAAAGGCACAGCCAGGGTAGTCCATAAAGGGGGCTGTGAGTGGCGGGTCGATGAGAGTTTACTAATAGCGACCACCAAGCTAATTGAGATCCCAAACGAAATTGTGTGAGTCGTGCGAGGTCACAGCCAGTGTGAGCTTTGGCTATTCATTCGCCTTGGTGGAGCAGGTTAAGCGCAGAAGACTGCCAAAGAGGTAATGACAAAATTTTGCGAAAGATTTCAAAGTTTTTTCTATGAGATCGTCATTTTGTTTCGAAGTTGACCAAGATCCATGGGGAAAACCGTATAAAATCTGATGCATAAAATCAAGGCCACCCCCATGACATACATGCCCCGAATCATGCACCGCATTTCACTACTTGTTTCCTGCGAAGCCTGATACCCGCTTATCCTTCGTGGCAGGTGATATACCATCAGTGACTATGAATGAGTGATGGGCGCGTAGTCCAAAACGGTAAGGCTCCCGGTCCAGATGCATACCCTCGCGCTAAATATTGACATGTCGTGGCCGAACCTAAGTGGAAAAAGAAGCCAGAAATCCCAAACGTGCAAAAGGCTGGAGCCCTAGGACCAATTCGGGTTCAGAAAGGGGAGATCAACCATCGATGCCGTGAATACCAACATGCAGAGAGGCATTATTGTACTGTCTAATAGCCACCCTGGATTGCTTTAATGGGACCGCATTTGGATTTGAGTTCCGCATACGTTTCACTATTTCAAGACCGATCTTGTTGTGAAAATGGGCAATAGACTTAAGATAGGAGGTGACTATATAACAAAAGTCTGCCTGATAGGCTGTGGCATTCGCCGATGTGTGGCTTGATCATATTTAAAATAATTAGCATTGGATTACTTGAGTTTACAAAATAGCAGTCGAAAGGCAAGGGAAACCATCATTAGGACACCTACAAAGTCGGCCATTTTGTTTTTCATAATCGCGGCCGCCAGCTGGGGTTTTCTAGAATAATGCCGAATGTCGGAGGCCCTAGACAGATAAGAAGAAGCTACTGGCAACAGTCTGTTTTGTTGTACGGGGCACCGGTATGGGAGAAATCGCTCGAACATGGTCTTCAAAGCATCATCCTAGACAAGGCGGTAGTGTGATTGCCTTACCCTAATAAATTGAAAATAAGCGATTATAGGAATTCAAGGTGGGAAGTAAAGGCCGGTGGACATATGATTGTAACATAGTCGTTGGGTCAACCGCCACGTTTTACATCATAAACTGAGTTACCTGCACAGGTTTTCCAAACTGCCCACACTTACGGACGTGGTATTCTTTCCTGCCCCGGTTTCAGGATCAACTGCTGAAGTGGAAGAGGATTCTGGAGACCGTACGATGCTAAGCCTGGAACTTGGTATCAGATTACGCGGAGACTATCCTTAAAAAACCTTCGAAGTAGTTAGAGGCTTTCCATAACACTGCAATTTAGTATTGACAAAGAGTATGGTTGTTTAGGGTTTTAGCGGGTATACGGTATACTGGTTTCAATGCAACGATTTACTCTTGCTTTTCATTCGGGACACACGGCACACGTGCACAATGTACACACAGACACACACACACACACACAACACCCGGGGTGGTTGTTGGTCCACTACCGGGCGCCTCCCCAGGTGGCGGATAGGGGAACGCTCTCCAGCAATGGGGAGTACTGAGGATTTCCTCAGGGCGGACCAAAATCAGATAGGGGAAGGAACCCCGAAAATAAACCATTTATGGATATGGGTGATAAGGTGAACTTAATACCCCAGGTGGGTACCTCTGCAGAGGATAATCCCGCCACCGGTTCCGATCGAGTGAAAGCCTCGGTGGCCGGTGCACGCTCCACGGATTCTGGGGGGAGCGAATTATCACTGGTTCCGTCACATAGTGACAAGAAGAAGAACACTAGTAATGGTACAACATCGACCATTACAACTAGAGCTGGCAGCAAGACACTATCCAGCCAGGTCCTCCAAAAGGCGAATAGTGGAGTTGACGTCCAACAAAGGGCAACAAATGAGAGTGGCGCTCCAAACAAATTAGGAGCAAAGATCGATGAGCTCTTGAAGTTCATTGGGCCTAGGCACAATGTACATCATGAGATCAAGAAACTGGCACACGCCATTAAGTCAGAATATGACAAATATCAGACGTCAACGACGCGGCCACCTCCTGTAGCGAAACCTGCTACAACACAGACATCGCCAGTAAAGGTGTCAAACACTCAGACACAAGGTGGACAGCAAAAGGAGGTCCCAAAAACGGCTGCCTCAAAAGCAGCTAACTCAAAACCGGCTGCATCAACACCGGCGGCCCCAAAGCAGGCGGCTTCAATAAAAGTAGCCTCTGTAGCAGGGACCTCGCCACCGAAGGTCTCGCCTTCAGTAGCCTCATCAAGTAAGGCACCACCACTTAAAACGCTTAAACCGGTGCTAGCTACCAAGCTAAAGCCGGTAAGGAAGGTCGCCAGAACATCGGGCAAACTACCCAGGGAACAACAAGTAGGGTGGTCAATTCAGAAGCGGAGAGAAACAATGGATTAAAATCCAAGTTTAAACCGCAGACCAAAAACCAACCTGCAAACCAGTCGACTGACTGGCAAGTGGTAAAGAGGAAAAAGGCCCCGAGGACCAATAAGCAAAAACCAGCGCCACATTGTACGCTGCTTATAAAGAAAGGCGAGAAGAGCTCCCATGCAGATATCTTGCGAGGTATCAAGAATGATCCCACCTTGCAGGATATAGGCAAAAAAGTCAATAAGATCCGAAGAACAGCTAAGGGAGATCTACTTTTGTTATTCGCCAAGGCAGACGCTCAGGAGATGGAGCGCTATTGTAACGCCATCAAGAATAAGCTCCCAAGCGGGGCCACTGTACAATCTCGAATACCGCAAATCGAGATTGAAATTAAAGACTTGGACGAGATCAGTACCAAGGAAGACGTAGTAAACCTGCTCAAAGATAATATCGACGGCCTGGCAGAGATCACTGAGGAGGCAGTGAAATCACTTCGACGGGCATATAGATCAACACAAACGGCAGTTGTTTGTCTCCCAGAGGTCCAGGCCAAGAAAGCCATCGCACTTGGAAAGCTGAAACTTGCGTGGGGCACAGTACGTGTTCGCGAGAGGATCAGCCTTCGACGGTGCTTCAAATGCTGGCACTTTGGGCACAACGCCCAGGCGTGCAGAGGCAAGACTGACCGAAGCAGTTGTTGTCACAGATGCGGAGGCGCTGGTCACAATGCCTCGGCTTGTCAACAACCTGCCAAGTGCTTACTCTGCAAAGAGAAAGATAGTAGGTCAGACTGCCGGCACGTTGCGGGTAGTTGGAAATGTCCGATCTACCAACAGGCGATGAGAACAGCACAAGCCCGTAAATGAAAGTACTGCAACTCAACCTCAACCATTGCGAAGCAGCCCAAGACCTACTGGTACAGCGGGTGCGGGAATTGGATTGCGACGTAGCCATAATCTGCGAGCAGTACAAAAACTTCGACACCCTGTCCTGGGTAAATGACACAACGGACAGAGCAGCGATATGGGCTTGCGGTAAACTTCCGTTCCAACAACTCCCAAATACCCCCGAACCATGGCTTGTGAGAGCCAAAGTGGGAGGGGTTCACTTCTATAGCTGCTATGCACCTCCTAGTGCACAGCTCGAGGAGTTCGAGTTATTCTTGGACACCTTGGCGGAGGATGTACGGAAGCGTGAATCGGTCGCCATCGCAGGAGATTTCAACGCCTGGGCAATTGACTGGGGATGCCGGGAAACGAGCGCGAGAGGACGAGCTCTCCTTGAGACCATGTCTTCGCTCAACCTGGTACTCCTCAACACAGGAGACGTAAGCACATATCGCAAAGGCACAGCCAGCTCCATTATCGATGTGACATTCGTTAGCAGCAACCTAATTAAAGGGGGCTGTGAGTGGCGGGTCGATGAGGAGTTTACTAATAGCGACCACCAAGCTATTATATGGGAAATCAACACCACTCCCAAACGAAGATTGTGTGTCAGTCGTGCGAGGTCACAGCCAGTCGGTTGGAACAAAAATGCTTTCGATGCTGATTCATTCGCCTTGGTTATGGAGCAGGAACCATTGTCAATAGCAACAAGCGCAGAAGCCACTGCCAAAGAGGTAATGACAAGCGTTGTCAAGTCCTGCGATGCATCCATGCCAAGGAGACGGCAGAACAACAGCCGCCCACCAGTTTACTGGTGGAACGACACGATCTCACAACACCGACGAGAATGTCTCAAAGCACGAAGGCTGCATCAACGAGCACGGAGACGCGACAGGGTCACAACAGAAGAACTAAGGCTCGACTATGAGATCAAAAGACAACAACTACGAAGAGCCATTCTCTCAAGCAAGAGATCCTACTGGAAGGAGTTGTGTGACGAAGTTGACCAAGATCCATGGGGAAAACCGTATAAAATCGTGATGCATAAAATCAAGGCCACCCCCATGACATCAACGAACTGCCCCGAATCATTGCACCGCATTGTCACTCACTTGTTTCCTGCGAAGCCTGAGCTACCCGCTTATCCTTCATGGCAGGTGTGGGACGAAGATATACCATCAGTGACTATGAATGAGCTGATGGGCGCGTGCAACCGGCTCCAAAACGGTAAGGCTCCCGGTCCAGATGGCATACCTAACATCGCGCTAAAATGCGCCATAGCCAATAGGCCTGACATGTTTCTACACATGTATGAGACCTGCCTAAAGCAGGGGGTTTTTCGGACTAAGTGGAAAAAGCAGAGGCTTGTGCTCCTACCTAAAGGGGGAAAGAAACCTCCAGACGAACCGTCATCATATCGTCCCCTCTGTATGTTGGACTCTGCGGGAAAACTCCTTGAAAGAATAATAGCAGATAGGCTGGAGCCCTACGTTGAGCCGAAACTTTCCACCAACCAATTCGGGTTCAGAAAGGGGAGATCAACCATCGATGCCGTGACACTCGTTACCAACATCGCCAGAGAGGCTATCTCGGGAAAGAGATGGAGAAGAGGTGGAAAAAAGTACTGTCTAATAGCCACCCTGGATATCAAGAACGCCTTTAACTCGGCCCGCTGGGACCGCATTTTGGAGGCTCTTGCCAGGATGGAAGTTCCGCAGTACTTGCGCAGAATGGTTTCAGCGTATTTCAAGGACCGCATCTTGTTGTACCAAACTGAAAATGGGCAAGTAGACTATAAGATCACAGGAGGTGTACCTCAGGGCTCTGTTCTTGGCCCCCTCTTATGGAACGTAATGTACAACGACCTGCTCCTGCTCGGTCTGCCTGAGGGCGTCAGGCTAGTGGCATTCGCCGATGATGTGGCATTGATCATAGTGCGCAAGCACATAGAGGAGATACAAACAACCTTCTCATTCGCTATAGCCACAATTCAGCATTGGATGCTCGCAGCGGACTTGAGTTTAGCAGAGCAAAAGACCGAAACACTTCTTGTTAGCAGTCGAAAGGCAAGGGAAACCATCACCCTCAAAATAGGCGACACCTACATACAGTCGCAGCCCTTCATCAGCTATTTGGGGGTGCTCCTGGACACACGGCTCAACTTCAAAGAGCACATAATCGCGGCCAGCAAGAAAGCAGCTGGGGTACAGGGGGCATTATCTAGAATAATGCCGAATGTCGGAGGCCCTAGACAGATAAGAAGACAGCTACTGGCAACAGTAACTACTTCTGTTTTGTTGTACGGGGCACCGGTATGGGAGAAATCGCTCGAGCTACCATCGTACCGCCGGAAAATGAATCAGTCCAGCGGCTCTCAGCGATTCGAGTGGCATCATCCTACCGCACTGTGTCTTACGAGGCGGTGAGTGTGATTGCCTCTACCCTACCAATCGACATCCTGGCTGCAGAAAGGGGACGGCTTTATCGCAGAAAGTTAGAAAAAGACCAGCCGACAGGAAACAGCGATGAAAGGGCCATGAGTCTAGGGCAATGGCAGGAGAGGTGGGACAGCTCTACTAAAGGCCGGTGGACATATCGATTGATACCTAACATCAGTCGTTGGGTCAACCGCCAGCATAGGAGGAGAGGTTGGGTTTTACATCACTCAACTCCTCCCGCACGACGGCCAGACGTGCTGCTAAGACGGAATGTATTTCCCCCCTCTTGGATAAAAAAAAAAAAACACACATATATGCACGGAGACGCGCTCACAACAGAAGAACTAAGGCTCGACTATGAGATCAAAAGACAACATACCTGCACAGGTTCAGGAGGGCAAACTCCCCAAACTGCCCGCACTGTACGGACGTGATAGAGGACGCGGAACACGTGTTCTTCTCCTGCCCCCGGTGAGACCTTCAGGATGGAAAAAGCAACTTGTGCTCCTCCCTAAAGGGGGAAAGAAACCTCCCGACGAACCGTCATCATAAGTGAAAACTCCTTGAGATAATAGGATAGGCTGGAGCCCTGGAGCCGACTCGATCAACCATCGATATCGTTCCAGAACAATTAGTAGAAGCCATGCTGAAGGGCCCCATTTTGGAGCCAGGATGGAAGTTCCGAACTGCGCAGAATGTTTCAGTATCAAGGAGATCTTGTTTACCAAACTGAAAATGGGCGGACTATAAGATCACGTACCTCAGGGCTCTGTTCTTGGCCCCCCTGGAACGTAATGTAAAGACCTGCTCCTGCTCGGTCTGCCTGAGGGCTCCTAGTGGCATTCGCCGATATGTGGCATTGATCATTGCGCAAGCACATAGAGGAGTATTCGCTATAGCCACAATTTTATGCTCGAGCGGCTTAGCAGAGCCAACTTCTTGTAAGTCGGAGCAGAAACCATCACCCTCAAAATAAACATCTCGCAGCCTTCATCAGCTATTTGGGGTGCTCCTGAACGGCCACTTCAAAGAGCCTTGCTGGGGAAGTAGTATAAGAAGACAGCTGAGTAAGAGTGCCGCAGCCGGGACCATGGCTCTCAGCGTAGTGGCATCATCCTACCGCACTGTGTCTTAAGGCGGTGAGATTGGACATCCTGGCTGCAGAAAGGGCTTTTCGCAGAAAGTTAGCGATGAAAGAGCCATAGTCTAAGGCAATGGCAGGAGAGGTATACTAAAGGAAGGTGACATATCGATTGATACCTAACATCAGTCGTTGGGCACCGCCACATGGGGAGGTTGGGTTCTACATCACTCAACTCCTGACTGGACTGGATGCTCGAGCATACCTGCACAGGTTCAGGAGGGCAAACTCCCCAAACTGCCCACACTGTACGGACGTGATAGAGGACGCGGAACACGTGTTCTTCTCCTGCCCCCGGTTTCAGGATCAACGGACTAATATCGTTCCAGAACAATTAGTAAAGCCATGCTGAAGGGCCCCCAAGCCTGGAACTTGGTATCAGATTACGGGACTATCCTCAAAGAACTCCGCAATACGTTCGAGGATTAGGCTTTAGAGGCTTTCCCATCTGCAACGACAAGAGTGCCGCAGGGGACCATGGTTGTAGGAGAAAGAGGTTAAGCGGGTATACGGTGTACTGGTTTCAAAAACGAACTCTTGCTTTGAAGTCATTGCATCGGGAGTCCCGCACGACGGCCAGCACGTGCTAGCTAAGTACGGAATGTATTTCCCCCCTCTTCGGATAAAAAAAAAAAAAAAAAAAAAAAAACACACACACACACACACACACACACACACACTCGGGGTGGTTGCTGGTCCACTACCGGGCGCCTCCCCAGGTGGCGGATAGGGGGACGCTCTCCAGTAATGGGGAGTACTGAGGATTTCCTCAGGACGGACCAAAATCAGATAGGGGAAGGAACCCCGAAAATAAACCATTCATGGATATGGGTGATAAGGTCAACTTAATACCCCAGGTGGGTACCTCTGCAGAGGATAATCCCACCACCGGTTCCGATCGAGTGAAAGCCTCGGTGGCCGGTGCACGCTCTACGGATTCTGGGGGGAGCGAATTATCACTGGTTCCGTCACATAGTGACAAGAAGAAGAAGAACACCGTTAATGGTACAACATCGACCATTAAAACTAGAGCTGGCAGCAAGACACTATTCAGCCAAGTCCTCCAAAAGGCGAATAGTGGAGTTGACGTCCCCCAAAGGGCAATAGATGAGAGTGGCGCTCCAAACAAATTAGGAGAAAAGATCGATGAGCTCTTGAGGTTCATTGGGCCTAGGCACAATGTACATCATGAGATAAGAAACTGGCACACGCCATTAAGTCAGACTATGACAAATATCTGAGGTCAACGAGGCGGCCATCTCCTGTAGCGAAACCTGCTACAACACAGACATCGCCAGTAAAGGTGTCAAACACTCAGACACAAGGTAAAAAGCAAAAGGAGGTCCCAAAAGCGGCTGCCTCAAAAGCAGCTAACTCAAAACCGGCTGCATCAACACCGGCGGCCCCAAAGCAGGCGGCTTCAATAAAAGTAGCCTCACGGCCGGGAGACTCTGTAGCAAGGACCTCGCCTTCAGTAGCCTCATCAAGTAAGACACAAACTCTTAAACCGGTGCTAGCTAGCAAGCTAAAGCCCGGTAAAGAAGGTTGCCAGAACATCGGGCAAACCACCCAGGCAACAACAAGTAGGGTGGTCAATTCAGAAGCGGAGAGAAACAATGGATTAAAACCCAAGTTTAAACCGCAGACCAGGAACCAACCTTCAAACCAGTTGACTGACTGGCAATTGGTAAAGAGGAAAAAGGCCCCGAGGATCAATAATCAAAAACCAGCGCCACATTGTACGCTGCTTATAAAGAAAGGCGAGAAGAGCTCCCATGCAGATATCTTGCGAGGTATCAAAAATGATCGCACCTTGCAGGATATAGGCAAAAAAGTCAATAAGATCCGAAGAACAGCTAAGGGAGATCTACTTTTGTTATTCGCCAAGGCAGACGCTCAGGAGATGGAGCGCTATTGTAACGCCATCAAGAATAAGCTCCCAAGCGGGGCCACTGTACAATCTCGAATAGCGCAAATCGAGATTGAAATTAAAGACCTGGATGAGATCAGTACCAAGGAAGACGTGGTAAAGCTGCTCAAAGATAATATCGACGGCCTGGCAGAGATCACTGAGGAGGCAGTGAAATCACTTCGACGGGCATATAGATCAACACAAACGGCAGTTGTTTGTCTCCCAGAGGTCCAGGCCAAGAAATCCATCGCACTTGAAAAGCTGAAACTTGCGTGGGGCACAGTACGTGTTCGCGAGAGGATCAGCCTTCGACGGTGCTTCAAATGCTGGCACTTTGGGCACAACGCCCAGGCGTGCAGAGACAAGTCTGACCGAAACAGTTGTTGTCACAGATGCGGAGGCGCTGGTCACAATGCCTCGGCTTGTCAACAACCTGCCAAGTGCTTACTCTGCAAAGAGAAAGATAGTAGGTCAGACTGCCGGCATGTTGCGGGTAGTTGGAAATGTCCGATCTACCAACAGGCGATGAGAGCAGCACAAGCCCGTAAATGAAAGTACTGCAACTCAACCTCAACCATTGCGAAGCAGCCCAAGACCTACTGGTACAGCGTATGCGGGAATTGGATTGCGACGTAGCCATAATCTGCGAGCAGTACAAAAACCTCGACACCCTGACCTGGGTAAATGACACAAAGGACAGAGCAGCGATATGGGCTTGCGGTAAACTTCCGGTCCAACAACTCCCAAATACCCCCGAACCATGGCTTGTGAGAGCCAAAGTGGGAGGGGTTCACTTCTATAGCTGCTATGCACCTCCTAGTGCACAGCTCGAGGAGTTCGAGTTATTCTTGGACACCTTGGCGGAGGATGTACGGAAGCGTGAATCGGTCGCCATCGCAGGTGATTTCAACGCCTGGGCAATTGATTGGGGATGCCGGGAAACGAGCGCGAGAGGACGAGCTCTCCTTGAGACCATGTCTTCGCTCAACCTGGTACTCCTGAACACAGGAGCCGTAAGCACATATCGCAAAGGCACTGCCAGCTCCATTATCGACGTGACATTCGTTAGCAGCAACCTAATTAAAGGGGGCTGTGAGTGGCGGGTCGATGAGGAGTGTACTAATAGCGACCACCAAGCTATTATTTGGGAAATCAACACCACTCCCAAACGAAGATTGTGTGTCAGTCGTGCGAGGTCACAGCCAGTCGGTTGGAACAAAAATGCTTTCGATGCTGATTCATTCGCCTTGGTTATGGAGCAGGAACCATTGTCAATAGCAACAAGCGCAGAAGCCACTGCCAAAGAGGTAATGACAAGCTTTGTCAAGTCCTGCGATGCTTCCATGCCAAGGAGACGGCAGAACAACAGCCGCCCCCCAGTGTACTGGTGGAACGAAACGATCTCACAACACCGACGAGAGTGTCTCAAAGCACGAAGGCTGCATCAACGAGCACGGAGACGCGACAGGGTCACAACAGAAGAACTAAGGCTCGACTATGAGATCAAAAGACAACAACTACGAAGAGCCATTCTCTCAAGCAAGAGATCCTACTGGAAGGAGTTGTGTGACGAAGTTGACCAAGATCCATGGGGAAAACCGCATAAAATCGTGATGCATAAAATCAAGGCCCCCCCATGACATCAACGAACTGCCCCGAATCTCTGCACCGCATTGTCACTCACTTATTTCCTGCAAAGCCTGAGCTACCCGCTTATCCTTCGTGGCAGGTGATGGACGAAGATATACCATCAGTGACTATGAATGAGCTGATGGACGCGTGCAACCGACTCCAAAACGGTACACATGTATGAGACCTGCCTAAAGCAGGGGGTTTTCCCGACTAAGTGGAAAAAGCAGAGGCTTGTGCTCCTACCTAAAGGGGGAAAGAAACCTCCAGACGAACCGTCATCATATCGTCCCCTCTGTATGTTGGAATCTGCGGGAAAACTCCTTGAAATAATAATAGCAGATAGGCTGGAGCCCTACGTTGAGCCAAAACTTTCCACCAACCAATTCGGGTTCAGAAAGGGGAGATCAACCATCGATGCCGTAACACTCGTTACCAACATCGCCAGAGAGGCTATCTCGGGAAACAGATGGAGAAGAGGTGGAAAAAAGTACTGTCTAATAGCCACCCTGGATATCAAGAACGCCTTTAACTCGGCCCGCTGGGACCGCATTTTGGAGGCTCTTGCCAGGATGGAAGTTCCTCAGTACTTGCGCAGAATGGTTTCAGCGTATTTCAAGGACCGCATCTTATTGTACTAAACTGAAAATGGGCAAGTAGACTATAAGATCACAGGAGGTGTACCTCAGGGCTCTGTTCTTGGCCCCCTCTTATGGAACGTAATGTACAACGACCTGCTCCTGCTCGGTCTGCCTGAGGGCGTCAGGCAGTGGCATTCGCCGATGATGTGGCATTGATCATAGTGCGCAAGCACATAGAGGAGATACAAACAACCTTCTCATTCGCTATAGCCACAATTCAGCATTGGATGCTCTCAGCGGACTTGAGTTTAGCAGAGCAAAAGACCGAAACACTTCTTGTTAGCAGTCGAAAGGCAAGGGAAACCATCACCCTCAAAATAGGCGACACCTTCATACAGTCGCAGTCCTTCTTCAGCTATTTGGGGTTGCTCCTGGACACACGGCTCAACTTCAAAGAGCACATAATCGCGGCCAGCAAGAAAGCAGCTGGGGTACAGGGGGCATTATCTAGAATAATGCCGAATGTCGGAGGCCCTAGACAGATAAGAAGACAGCTACTGGCAACAGTAACTACTTCTGTTTTGTTGTATGGGGCACCGGTATGGGAGAAATCGCTCGAGCTACCATCGTACCGCCGGAAAATGAAATCAGTCCAGCGGCTCTCAGCGATTCGAGTGGCATCATCCTACCGCACTGGGTCTTACGAGGCGGTGAGTGTGATTGCCTCTACCCTACCAATCGACATCCAGGCTGCAGAAAGGGGACGGCTTTATCGCAAAAAGTTAGAGAAAGACCAACCGACAGGAAACAGCGATGAAAGAGCCATGAGTCTAGGGCCTTGGCAGGAGAGGTGGGACAGCTCTACTAAAGGCCGGTGGACATATCGATTGATACCTAACATCAGTCGTTGGGTCAACCGCCAGCATGGGGAGGTTGGGTTCTACATCACTCAACTCCTGACTGGACATGGATGCTTTCGAGCATACCTGCACAGGTTCAGGAGGGCAAACTCCCCAAACTGCCCACACTGTACGGACGTGATAGAGGACGCGGAACACGTGTTCTTCTCCTGCCCCCGGTTTCAGGATCAACGTGCTGAAGTGGAGAGGATTCTGGAGACTAATATCGTTCCAGAACAATTAGTAGAAGCCATGCTGAAGGGCCCCCAAACCTGGAACTCGGTATCAGATTACGCGGAGACTATCCTCAAAGAACTCCGCAATACGTTCGAGGAGTAGGCTTTAGAGGCTTTCAATGTAAGAGCAGTAAACATCTGCAATGAACCACCCTTGCGAAGTAGTATTGACTAAGAGTGCCGCAGGGGACCATGGTTGTAGGAGAAAGAGGTTAGGGTTTTAGCGGGTATACGGTATACTGGTTTCAATGCAACGATTTACTCTTGCTTTGAAGTCATTGCATCGGGAGTCCCGCACGACGGCCAGCACGTGCTAGTTAAGTACGCAATGTATTTCCCCCCTCTTCGGATAAAAACACACACACACACCTACAACCGTATACCTTATAGAAAAGATCGCGACCCACTAGTGAAATATTTCTTGTAACATATGTTCCTTCTGAACCAATATATACAAAAACTGTTTTCCTCCCAAAAAATACATCTAGGTAATAGACCATAACTAAATCGAATTCCTTAACTAAATTAAACAATGTGCCTTGTACGTCATTAATAGTGGTTTTTTATTTATGCTTGATATGATCTCTGTGATCTGTGATGTTTTACCTGGTAATTATAGAATCGTTAATTTGAAAAATTAATCTAGTCTTTTTACAATGTTGATCTTCAATCATATCCAACAATTTTATGAAGCATTCCATCGATTTGTCAAATATCTGCTAATTTTATAGTATGTTACAAAAAGTCTGTTTTGTATTTTAGCCCCTAATACTTTTTTAATTTATATAAATTATAAAGTTGGTTATTTGTCCCTGGGTTTGGTTATGCAACCAAACATACAAGTATTACATAATTAACAGATATTAATTCCTCAATTAATTCTTTTTCTATTCCATTAATACTGTTAAGACATTTAATTCGACATTACTAATAGAGAAATTCTCCCTAAATTAATCAACGTTAATAAGAAATTAATTATCCGAACCAAAGTTCAGCTAAAGGCTATTCTCTTGAATTTACGATATAAAAAGGACCGAAATTTTCATTATTATGTTAGAGGGATCGAGAGTAACTGAGACAGATTATAAATGCCGCCGTACACCAGCAGCGAGCATCACTCCCTCAAGTATTTGACTGCCAAATTAAGCATAAATTTATTTTGTTCCAACAAGTGAAGACCGAAAAAATCATCAGTTATTGACTATTATTACTCCAACTGATTTGTGTATATGCCATCTTTACATTGGCAAATCTGAAAATCACGAGCTCGGTCACCCAGGTTCTACCTTATTAATTCTATCAACTTAAGAAGCAAAAAAATAATTATTCTATATATTATATTAGTCTTAAAACATATAGATGATAGATAAGATCATATTTTTATACCAAGGAACAAAGGTAACGCTAATCAACAAACACCTCTACAAAAAAGGTAAAACAAAAAAAAACACAAGTGAGTTGTATTATCTACATTACTGAGCAAAAGACAACCTCTTAAGGTTTAGTTTAGCAGTTTTCATATTGGGATCAATCTGAAGTGCTTTTCTGTACATATCTATGGCCTTTCCTTGTTTACCCCATCGATGATATAATACACCTGAAAATTAAATAGTGTGAATAATATGGCGATACTCCTCATATCAATAAACGAAGAGACATTATAATGAAAATGAAAGGTAGTTTTTGTGATCGATCGCTCTAAGGGCGTGATTATAGATTGTTTTTTGCGAGATGTAAAGACCGACATCTAGCATCTTCAAATTTAACGAAATGTATCAAATACATAAAGAAGTGACATTCAATTGTGGGAAGCGCAACTGATGAAGGTTCCCTAACCAGAAACAATATATATTATATATATTGTCTTGCGTACAAAAGAATGACACCTCGAAGAGAGTTTACAGTACTATACTCGATTTCCAGTATCAACATTTAATCCTGTACAACCATTTACAACAGAACTCATTATTCTGGCAATTTGATGGTAGGTGTTTAACCTTTTACCACATAAAAATAAACAAATATTTAGCTCTTTATATTTTAGAATGGATATAGATTAAATTTCAATTTCCTTTCAAATTATAACTTTGAATTACGATAAAGTTAGTTAAAAATGAATTAATTTGTATAGCGTTTTGAAGTTATCATCGAAATGGAAAATGAAATGAAGTCTGAATACATTTATATAAATTACCGAGCTTTTAATTTTTATAAAATAAAAAACATAAATGCAAATATGTTATTATATTTAAATTAACATTCATTAAAAATTAAGTTAAACATTTGTTTAATGGAATATAGAATTATCTCAAAATTGTATGTCTCAAAAAATATACATGGCTTACTGTAGTTTGATAATTATGTATCATAATATAATTATAGATAGTTACAACGTTTAAATTTACACTACTAAAAAGGAATCTCTCTCGAAATTAATCATTTCAAATAAAAAGTACCTCTCTGAATAAACTCTGGTGACAAAAACCATTTACGCACGATTGATGATAACAACAGAATTAAAAATTCTACTCCATTTTAAGAACAAGCAACAAATGGGATGGAAGGCGAGAGATATATCCGATGCTAGTGGAAGCGCAATGGTCAGGAGACCAGTATTATTAGACCAATTGAATTTGAAGAGTGAAATTTATCTAGATTTTCTGAGAAACCATCTGCCAAATCTGTTAGAAGATGTCCCATTAAACATTTTACGTACAATATTGTACAAAATAACGGTTCAATATTCCGGTCCTGTGCAAAAATATCTAAACTAAGAGTATGCAGACCGTTGAATCGGGCGCCTTGGCCCAATTATGGGGTTGCCTGAAAGATGACATTTATTCGAAAAGAATTCGCCATTTTTAAGATGATGTCGTGCATGGTGCAGGTGTCAAACAGTTTGAACATTCGCTCTAGTTTGAGTAATAAAGTCTATTTGAACTTTCAGATTAGTTTTAATTCAAATCTATCAAGAATTTTGGAATGACTTTGATAGTTGGTTCTTGTTCAGAAAAGTACCTATATGATTATTTGGAGATTCTTGAGAAGTATTATACGATTTTTCAAACTCTATTAGTGGTGCCAACTTTTTGCAACAAGTTGCCCTAGTCAGAAGCGGCCTAAGACGTGGGCGGTGTTGGCCACCGTCCACGGCTTCGCGGTAAAAGAGGCCCCGCGCCTTAATTTCAAATATACCTTGCTCACATTAAGTTTAAGTTTTACGATGCCACTGGCCCTAGTAGTTTAGGTATATTTATTTATACAATGAGATGTCAAACTTAAGTAATTTTTCTCCAAATTTCTGTTAATAAATGAAACAATATATTTTTTGTAATAAAACAACATACATTGCGATTTAATTTGGGATTGTACCTTAAAAAATAGTTAATTAAGTTACCAATACAAACATTTCAATGGTCATATTTTCATAATTGTAATTATAGTAATGAAAAATGTAGTCTAAACTGTTTATTTCGCATCAACGATCAACGGATAGATAGTTTATAGTGCTCGTGAACGGTATTTGTGCACCCTCGCAACCCAACCGTCGACGAAATAAAGTGATACCGTATGGTTTTATCGTCTATCAAAATGAATGAACTACTTTTATGTTTTTTTGGGCAATAACACCACAATAGAAATAAAACGACGTATATTGCAGGAATACCAAACGTTTCAAAGTCTATTCTGACTTCGTTGTCAATGGCTTTATATTTATTGATGTAGATTGCAAAATGAAAATTTTATTCTCAAGTAGGTCACCAAATCACCCTGTATTGAACAAAGCTGTCATAATTCTTTCTCGGTAATACGATTTTTCCCGAGCAATCGACTTGTAGATGTCAAAATCCCAAAATGGAATTTCGACAAAAAAAACCGTTATTAGATAAATAAGTAAAAATATATTTGCAGCATATATATATATCACATCTCGTTAAAAGAATATTAAACAATTTTTGACTGACTGCTATTTTAGATGACATCTTAAAATTTATTTAAAATATTGCCTTTGAACGCAGTAATGAATACACCAAAATATTAATCAATTGTTATAAGATTTGTGATAAATTCATGACTGAAGTTATGTTATATACTCAAGTTGGTCAGGATCGAAAATAAAATTTATCAATTAGCTTTAGAATCTCTAAATAGGTATTGTACTTACGTAAAATTTTGCATGTGAATTCTTCTGTAAATGCGCAAACTTCTTAAAAACACATTCAATTTGATCATAACACAATAGATTCTGAAGTCAACGTTTTTGTAAAAAAGTAACGTCATAAATGAATAGAAAAGGTTTTTAGAGCATACATCATAGTAAGTAAAAGTCGATTATTTAGGCAATATTTACACTTCGCTACACGATTGGGGTTATGTAGACTGCTGTCAAATTTCGAACATTAGATTTTAAGGGTTAAGGTAGTTGTTCATATTGGTCACCATCTTACATGGTTTGTATCAATAATTTATATTTAATTTAATTATTTTAAAAGAAATAAATAAAGATTCTTTATATATTCTGCACATCTACGGCACATTACCTTTCGAATGGTTTACGTTTCATTACCCTAATTTCAAAATGAAGGCCGTAAAAGGGGAGTGCGTTTAGCTCTTTGCGTATTAATAATAGTATGATAATTATGGGGACTGATTAAATTAAATGCATATATGTAAATACTATAATTAAAATGTAAATATGCATAGGTGTAAATACTATCTCGATTAGCACGTGTCAATAGTAATATCTAAACGGTTTACTCTTTATTCTGTTTGACGTTTTGCCATAAATTTGGAATGAAATGGTTTAATCTGTGATGTATCAAATACATTGTTTCGTGGACGGTCGAAACTAATCGAAAATTAAACACTTTTATAAACTAGTTTATCCTCGACGATAAACGTTCTCGTTTCGTTGACTGTAAAAGCGTAACGACGCACCACTAAATTGTATTAAACGTCTAATCTCTGCTTCGAATTCCTGTAGACTTTCTTCTAATATTTTAAGTTCATCTTGCCTCTTTAATTCAAATTTCGCAAATAACCTCTCATTTCATTTTTTTTTTTGCTTTTCGTCTATATTAGTTAGAAGGTTTTCTAATTCAGTTTTACGTTTTTCCTCAATAACAAGTGACTAATACTATCAGCTGATGTGCTACACGCTGTTTCAACTAAAACTGCCACCCATAAGGCAATCCCGTCTTTTATAGGTTTCATTCAGTTCGAGACATTTGCCAGTCATTTCTGGTCTGCCAGTATATGTGGTATACGATTCCGGAATCACATTGATCCAATTTTTCATCAATCCAAGTGTTGGGACGCTTATTGCTGTTACTCTTTTTATATTCGGCCGGTTTTTATCATTCGCAAATTGCTTTTATTTAGTGATTCCTTTTTGGAACACTTCTTTCTTTTCGACAGCCAAAAATGAATGTTATAACAATATATAATAGTCACAGTAAATTAACATGTAATAAGAAATAGTACATTTTTACCTAAATTTGAATAGTATAAAGCATTATTCTTATTTAGGCTGATCGATTGTAAAAAATGAGATTCAGCTTTTTCAAAATTCTGCAGCTTTCCTAATGTGTTCGCCAAACTGAAATGTATAGCAGCAGATTTGGGATTGTATATTAGAGCATTTCTGCCCAATTCCAACACATCATCATACTTTTTCATGCTATCTAAAAGAACTAAAGTATTACTCCAAGCTGCCACGTGAGTAGGACGATATAGAACTGCCATTTTCCAAGCATTTAATGCTTCTTCGTTCTTTTGCATATCTAAATACTACAAAATAAAATTAATTATATCAATAATGCTTAATTACTCGCATATCCTTACCAAATTTCCTAAATTATAATAACAGTCCGGATATTTACTTCTATACATGATAGCAGTTTTATAACAAATTTCAGCTTCCTCACTTTTATTTAAATTTGTTAAAACTATTCCCAAATTCATCCAGGCTGCCGCAAAGTTGGGTCTGTAAAAAAATCTTGTTATTTCATATATATTCATGTTGTTTCATATATACATTATAAATAAAAGCATTTATAATGTATATATCAAATCTGAATTAGAAGCATAAGTTTTTACCGCACACTTATAGCTTTCCTGAGCAATACTTCAGCATCTTTAAATTTTTTACCCTCCCTCAATAAATTTGCTAAATTATTCATCGCTTGTTCATATTTAGGATTAAGTTCAATGGCTCGCTTATATTCAATAAGAGCTAACTCTTTGTTATTGTTATCAGCTGCCACTTTAGCAATGTTGTAATGTACTTTAGCATTCAAGGGACACACTTCCAATGCAGAAATAAATAATCTTTCTTCAGTTAACCAATCTATGTTCCTTAGTATGGATCGCATACCGTATAAAAGGATTAAAATATGAAAAAGGAATGACCAAAGCTGAAATAAATTGATGCAATCATTATCATTGTGATCATTTTTAATAGAGAGGTATAAGAGTATAATACCTACTAATAATTATTAGCATTTGTTCTCTTATCAGTGCCTATTATAAACGAAATCTACTATGTATGACACCTTATTAATTCAGTAGTATGCATGTAGTTCAATCTTACTTCCATAATGCCATAAAATGAATTATAAGTTGAAACAAATAAAACTTAAATATTTCTTCATACATAAACAGAAAATCTTATTTAATAGTACAAATCACAAAATAAATTTTCGATTGAGGTTGAATCAAATAATCAACGGTATACATATAGAAAAGTTAGTCACACCAACAGATATTTTCATGCTGATTCTCTTCACCAGCCAGCCCAAATACAAGCCGTCGTCAAGACATTAGTAACTAGATCACAGAGACAAACTGACCAAAATAACATCAAACAAAATTGTCAGTTTAAAAGCTCTATAACAAAATAGATTTGCAGACCGAATTATAAAAAGAGCCGTAAAGTCAAAACCAATACCAATAGACGAGGAACTTAAGACTCCAATAAACAAGTTTTATTTAACGCATGTCAAGGCTACGACTGATAGTATGGCGAGAATTTTACGTGGAAAAGGTCGTCTTGATCTAATTTAGAGCTATGGAGAGTTCTACAATGTTCAAATCATCCAGCTTCAGAGGCTTGAGTTTTGTAATAGATAGTTTTTCATGGTGAAATCTGCAATAATTGTAAGGGTATGAATTTTCAGAAATGTTTATGAATTTGTGAAGTTCTGCTTGGATTTTTGTGATTCCCACGAAAGCACTATGGTCTGTTTGTAAACAAATTGTTTGTCAGAACTACCGTCTTGGGAATATATTTCCGCACAAGTAATTGTCATATGTAAAGGCTCGGAGAACATAACTATCCACGTATTGATTTCTAGTCCATGGACATTGTATCCTTCGCTAAATACAATCTAGCTTTGGCGATTTTCCAGGGCATGGGGCATTTGAGTCGATAGCCTATGCGTACAGCTACTAACACAGTTTAAAATTGGGGTCGGGTATAAGTGGTAGGAGATGTAGAGTTGTTGTTCTTCTTCAAGAGCAATTTTCAAAATAAAGACTATAAATCTGAATTAGCTTGAAACGTTTCTAATTCAATTACTTCTAAGTACTATGGAAACACTTCAGTATCTGACAGGGAACGGTAAATTCTTTATTAAAAGATTTTGCGAAATTTCCTGTAGTGAGTTAATCAAATGATCAGGTGTGATTATTCAGGAATGAATTATTTTTAAGGGGCGAATGTTATGAAATTCAAAATATGTTCCTCAAGGAATAAATAGCTTGCCATCAGTTTTTCACATATTCCCAAAAAAGACTGTTGTGCTCGGCTATTTTTCGTTTAGAGTATGTATTACCAGATTGATTATAGTTTCTAAATGTTACGTTAAAAGTTTGGATAATTGAAGTAGTTACACCTATTTGGTTCTTTAGGGATTTCTCTACTTGTAATTGTCCCTGGTAAAGTTTGTTAATAGGTACTATCCGTGAAGAATTCACCATCGGCAGCGTCAAGTTTCCAGTGATGGCTTTAAAAATAGTTCTATAGCGTTAATTAGTCCTCGTTTGGATCGTCTAATGCCCATAAATACTTGTCAGAATTTAGTTTTGATTGAATTGGTCATTTATTGGGATAATAAACTGATGTGTTTGTATATCAATACGGAATGCATCTGTGTAATGAATTTTGAAACATGAGATGGGATTGCCAGTGTTTTCTAGAGTTTTGGGGATTCTAATGTTGTTTTCCAGGTATTGTCATTTATGATGAACTAGTAATGCTCATCTTTAGTTAGAGAAGACTATTCCAGTTCGTCGTGATAATAACCGAGAATGTTAATTGGTTTGATGTTGAACTGTGATACTGCTTACCCGAACAGCGGTATAAACCTGAAAAGAAAGTTAATTTTCAGAATATAGTTTCCTTCTGTCAAAGTTAACTTTCGTTCGTTGGTTACTATCGAGATTTAAGAGTGTGGCTGAGTTATTGTGAATATCTTCAATTTGGGTGGACCGTTGAATTTGTTACGAAGTTTGTCTTTAATTTGTGATTTTTTGGCGTTAACTTGTCACCATTTTAAATTCGCGCAGATTGTCGGAAACGAGTGTATCTTTACTTTTTGCTTGGTTTGTTCACCTACCACTTTATAATAACAGGAAATGCCATTATTCTGATCTCGTATGTATATACTAATCCGTTCCTTTTGGTTTTAAGTAGTTTCTGGCGGTCTGCTGACGTATGTCCGAAAATTAGTTTCATAAGGAGAAAAGCCATGAATCTTCTTTGTTGAGTTATTGTAAACAATAACCACGAACGGGATTACATTTAGGGGACTCGAATCATTTCTAACAAAGCAGAATGAAAGAGCCGTTTGTTTACGGATGTCCTACGCTTGAAGAAATCAGTTTAATCTCGTAAAGATTGCACAGTTGTTTGAATAAGGCGTTGTCAAATTTCCTACCAGTCACAATAGTTATGCAGTGCGTACCAAAATGTTGGAAAGTATAACAAAAAAGTACTGACAAAAGCATAAGCTTGTGAGTTTTTCGTCAGTTCGTCTCGTACAGATAAAATATAGTTTCCTGTATTAACTATTTACAAGATGTCAATATTAACTCTTTTTCAAGTTTTTGCGACATGCTTAAGTCTTTTGACAAATTTCACAGTTTCTCAATGAAATTTTCTGTTTTGTGAAACTTGACCAGGTGTACATTTCCTTGATACGACGGACGGTTTCGTTAATGCTGCGTGCAAGTTATATTTCCTGTTATGTTATTGTTTAAGGATTAGCCGTATTTCGTCTTTTTCATTGTATTTTATAACGTTTTATTACTAATCTTCCAAATGACTTCCTTTCAGCGAAAATGAAAGAAAATATCTCTAAATTGGAAGATTTTTGGGAAGGAGGCTCTGAAAATTTGTAGGGGAATGTGCGTAGTCATTCACGGTGTATTTTTCGGTATCTGCATTTTCGGTTTTTGAATAATAGTCAAAGTCGGTATACGTTGGCTTATAATTAGTGATGGGGTTCTCGAATACCAAGAATCGACCAGTATTCGACTCCTGAAAGTTTTCGGGACATCTCGAGAAATTGTGGGAAGTATTCAAAATCTGACGGTTCTCGCCATAGCATGCTAGTGATGGTGTTCGTAAGTACTAAAAGGTCTCGTGTTCTCAATTCTCGGCAAAACTCATCGTTCTCATCGTAAGCACTCGGTAATATATTTGTCAGTGTAGTTTTGTCACGATATCGGATGGTTATCTCCCATGTCTAATATTCGGTGCTCGTTGTCGGCACTTCTTTAAAGAGGCTGGCATTACGGGGAAATATTATTAATACAGATAAGTCCATTATATAAACAAATATTTTGAGAGGTCAACTAATTTAATAAAGTAAGTTAAAACATTTCAAAACAAACAAAATTGAAAATTCTTAAATAAAAACATATTGTCAGTTAGATAGTAAATAATATGAACTAAAAAGACTAATATATATATATATATATATATATATATATATATATATATATATATATATATATCTATATATACAGGGTAGAAATAAATTATTTAAACAAAAGTTTAAATTTTTTTCTTCTAAAATGTAAATAAAATATTAATAACTTTGAATACAAACAAAAATGATACGAACTAACATCAAGATACTTTAGTATTACTTACAGCAAGCTATTTAAAAATATTATAGTGTCTAAATTTTTGGGTGAATATCGATTCCTTCTTGAATTGAACAGACGAATTAGGAGGCTTTCTGTTTTGCTGAGATATTAACACCAGTTCTCGGTACTCGAGAAAGTTCTCGGTTCCTAGAAGTTCTCGAGTACCGAATTCTCGATTCTAAAAAGTATTCGATTCTGCCCATCACTACTTATAATCGTCTTGGTTGTTAGTTCCAAAATTAATATTTTGGTATTGACTTTGCGATGCGTAAACATTAGACCTATGTTGACCTGAACTTGGAGGTTGTGTACTAGTCGAAGGACAAGGTTGCTGTGATGAACCCTACTGTTTTGTTTCCATGAGGATTGGAAAATAACGCATATTAATAAGGAATTAAGAATTTGAAGGAAAGTTTTAGATATAGATAATCTCAAATCGGTGAAAGGTAACCAATTAAAAAATATTAGATTGCATGTGAAATTAAACTCCACGACCATCTATGATAAATATTTTATGAATATTAAAAACACAAAAAGAATATATCATTTTTATTTCTTGATCTATCTCTTACACACTGTTAGAAATAGATACACATAACGACGAAGGAAAATTAATAGAGCTATCAGATAACGTGAAAAAATATGGGGATCCAAAATCTGAAAAATCAAGTTATACATGGATAAACTTTCAAATTGGAGTGACGATATCTGGCACAATAAACAGAGTTCAGCATTGCCTCTCCGGCTCTTGCTATTATGAACCGTGATCAATATTTTCCTCAAATTACAGACTGCAAAGGTAGCGGACATTTCTGAAATTCACCTGTTTCCACACTTGCCTTTGCTCATCTAGGAGTTGTATAACCAAATTTTATCTCCCTGTTGGAACCCGACTTAATTTGCCTTCAAAATGCAAGATGTTTTCATCTGATCGCTGGTTGCCAGCCACTGCGCCCGGGCTAGTTGGTGTGTGGCCAGCATGCTTTGTCTAGGTTGTTCGGCAGAATCCTTAATTTCATTTTGCGGTTCTTTCGGTGAGCACTGGAGTCAGTCTTGTCAGAGCGATAGACCAACAGAAACAGGTGAATATGCTCCTTCCAGTCACAATGGTTACTGTTGACGTTCTTGGTTAGATTTTATTCTAAGGGCGTATTGAATTTTTCCGACTGTGGATGCAAGGGTGTGGTCTTATTCAGACCCAGATGCAATCCTGTTATGTACTTCGGTCAGAAATGCAGTTACGGGGCATGGGTATCCCTCCCTTCTTCAGTGAAAGAATTGGTCAATATCTGACTGGGCCATTTAAAAATATACACATTGTTCGGTTGTCCAGTCTACATTCACCTCTACTCGAATCTGTCGTATTGCGATAATTTTTCAGTCCTCCACTCTAGTTGTCCATCCGATGTCTTCATATCAAAAACTTGATCGGTTCTGATTAAGAAATAACCACCATCAAGATATTTGTGAAAACAGTCCACAGCCCTGATTATTACTAGTAGTTCTTTTCTAGAATCCACCACAGTAGTACTCGATCATTTGCTCCGTTCCTGGTGTCGGTTTCTAATCCGAACTTGCCATACTGTGTAGGAAAGGCTAGTATTGGACTGGAGGATAATTCCGCTTTCATGTGTTCCTAACTTGACCATACAATTTATGGCATGCACTTTCCTTCTAAGGCACGCATAGCGTGTCTTTAGGGGGAAATTCACTAGAGCCCAGATATACTAGATATCAAAAAGGATTTAGCTTTGTGGGACCCTTACCAGGTTATCAGACCCATGGTTGGCGTCATGGCTGCAGTTTCCATAAATTTTCTGACCGTCCGGGTTGTTCCTAACAGAACGGCTTTTTGCATTAGTTGGTAAAGATGTTCATCCTCCCCAAAAGTATAGATGAAAATAGGTGGTGAACCGGTAAAAAAGTGAAAAATCGCCAAAAATACTGTTTAGTGATTCATTGGACGCTGCCAACGGTTCTAAAAACATTTCGCTATTATTTCCACTGTGAAGATCTTTTATCGTTATTATTTGTCACTATAGTAAGAAAACAGGGGTATGGGAGTGAAAAAACAAAAATAAATGGTTGATGAATTCCGTAAGTGAATTTTCAGTCAATGTTCAGTTACATGCTATTTTATTATTTTTGCCATTTTAAGGGTTTATTAATTGTTTTTTGAAGTATGCGCTAAATAAGTAGAGGCAAGTATCACATTCAAACTCATTATCTTCATTTTTTTATGATCTGACATTGTGTACCTATTAACAAAAACGTATATTAAAAATTATTTAACTTTTGTTTTCGTGAAAGTAAATTATTGTATTGCATTTTGTGAGAGATAGAATGAATCAGACAATGATTGATTGATGCCAATATGGGAAAATCATAACGGTAAACGATATCCACGTGAGAATAGATATTCAAATAGTTTTTAGAACCGTGTTAAGCGCCCAGTGAATCACTAATAGTATTTTTTAGAGATTTTACACGTTTTTACCCGCTCACCTCACCCTATATTTGGAGAGGATAGCTCTGCAGCAAATATTTTTCTAATCTATGTTAAATAAATCTACAATTTATTTATTATTGGCCAATATAAAACTTATTATTATTGTCGCTATTTTTATATAGCAAACTTACATTTACTCTTTCGCTGCACTTTTCAATTTTCTTCAAGCCTATGGCCACTAAAAGCAATATCCAGCGCTGGGTAACAACAAAGTTCTCTCCGCTA